>CM076571.1:831049715-831649715 GCA_034641835.2 Pinus albicaulis
TCATTATTCGTGACGGACTTTGATGTCACCAATGTGTTTATGGTGACGGTCAATGAACGTCGCCATATATATGCACCAATAGTGACGGCCATGAAAGGTCCATCACAAAAAATCGTTGTTGTTCATATGAAATGGTGACGGTCACTATCCGTCATTGTAATTAATATTCGTGACGGACCTTGAATGTCACCACAACATATACTTTCGGCGACGCCACCTTTGGTGACGTTCAGTTTTTTGGTGACGGAGGCTATTGTCCGTCACCATTGCTCATATGAAATGGTGACGGTCACTATCCGTCACTATAAATCATTATTGGTGACGGACCTTGAATGTCACCACAACACCTATACTTTTGGCGAAGCCACCTTTGGTGGCGTTCAATTTTTTGGTGACGGAGGCTATGGTCCGTCACCATTGCTCATATGAAATGGTGACGGTCACTATCCGTCACTATAAATTATTATTGGTGACGGACCTTGAATGTCACCACAACACCTATACTTTCGGCGACGCCACCTTTGGTGACGTTCAGTTTTTGGTGACGAAGGCTCTTTTGACCCTCACCAATGAGCTTATGGTGACCATTTTCGCCCCTCACCAATGTGATCAATAACACTTGGAAACTTGTTGATTGTCCTCAAAATGTTAAACCCATTGGATGAAAATGGGTTTACCGAATTAAGTACAAGCAAAATGGTGAAATTGACAAGTATAAAGCATGACTTGTTGCTAAAGGTTTTGCGCAACAAGAAGGGATAGATTATGAGGAAACATTTGCTCCTACGGCTAAATGGAACACAATATGAATCACACTTGTCTTAGCATCTCAACAAGGATGGAAAGTTCATCAAATGGATGTAAAAATTGCTTTCCTAAACGACGATTTACAGGAAGAAGTGTACATGACACAACCACCAGGTTTTGAAACTCAAGGACAGGAACATAAAGTTTGCAAACTGATAAAGGCTTTATGTGGGTTAAAACAAGCTCCCTAAGCGTTTTATGCTAAAATGGATGAATACCTTCAGAAAGTTGGTTTTCAACGAAGTGAATCTGATGATACCTTGTATGTACGTCAATAAGGTAAAAATCTAGTGATTTTGGTTATGTATGTAGATGATTTGATTTTCATAGGCAACAATGATGATCACATTGCACAGGTGAAAAAGGAGATACATGTAGGTTTTAAGATGACATATTTGGGACTACTTCATTACTATCTTGGAGTTGAAGTATTCCAACGTCCACATCATATTTTCATTTCTTAGAGTAAGTATGCAGCAAAAATTCTTCAGCGACTTGGAATGCAGGATTGCAAGCCTGTTCTCACCCCTATGGAACAAAACTTGAAACTTTCAAAATTTGAAGGGGGGGAAAAAGTGGATAGAACTACTTATAGACAGTGGATTGGTAGCTTGATTTCTCTGACAACTACTCAATTAGATCTTTCTTATGCCATCAGTATTCTTTCCTTATTTATGTAGGAACCACGGGACAACCACTGGAATGCAGCCAAAAGAGCTCTTCATTATATCCAAGGAACAAAATATTTTGGTCTTCTTTACAAAAAGACTAAAAATTTTGTACTTGGTGGATTTTCATATGCCGACTTTGCTGGAAGTATTGATGATAGAGCATCAACCTTAGGTTATTTAATGAACATGGGGTCAGTTGCAGTTTCCTGGAGTTGCAAGAAGCAAGCTACAGTGGCCACTTCTTCAGCAGAAGCAGAGTACATTTCAGAATGGGAAGCAACATGTGAGATTGTTTGGTTGCGTAGATTTTTACAGGACTTGGGAATTCCTCTAACATGAGCTACTTCATTATTCATCGACAATCAGTCAACAATAAAGCTTGCCAAGAATCCAGTTTTTCATTCAAAGACAAAGCATGTGGACACCAAGTATCATTATATCAGATCACTCATTGCAAAGGATGTCATCAAGCCAATTTATTTTCCTTCAGAAGATCAGACCTCCGATATCTTCACCAAACCTCTTGGCATAATAAAATTTACTAAGGTCAGAGATGAACTTGGTGTATGTTGTAATGTATCTTTGGATCATAGGGGGGAATTTGAGATGATCAAAATATATTAATGTAAAGTTAGGATAAAATATTTATTAAATTAGAATATTTAATAAATATTAGAGAATAAAATGTTTATTAAATTATAATATTTAATAATATTAAGAGACACTTAGAAATATAATATTTTTAACAAAGATAGGACTCTAGAATTGAGTCATATCTTAGGCTCTAAAATAGGAATAAAGTTAGTAGATTGGATAGAAGTTCATTTATTGTAAATGGACACTTTTTATTTTTTCAAGTGATCCATAACCAAATTAAGTTAGGAAATATAGCTTATAAATAGGTTAGTCTCCTAATTGCAAATTTAGTAGAAGTTTACATTTGTAAACTCCTGCAACTTTTTATGTAATTTCTTTTCAATTATCAATAAAATTACGTGTCTGAGGAAACTTCTATATTTGAACTAGACCATAAGAAAATGTGCCATAATTTCCTGTAGAGAATGAATTACCTGAGCAGGAAATGAAATTAAATGTAACCAATACGTTGTGAGTTGTTGTAGAGCCGAATTCTCCAGCACGAGATGACCCCCCGAGGAAAAATCTCGATGCGACCAATGTTCCAATTTACAATGGAATTTTTGTATGATCCACTAACATATTTGGCCCAATTTCCGATGGCCAAAGTGTCTCTCTTCTGACACATAGGCATCCCAAGAGCGACACTTTGAGGAAGGGAAAAACGTGGTTAGCCATTACGTCGCAATTCCGACACTTCGATAAAGTGTCAGAAGAGTGACACATTTTCTGACGTTTCCAAACGGTCGTCGCTCTTTCGATGTTATGTAATGAGCGTTGCTATTCCAACGTTATCGAGATCGTCACTTTTCTGACATTATCACGATCATTGCATGATCGATGATAGTTAGATCGTCTCTCTTCCTAAGTTAGAAAACATGTCTCTATTACGACGAAAACGATTTTTTTTTTTAAACAAAACATCGGAATAGCGACGGGAATAAATTTTTGGATCATTGCTCTTTCGAAATTTATAGTGTTGCTCTTCCGACGTTTAAAGCGTCTCTCTTCCGAAGGATATAAAAACTCTCTTCCGACATTTATAGTGTCACTCTACCGACGTTTAAAGCGTCACTCTTCCGACGGATATAGCAACTCTCTTTCGACATTTATTGCATCGCTCTTCCGACGTTCGTATCATTGCTCTTCTGACGGATATAGCAACTCTCTTTCGACGGATATACCGTCGCTCTTTCGACGTGGATAGGAAGACCGACGGATATAACCATTTGTATTCCAACAGAAATAAAATATTTAATAAAAAAAGAGAATGCCATATTACCGATTCTTAAATATAGGGCATGAGATTAGATGACAAAAAGTCCACCACTAGATATGAATTTGATATAAAATCCAAAATTAAGTCTTGGAGCAGTAAGAAACAACCACAAGATGAGTATAAACCATTATCTAGTGCCACCTATGAGGTAATTTGGCTAAGGGAAGTCCTTAAAGACATAGGAGAAAGAAAAAAGTACTAACAACCATCAAATGTGATAACCAAACAATCCAGTTTATCTTTCCATGACAAAGCATATTGAAACTTATCATCATTCTCTAAGAGAAAAGACACAGTTAAATGAAATTGACTTCATATATTGTAATACAAATGATAATGTCACTAGATATTTACCAAGCCTTGAGGAAAAAATAAAATTGGAATATTTAGAGACAAGTTAGGTATTGTAGAGAATTCATTTCTCTATTAAGCATGAGTGATAGAATTAACTATAGAAAAGTTTGTGTTCCAACACTCTTTTCTTCTGAAGAGTGAGTTTGGTTTCTTTTACAGTGTTAAAAAGCTCACATAAGAATTATAATAGTTATCCATTGCATCTCTCCTATTCCCCCTTATAATAATAATAATAATAATAATATCATCGATCTTAATGGTTTTTAATTTGTAGTGTTCTTGATTTTTCTAATTCCCCCTTAGAATATGGTTAGTTTTGATGAAAAACAGATGATTTGACAAGTAGATAAAAATTTGGTAGTCTTTGGTATATGATACAACTTACAGGCATATCATTTTTAAACTAACTATCGTGTCTAGCAAATAATCCATTCAACTTGGCTAAGTTTTAGCTTCTGGATTAGAAATGCTTATATCAAACCAACAAGTTATTTGGGTCTAAACCGAGAAGAAATTTTTAAGGAAAGATGTAGACAATCTTGATCTCGAACAATAAACAAACATATGTGACACAATAAACAAACATATGTAAAGTAGAGGATCTTGTGTGACCACCTTATGGTTTTATGGTATATCAATCCTAACGTGCATTTATATTAGTCTTAATGAAATATATGATGCAGTTTCAAGACAAAAATGATAGATGAAGTTTTATATTAGTCTGAATGAAATATATGATGCAGTTTGAAGAAAAAAATGATAGCTGGAGTTTATCTGATTAAGGAATCTCAAAAATAATATAAAAATATATTGAATGGAATACATACCGACTTCGTATTGCTAAGCATGTCTGCATCTGGTATATCTGTGCCACAAATACTGATAACTTCTTTCCTTAATACTGCCTGCCATTTCGGGTATATAGCAAGCAAGAGGACTGCCCAGGTTAACATATTGGAATTTTTCTCATGACCAACAAAGAAAAATGTCTTGCATTCATCCATGATTTCATCAATAGTCATGCTTAGATATTTTTGAGTCCCTCCCAATTCATTTTGGTTGGATGTCATCATAATTCCAAGTAGGTCACTTCCATAGCCAACATGAGCACTTGTTGTTCTGGGCTCTAGCCTACTTTGAATTATAGAACTCGGGATGTTTTTAACTCTTCTATCAATCTTCCAGGCATACCTATTCTTTCTTGTAGGAATGTATCTGTAAAAAAGATAAGGAATATAAGTCCCCAGTCTTTGATTATAAGTACTGTGAAGCATTATGTTAGTATAGAATCTCTATGGACTATATATAGCACTTAGTAGAACCTTATGCATGGATCTATGGATTATGGCACTAGCCTCTAAAATAGCAGGTCTTAATGAACGTTATGGAAAAAGCATAAAAAAAAGTACAAGTACTAATGAATTTTCAGTGACATTTAAAACTCCATAATTGAAAGATAAGTACAGTGTAGTTACTGGCTTCTCGAGATGAAGACATATTGTTCAGCTTTAGCAGCCATTTCTTGCAATTCTTTCTGCAACTCAAATACTTCTTTGCCGTCATTGTAACTGCTACCAAATGCAGTATGGGATATGATGTCTGTTGTTAATGCTCTAAACTCGTTGTGAAAATCAATCACTTTGTCATTAGAGTCTGACTGAGACATCATCTCTTGCCAATTCTGGAGCATGGATGAAGTGCAAGCAGCCATTTTCTTCACCATTGGCTGTCATTGGAAACATGAGTACATAGCTAAAGTCAATAACATACTCTAGAAAGACTCCAAATATCAAGGCCTCCCTAAGAAATGGTCTAGATCATACACATCCAAATCTCAAGGACTCTCTTTAAGAAATTGTCTAGTTAAGAAGCCTTAACTAGTCATAACAAACCTAGTCAAACACTATCACTAAAAAACCCTAAATCAAACCCCAATAATATTTTTATCTCTGCCTAATAACTTTTAAAATAAACTTTGAACATTTTATTTTACATAGAATACTTATCACGGTGATCGATGAAACTAATAGAAAATAAGAGTGAATTGGTTTCAAGCCTTGAAAAGTTTGTAATGTGGTAGCATATAGAAAAATTATGAAAAATAATGAAGCATAATATTTTTCAGGTAGAGATCATGGAAAATAATATGTGTAATGAATGGCATACCTAAATAAAAGTGGGATTGTATTCCAAACTTTAAATTTTAGGTGGTAGCTCTCTATATGAATATATTAAAACTGCTCTAAATTTTCTCCATTTATAGCACTCGTTGATGTCTTGAAGCTTCGACCTCAATCAAGACAAATAAACATAGTACAATTATGTTAATGGATTAATAATAAACCCCTTAATAGCCAAAATTAGTTAAAACAAGACTAATCGTGTTGCCTCAAAAGCCACAACACCAAATTACAACATGACCCCCTTGGAATTGAATTGGCTTCCATGAGAATTATGCAAAACATCATATTTACAGCTTAATCAACAACATGGAAAGTGTGGAACCTTTATGTCAATCTTTAACAGACTCTTGGATAATGATGGTTGTTAAATGATATATATTAAACCTCGATGTGTAATTATTCTTTAACATGATAAGTTTGTCTTATCATCTATATGGTAAAAAAAAAATTTGCAATATCTTCAAGTAATGTTTTTCCTTAAAGCACAACTAGAAACAATAAAAGGAAGATAGTTATTTCTCTCCAATTGTACAAGAAATGTTTCATCACTCTATTGCATAAGCAATGTTTAATAATTAATTTTCTGGTTGACAGGTAAAGTAAACATGAACTTAGAATGGACTTGTGGGTCAAAGATGGTGGTGGAACAAAACTCTCATATTCTCAAAATAAAAAACCTATTTTTTAACCCAAGGCTGGATATATCACCTATACAGCTAATATTGATCAAACTTCCCAGTTTACCATTAGAGTTTTTTCAAATGATGAATTTAAAGTAATATGGTACTTTATAGGATCCTACCTGAAGGAAGAAAGAGGTTTACACAAATCCATGTCAAATCATAATTTCTTGAATATTATAAAGGTATACTTGCATGAAAGGCTAGCCACTCTGGAAGTTAAAGAAAAAAATTGGTGTTAGGCCATTAACTATGTAAGGATTCCATGTATATGTGTATGATTCCATTCTTATGGACATATCAAAGATTATAATTAGCTCAAATTCACTACAAATATGGAGGAAGGATTCAATCATAATTTAGTAAGTAAGGTTCTGCATTAGTTTCCTAAATATGGGGTCCATGAAATCAGAGAGATCATTCCAAATAAAGAGAGTACCTACTGGAGTGCTAGATGACTCGTAACAGAGAACCCAAACACCTAGACTTGATCTTAGACTTAGCAACATATGCTCTAGATGGAACCCAGAAAGTTTTGTTGGAGCTAAGTATTCCTTCAATCAGGTTAAACTCCTCATCTCTCTCCCAAAAATTGGTGCTCTCTGGAAATTATGTTTAAAAATTGATCATAAAGGAGTGGGCTTATTTTTTAAAGATAATGTTACTTCACTAGTGAGGAAAACCCCCAGATTTGTATATGGGTATGGTGAAGGCATAGATGATCAAATTAATATCTAGGAAAATAAGGAGAACATAGCAGAGAACCTTGATATAATTGAAAAAGAGGGATCCCTCCCTTCTATCTGAACCAAAAGCGAGAAGCAATGCATTGTCGTTGCAAAATTACTAGCAAATAACAAATTTGCTGGTGATAAGAGTATTTTTGCATCTCTCCAAATTGTGTTACCTCATGAATTCCAAAGAGATCACTTCTCAGTGACTATATTTCAATGGAATGTCCTTCAATAATGCTTATTAATTATGATTGTGATGTAAAAGTAAATCGGCCAAAACAAAATCCCTGCTCTGGGCTGACTGCGTCATACACAACTTAATGATCATCGGTTTATATTAATTATCAATCATTGCTCATTTGAGCTGAAAGGATGACAAAGAACCACAATACACTAATGATCCATGAGCTAACGTACTTGAATCACCTTGAATAAATAAGAGCTACACAATGCAATCCAACACTGACCAAATTAGAAATAAAATCCTCGAATCTCTAGTCTCTTCAAAAATGGAATTGTACTCAATGGATAGTGTCAAGATCAACAGGCTTACCACTGTAAATTTCAAGCAATTTCATGGCATGAGGACTACATTTCACAAATGGTTCCAGGAACCTTTTCTCAGTTAAACAAACCACATAACAAAGGGAAGGAAGAGACTTGGAAGGTTGCATAGCACTTAGAGATTTCAATAGCTTGTGATGAGGCTTGATCTTACGCTCAAAACTACAACTCAAGACTAGAGGATTTGCCAAAACAAACTTTGCAGGAAGCCCTACAGTATGAATGAAAAATTTTATGGTCTTATGCACCTTATCAATGGAAACACTTAGTTTGCATGGAAACCTCCTAACAAGCTCCTTGATTTTATCTTCCAGGAGGCGAAAAATTGCCCAATGCTTCAATCTCATTTCCAAAATATCAGGGCCATTCCTCATATGTAAAATCCGAGGCGCTGCTTTGAAAAACCTGGAGATATCAGTCTTTGATCTGAATCGGTTTGAAGATACAGAATATTAGGGCACAAGGTTTTCTCTAGATTGCAGTTAAAATGTCTAGGAGTAAGGAATAAGGCATTTTCGGTGTCTTCCGTAGTGAGGCCTAATGTTTTCATGAACTCAAGCTTGGGTTTCAACTGCTTCTCAGCATTGATAGAAAGAAAATTTGGGTTTCTGGTAATGACCTTCTTTATCTGGTGTTCTGTGCATCCTAAACCTCTCAAGAACTGAACCACTTCTTGGGCCGTATGAGTGGTGGATCTCGTTCTGACTAAGGATGATCTTCTTTCGATCTAGAGGTATGAAACAAACTACCATTCCATCATCTACATATTCTAATAAAAGACACGAACGTAAGTCATATTGACCAGAAAAACAGGAAGAACACAAAACCAGGCCTAGGCTAGATGAAGTTATATTGACCCAGTACAGTGAAAACTCAATTTTAATTTAGAAGGCAATATATCATATTTTCATGTGAGAAACAATTACCTGGATCCACAATGCTAAGACAGGACACACAATAATACTTGCCACATGTTGGTCCCTAATATGCTCTTAAATATCGTGGTTGAAAGTGTTGTTCTTGGGTAAGGCATATAAACTGCAAAACACCGCTTATTAAGGCCGACATATTTCCTATAGGGCCGAGCTAAGAAAAGGGTTTCAAAACCCCTAAAAAATACTAGCAGATTCCACTCGAGACAGACAATCATTGGAGCTAAATGCGAATTTTTTGTGTGTACCTGTAATGGAGAGCTAGGATTTAGCCAAGCGTTAAAATATGCGGAAGTAGCCAAGCTAAATTTGTAAAAGATGGATAGACATATTCATACCTATGGAGAAGAGATTCACCGTGACGAGCCGGTCCAGTGGATGGAAATCCTTTAAGCACAGTAAAAAAAAATCAATAAAATAACCCGATAGAAGGAGATTGCCCAAGAAAATGTATAAGTAAAAAGGGTTATTGTATATCCATAAACAGTTGAGGTGGAGTCGAGTCCCAGGAGCTACTCATAGCAAGAATAAACCCTTTGAGCGGCATTCTAACCTAGACTTGGCGGGATTTACCAAGTGAAGTCTCGCCCAACATCTCAATTGTCGATTTCCAAAGTACCAATGGTGGAGATCTACAAACCATCGCACTAACGAAACATATCTCGTAACGTCGTAATACTGACATTTTTACAACCGTCGCAATACTGACGTCTATCTCCAAACGTCACAATACCAACGGTAACCCAAAAATAAAATTTATATTAAAAATATCCCTAGTGGTCTGCTATGGCGGTCTTTCGAACTGCACGTTAACAACTGTTTAAAACCCTGATCATATGTATTGCCTCCCCCGACGGTCTTCTGCTGCAGTTAGACTCCCCGCGCAATTAGACTGTGGGTTTTATTACATAGTTTTTATTGCAAAGTTTATAACATAGCCCGAACTTAGATTATGTGCACCATATGGGTTCTAACATAGGTTTAACACCATAGTTACATAGCATTTGTGCTATGAATTTTGCGCGTAGGTTAGAACTTTAACTTAGGACTTTAATTATTTCTTTGACCAATGTTATATTTGCCATATTTAGTTACGCCGTAAGACGTCCTTATATGAAAACAATTTTTCTCCATTATACTTGTCAACATTATTTTCCATTGGATTATATGTTAGATGATTGGAGAATTTACAACCGTTCGATTAGGTTCGATCAGTGAAAGTAGTTGGAACGGTTCAACCAATTTTTAATTCAAACTACTCGTTGCCTTCTGCTATGAATTCGCTTAAATGTCTTATTGCTTGGTTAGAGATTTTTGTATTGAATATAGGACTACTGTCATTCATGAGCAACCTTTCTTCTTCCACTGCCTTTCTTTCTCTCATCAGAGTCCTGCCTTTTCTTTGGTCTTGCTAGGATAATTAGTTCTTCCTGGCTCGCTCGTCAAGGATATTATGTTTATAAATGAGCTGACTTCATGTATAGTGGATAATAACCAGTCGCTTCTCATGAGAGCTTTCTGGTTTCTTCCAGTGAGAGCTTTCTGGTTGCTTCCAGGGAGAGATTTATGGTTGCCTTACTTACTTGAGAATCAGTCCCTTTCTTCTTTATGGAATACAATAGAGTCCCTCCATCCGTGCCTTAAGGTATCATGAAGTTTTTGTCGTAAGGGTGATGTCATACCAAATTTTTAATTCGAACTTGAGCACGAAGGTTCTGTAGTAGGCGTTGGCATAGCTGGAGCTCTATTCAACGTTCTTTTGTGGTAAAATCAATGTTGCTTGTTTTAAACGGTAAAATAAATATTTCAATGTAATTTGTTTAACTTTTATGAATAATTTATTTTTTTCTTGTATCTAAAATCCATATTGTTGAGTTTGTAATTCCATAGATAACTTTATAATCATTCCAATCTCCATAGCATCTACCTTGCATCTACCTTTGTGTGCAAAGCCATATCATGGCTCCTCATTTACAGAACACCCAACTACAAATCCCTCTACTCCACCACCGAAGGAACAAGAAAATGTGTTTAATCATTATCCATTAGCCATCTGTGATATAGATCCAACTAATATAAATGGATGTACTGCTACCTTACATTTACAGAGTTGTCGTCCTAGAAAGGAGTCATAAAATATGCTGCAGCATTATCATCACCTGAATCTTCGAGTCACTGAAGATCACTTGGAAGGGATCTGCCAAGCAAAAGGTGAAAGCCCTCCGATCATCATTATTGGAGTCAATCTTTATTGCACAGGCAGACGGTCTCGCCTTCTTTATTTAATAGCCTAAATGAAAGATCCCCGGTGAAACAAGCAATAGGATTAAATTTTCTAGCCCAGTTTCGCCACCCTAATTCCTTCCCTTACCATCCACAGTTTTTATGTAGTTTTGTGTTGTTGCAAACCGTGTTTCATTCATATCATTGGTGGGGAAGATCTAAGGTTTCAATACCAGTTTCAATAAAATTTGGAAGTTATATAATGGTAAATATCATGGTGTGTGGTATAGGAGTTAAAATACAAATACTTACTTTCATAATTCTGTTTGGACTCGATTTCATACACTTGATCTTTCCTTCTAAATTTCATAGGATTTTCTTCTTGAATCTAAAACTCTAGAAAAATAAATAGAAAGGAAAAATATGTATATGCACCTATTACTATAGAAATAGATTAGAGATATAACAGAGATACAAATCTGGACAACTTCGTATATATCTATACTCTCCACAAGATTTAAATAAAAACGTTGTGACAATGTATAGAAAGAAAAAGGCTTAACCCACAAATAAACCGACTCATCAATAATTTGACCAGATGGATATAATGACTCGTTATTCCAGTAATTTATTTTCAAAATAAACCGAGCTAAACGAAGGGAAAATCACCCAAATCAATTAGGAATTTTCATATGCTACCTGCACCGGTTAGTTCCTGGTGAGTCTATCATATGGACACCCAGATACAATCCAGTGCGACCATAAGATTTGTAAATACAGTGTCAACATGTAAACAT
Organism: Pinus albicaulis; assembly: GCA_034641835.2. Lineage (NCBI taxonomy): Eukaryota > Viridiplantae > Streptophyta > Pinopsida > Pinales > Pinaceae > Pinus > Pinus albicaulis. The sequence goes on from CM076571.1 coordinate 831,061,576, forward strand.
AGGGAATAGACTAAACAATTAGGTTCCATAAATTCATAGGAAGATTCCATATTTCATCCTAACCCCTAATACTATGGGAGAGAACTGATATTACTCGCATGCTAGTGGAGCACCATTCTTATTTTTATATATACCCGAAATCCTAATCAACAGTACTACGAAATAAAAATAAAAATAAAATTGTATGAACAATAGTTAAAGAAATTTACTACCCGAAAGAGCTCGCAATATCATGTAGGAAGAAAGACTTTCCTCGATAGCAGATTAAAACCATTTAACTACCATTTAGAAAAGCACCCATTTAAGGATATTGAAAACAAAATAACCCAGTTCCACTTTTCTATTCACAACCTAGTTGTAGTTAATTTTCAACGAAACTTTCTCGTTACATAGTACCAAATAATTAATCATTCCAAGTTTTCGACACAAAGATGGCCTCATTTTCTTACAACATAAAAATCTAAACCATAAGACATCCAAGCCAGGCCATGGAGCCCATTTCATCTACGGCACTAAAAACCCTTAAACATTGAAGTATTATAAACTATCGCCGGAAGGCATTACGCATAGAATCAGAAGCTCTGTAGTAATTTTATGAGTACATGTTGCCAGGGAATGCGATCATTCATCCTAGGAAAGTTGAATTCATACACATCCTTTCAAATTGCTTGCGGCTGCCCGAAGCCTGCAAATTCCCCAAACCTTGCAAAGAGTATGTAACCACCTAGAGTTACCCATCTAATCAAAATAAAAAGAAAACACAGTGGCTAGAAAATAATGATCAGTAATAAGAGACATCTGGGTGGATTACCTGATTCTACCATGTTGATTTACTGTAGGTTATTGAAGTCGTCATAGAAGTACTCCAGTGGAAGGAGGAATTGAGATACCAAAAAACTAAAGGGGCCCCTATCTTGTAAACCCTCATTGAAAGATAGAAAAATTTAGGCAAAATGTGACATGGGCTTCGCGGTAATGAGTTTCAGAAATAGGGATGACCATGACTGAGCTGGTAAAACAAACCATAGAAGCAACCCTCCAATACCTCCAGAACCCTCGACATCCAACTAAGTGGAATAGCGCGAAATGCCAAAAGAGATGGCCAGGAAGAAACCCTTATTATCCGTTTGCCTCTCTGCACCGTAGGATCAGATGTTACAAGATCAACGGTGTCAAAGCAACCAAGTGGTTGTGGTCGGGAGGTTCGAAGATTAAAAAATAGAAAAAAATAGGAAGAACCTAACAACAACACACAATATGCACACCATATCCCTTGGTACTATCTCGCACATAGGAAAATAGGACCAACAATAGAGGGAATTCTTTATTGATTCTAATGGTGCTATGAATACCTTGGATGTGTAATAAAGAACCTAATATATAAATCACCCATAGAATATAATCCCATATAACATGATGTCCCTTTGAAACCCAAGCGTCGCTCTTCCGATGGATATAAATTTTTGGATCGCCGCTCTTACGACATTTCAAGCGTCGCGCTTCCGACGTTTAAAGCATCGCTCTTCTGACGGATATAGCAACTCTATTTCGACGGATATATAAACTCTGTAACATCGCAAGACTGACACTTTTCTCCAAACCTTCGCAATACCGACACTTTTCTCCAAACGTCGCAATACCAACACTTATCTATAGGTGTCGCAATACCGAAACTTGTGTTCAAACATCGGTATAGGTATAGCGAGAGTTGTGGGTAGGATTTCTCCAAACTATCGCAATACCGACACTTTTCTCCAAATGTCGCAATAATAACACTTATCTCAAAATTCCAGTATAGTGACAGTTGTGGGCGGGATTTGAAAAATTGATAAAAATTGGGGAAATTTCCGACAATGCGTCAAAAGTGTTGAAACTAAAGTGTCAGAATTTTGACCAAATGTACTAGTGGCACAATCCTGGGGTTGGTGCACAGCTTCGGCGAAGCCCACTTTGTGGCTTTCCCATTTCCCTTCTCCTTACCTTGTTCTTTTCCTTTTTCCTTCCCCTTTCCCTTTCCTTTGGCTGACGTAGACACGACCTCTTTGACTTCAGGTGTTACTTCAAAAACATCTTCAAACCCTATCTCAGTGGAGATCATAATCGGTGACAACTCGATGGGGTTAGTGGCCGTCATCCTTGCTTGGAAGATAAATTCAGGATTGCTGTTATCATAAGGGGTAGCTCGCCCAAACATACAAGTTGTGCAATGACAAGAAACACAAAATTCATAATAAGGTATAGAGCATACGATCATCAAAGAGCAAAGGAACTGATTATGACCTACAACCCTCCTTTTATAGGCCCCCGTGGGTAAAAATGGACGGATCCTCATTAAATGCGACTTACCATCGAGGAAATGGTAAAAAATCCTCCAAGATCATTGCATTAAATGTAAAAGACCCACTCCATCCAACGGTAAAATCACTTTTTCAGCTGCACACTCCCCCTGCGCCTCCGTCATTGTTTTGGCATATAATACTCTAAAGGTTTTTGGGTCAGAAACCTTCACATATCAGGGGCATACCACTCAATAAGGACTCGCCTAACCTATCTTTTATACTGAAAACTAGATATAACAAGTTTCGGAACTTACCCAAAATTCCCATGTTTGATGTAGATCCCACGGGGTGGAAACCCCTAGTAACCCTTCGTGCTTCGTAACCTGAAAATCAAGAAAGGAAGAACATGAAACTCTAGTTGTACAACATATATAGTTCCTATATGTTAGTGTAACTCATGCATAATATCATAAAAACAATATTAAATATTCAATTAATGATCATTACACATATATAAAGAGATATAAACACATGAATATTGGGAACAAGATGGTTATTCTTATCATAAATGGCACGTACAGTTGTAGAAAGGTGGAGAGATCACCTGAATCCTTCCAGGACCTTCGAGCATACTGTCCTCTATATCTATCTAGCCCTAGCCTCGCAATAATTATTCCAAGTTGTGTGCACACTAGATGTCACATAGGATGATGAGCATCTCAAGGAAACAAGGGTTTCCTCAATATACCTGGGAAGTGTAGGAGGCACGGGAATATCAGACTTTAAATAGGGCTCCAACAGAGTATAATATTTATATTTTTCTCCCTCCCTTAGGCCATGCACATGAGGGGGTTTTATACTCCCTCAAACTAGTTTCTGCAGTTGGAAATAGTTAGGCCATGGGCTGGGGTGGTTGAATTACGGGAATAACCATCAACCTTTCCTCGAAAAATAGGGAATAATGTATATTTTTTAATGATGAAAAAGGTATACGTGGATGTCTATGAATGGACTCACGTATATATGCGTAAAAGTTTGGGCAGATTCACGTATGGGTTTTAAGATATTTTTTTGTGAAGATAGTCAAGTCCGAGGGCAAAGGGTGCCCAAGGCCAAAGTGTCAATCATCAAGCACATTTTTTTGGTGGATTCGACACACGAGTGTACGAAATCATACGAGATTAGAGAGTGTGGTCTACTCTCTAAACTATAGGTAACAGATAGTATCTGAGGGGAGCTCAGAAGTATAAAATTTAAATGAAGTAATACTCTAAAGTATGCTCTATTAAAAAAATAAAAATAAAAACACAAAAGAAGCTATATAGAGAGTTCCAAATAGTAACAAGGTAAACAACGACTCGATGGCCTCTTCTTATTGAATGTTTGGAATGAAAAAAAATCTTACCCACTTGCCAAAGGGCCTAGGTAGTGGCTCTAGGACCCAATGCAAGGATGTTTGTCCTTCAAGTTCTACCTTCTGACGCAGTTCAACTCTCTCTCTCTCTATTGCAATGGACTAAGAGTGTTGGGTGTCCAACAATCAAGTCCTCTCCTACTTCAGCTCCTTGGGTCACACAAACTGCTGGTGTTGCTTGGGCAACTTTGGCCAGCATAACCTTGTGATCACACCTTGTTCATCTCTTTGTGGGTTTATATAGGTGAGCTTTCAAACCTCCTTCCCTCCCTTGGTACATGATGGATGGTGACCCAAGGGAGGGGCATGATTCTATTGTGTGCTGAAATATGCTTTTGTGTGATCACACAATGCCTAAGGGGGCGCTGGTGCTGTCCTTAGGCAACTTTCACATAAGGAGAAACTGTCCTTTGCTCACTTGTGGTCCCGGAAAGAGACTTTTTCCACTTCCAGGAATGCTCGCTTATCGGGATCCAGTGCACGCAAAAGGCACTCTTTTCGAAGGAAAAAGCGCACATTTGAACATTTATGACTAGTTCAAATTTGATGTTCTCAAAACCTTAGAGGTTTTAAATACTTTTTGATTCCATAATGTATCCCTGTCCTGTAAATCCTTAGGCTTGACATTAACTGATGTCGTTTTCTGCTATACGATTTTCCAGTGTTAACAGATGCCCCCTAATGTGTGAGGTCTAGGAAGAACTGTATAGCTGAAATACATTATAGTTTATTTTATGTATCATATGCAGAGAGAGAGAGAGAGAGAGAGAGAGAGCGAGGCCTGCATGTAGAATAGGCAACACCTTGCACCGGTTCTGAGATAACCATGGCCTAAGGGACCCCCTGCAAGCAGACAAAATATACTACATATTTTCAAAATTTCAACGAGGCAGGCATGTCCCATGCTAATGATGCTATGGCTAGTTAAACAAAATTGACAGAAACATTTGTTGTCTATGCCACTACTGTGGTAGTGATATTGGTGGTTGCTGATGATGATTGCTAACGTAGTCAGGGGCGTTTTTTCTTTGACGATAGGTGGAATGTGGTACCCATATGCGTAATATTGGTATGGCATATCACTATGAAATGTATGCATATGTACTGGTTGGGACCTTCTTGTGTAAGCATTGTTGTCAGAGACGCTTATAAAGGCACGGGTCTTCAAAGGATCTTGATCAAATTGCAATGGTTGTAAGGTATGATACCATCGTGACATGAAAGCTTTTGTTGTAGTCGAATGTCAAGAGGATCGATGACATCTATGGAAAATGATGTCTCCCATAGTGCCACCTGAGGATACCCCTTTGCATTAGGGGGGGGGTGGGGGGTCATCCAAGGTACCGCTTCCTTTTTCGAAAAGAGGTGTTGATGTCGACAAAAAGGAAGCCTTAACCGAACCATAATGGGTTTAACATAGGCATGTTGGTGAGCAGTAGCTGAAAATGGATGATGGAGATTCAGTTTCCCGAGGTTGAAGTATATTTGAGCAGCTTAGCGGTAGTCATAGGTATTTCTGAAGGGAAAAATCCTTGGAGTTGGTAGGACTTCTAGGTGGGTATGAACCAGTTATGATTGTCATAATGGTGCGTGCATGGGGGGTATGAAATACTTCGACCAAGGGAGATGGGGGACTGCTGCCATGGGAGGAAAAAGTACAATATGAGGGTGAAGAGGCTAAGGGCATTGTTTGTGATATTTGTACACTTACCAAAAGAATAAAATAATGGGGTTTGGTTTGTACAAAACACAGAGACAGGTACCCCAAAACATGAAAGAGGGTCGCTCACTTGATGGTGTGAGGATGGTATTTTGCTGGGGGTATGGGTACCATTGGTTGGTCTCATTTGTGGGGTTGATGAAGTGGAAGATGTCGCAGATGGGTTAATGTTGATGGAGGTATGGTGGGCCAAATGCAGTGCGTGGAGGTGCACTTTCATTCTGCTTGTACAACCCGATCGTCCGGGAAGGGGGTTAGTTTAAATGGTGAACTTGACCTTATGCATGGTATGTAGATGGGCATGAGGTGCTTCCCAGAATAAAAATGGTATGGCCATGGCGTCAATTGTAGGGTGATGTATGGTCTACTTGGGATAACGATCGCCATGGAGGGGAGGCACTACCGACCATCGCGGACGTTTATCATATGCAGGGTGAGGTGATGATAAATGTGGTTGGGTATGAGGACCCTATGATTTATTTCTGATGGAGAAATGATGTCAGGATATGCAAAGTTTTCTAGGACTCTATCATGCGGAGGGTAGAATGATACCTGCTTTGAAACTTTCGGTGTTGGGTGTTGTGAATGGTTTGCGGGTTCTTCCTACAAAAACAACTACCTCAATTGAAAGAATATTCTTTTCATCCAATAGTATTTAAAAACATGAATTTTGGAAAGGAAGATGGGAGTGTGCATACCTGTCGGTGCTTGAAAAAATATTTCTTTGAAAAGTGAATGAAGGGCGTCGCTTTCGTTCATCATGGTGTACTGATTATGGTGCAACTTACGGTTTGCAGAATGGACCTTTTTATCTCCTATTATGGACCTCCGAAATTTTGGAAAAGGGTGATAAATAAGGGATTATGGCCCTAATCCTATTCATTTGTACTTGCTGAGTTTTGGGAGATCAGAGGTGATAGCATAACCTTTCTTGCCATTGTGGTCAGCCTATGTACCGCGGATTAGCGATACTATGCCAAGGTAACCCTCATGACGTCCTACATTTTAATTTTTTCAGTTTGGTGACGCAAGGGGTCGTACAAATTAGGTTTGTACGACCTCAAAGGGGCTTTTTGCCGTAGATTGCGCGGGCGATCTAGGAAAATAGGTTTCCCCCTTGCGCTCATTTCTCAGGTACAGCCACGCGATGGTGTGTAGTTCCTACCTCTTTGCACGCAAGGGTGTGCCTGTGAATGAAACAAGCACACAAGGGCATGCCTGTTTGAGAGATAGGGGCGCAAGGGCAATATTATTGAAAAAACTTGGGTTTTTGTTGTCCCTTATGATTTTTCTCCTTTGTACTGATGGGTGGCTATTGCTTGGCAAGTTGGTGTGGAGATAACGAGATTGGCCCGAGATCAGGACTGCTCTGGCTGCTAATGTTGGGGCGCGTCATTAGTTGGCCGCATGGGGCCTCCTGAAATTTTCCGAAAACGATTTCCTTCAGTCACTGGACCATTTGTTACATTATATCATATGGAATTGGCGCAGGCGGTGCAACATGTTTATCCTGAGGGGGACGAACCTGATTATCCATCTGGAGACAAATATTTACTTTGTGACCAGATTACTACCTCAAGGAGAGGTGCTGAGGTATCCACTTCCTACTGGATGGGTGAACATGGACAGGTTCCAGAGGAGGCATTGTGGTGTGCGCCTCTTACTGAGGGGTGCATCAATATCACCTTAGTGATAGATGTGGTCGAGCAGTGTGCTCTAGCCGTTATTGTGCGACTGGCAGGGTCGTTTGCGCCTCATCGGACATCGGGCCCATAGTTGGCGGTTTTACGCCATTTGAGGAACGGGCATTTCTTTGATTTTTCCCATTTCTGCTTGGATGGTATGGTGTCACAACTGAACTGGGTCCAGCGTGGATCCAAATCATTTCTGTAGGCCAACATTTTTTGCAGCATCATGTATGAGAGGGTCATGCTGCTGAGGCCCGTAGTGGCTATGCCTATTAGGGGGCCAAGGAGCCACGTATGAGGAGGTGGGCTCCAGTGATGCGACGTGGGAATGGTGGCAGGGTAGGACATTATTGGAATGACACGACAGAGGCCTAGTTCGAGGCCAATCCGCAGATGCTCTTTGCATACCCTTATGTAGGGATGGACTTTCAGGGTGATCCAGATATTGGTCTCCCTTTTGGTTATGTTTGGGGTCCGGAAGGTATGTGTTATATTTATGCATTTACTTGAGTTTTTTGTGTACTTGAGTGTTTTTCATTGACATTGACATTCTTTTGGTTACTCGTGCAGATGTTGGCGAGGTGGGACACCCAGTGGCCCAACTGGTGGGTCAAAATCCTCTACCATGATTGCCTGGTGGTCAGGGGGGGTGGTGTCGCAGGTGAACCAAGCGAGGGTGCCGGTAGACCTGGCGGGGATGGTGTTGGTCCTTCCAGTGAGGGTATCAACATGGGTGCAACTGAGGTAGTGGCTAAGAGAGCTCGTGCAGATGCGGCTGAGGCACGTATCGCAACACTTACAGCTCAGGTAGAGGCTCTGGAGGACTTCTGGGTCAAGTGGACCATTTGACCCATGGTATGCCTGCTCGAGGTCTTATGGATGACTTCGAGGAGATATGGTTAGAGACAGTGATGGCTCATGAGAGGGACTACCAGCCTTCTCTACAACGGGTAGCTATTGCAGTGGTGACAACAGCTCTAGTGGTGGTACCAGGAGCAGTGGTGGGGCCAGGTGCTCCTCCAGAGGCGGCACCCACCTAGGGTAGATTTGTACATAGGGAAAGCACCCATTATGAGAATGCTTCCCTTATTTTTGACGACCTCTATATTTTTGGGCTGGCCAATGGGCCAGTGATACTATTTTTGTACTCTGATACATATATTTTTTGATATATATATGAGAGATATTTTTTGCGGCTCTACATGGTGTGATGTCTATTTCGGTTTATGCATTTGTGTTATGATGATGGATATACATGTTTATGGTTTTTATGGGTTTGCTCGCAATGCATTCCTGTATAGGATATTGTTAACTATGTGATCAACTATTTGGTTTTGATTCCTTGATACAAGTGAGAATGTAATATAATCAAATTGTCTTCTTAATCTTCTGGCACAAAAATATTTTCTAAGTAGGTTTGCCTCTCCAGTTTCAAATGTTTTTTTTAACTACGAGACTACTAATTGGGAATCTAGGTAGACATGCATATGGCAGATGGCCTAGTGGAGGGCCTCACACATAAGTCCGATAATGGCATCATATTCTGCTTGATTGTTGGTTGCTAAACCATTGCACATGTTTTTTGAACATAGTGGTGATCGGTCAGGGTAGTAGATGACCCAGGAGGCTGCAGCTAAGTTTTGAGACCATCGTGATGCTCCATCAGCAAATCAAAAATAAGGTTCAAGTCGATGATCCATGGTGATATTTTGAGCACGCTTAGTTTTTTTAGGTCAAAAATATTTTGGTGTTGGGGTTTTTGTGTACACTAGCTCTAGGGGATAAGGGCTATAGGAGCCCTTATGGGTAGAATTTCATAAGGTAAAGGTTGTTGACAGGGTCAGTGAGGTAGGTCACGTCCGGTTCCGTCAAGATGTATGCCCCATGTCAGAGGCAATGTTTGATGATATAGGGCCCTTTCCACGGGGTTTCAAACTTTCTTGGCCCTAAGGCTTCTTTTGCGACATCATAGTGAAGGAATAGCTCTCCTTCAATAAATAAGTGAGGGGTGATGTGGCGGTCAAATGATGCTTTTACCCTTTTCTTATGGGCCTCATTGTGTTGCAGCAATTGTCGCCTATTTTCGTCAACTAGCTCTAGTTGTACTAGGTGTTTTTCTAGAGGCTAGGTGTCATCAAGGAGTTCGATGGATGTATGCATGTCTGGGATCTCAAGGAAATCGATGCAAGGGCATAAGGTGCCTTGGTTTTTTGTGATAGGAATAAAGTCGAATTCCTGTGATGGGGAGGTCGTTGAAATCCTATTTTGGGCGTGCGATGACACAAGTCGTATGTGATGAGTTGTGTCATTGGCATGCGGTGGAGGGAAGGATCTCCACAATGGAGCCTTGAGTGAGCCGATAGTTTCCCTTCTCGCTAGGATAGTCAATTCCCGATAGATGGAAGTTGATTTTATCAAAGAGATGTCTGAACGTTTGTAGAAATGGACATCCCTCCGGCGCGTGATTATGAATAGTGCAAATGGCGCAAGTTATCACAACGATGACAGAGTATATAGTGTGAGAATATACACTACTCGATGTTCTAGATGTGGATGCTTGGAAAGGGTCTGTTGCGGACCAAATCATCTTCTGTTTCCATTTTTACGTCGTGGGTTGAAACTTGCCTCCCTTTTTCGTGGGTGGCTAACTTAATGCTGCTCTAGCTACTCTCAGCTTGAGGAGATGTGTGCACTTAAATGTATGATGAAAGTGTGATCAAATCCAACAGTAAGTGCATGTGATCTTCTCTTGATTAGAGAAAGGCTTTTGGGGGAGAGACGAGATTATGTGGAGACTATTTGCAAGGGGTTTGAGTTCTCTGCATTGGTTGATTAGGTGATAGTTTAGATCACATAGGCCACATGTTATCCTAGGCTTGGCTTGGGATTTACATGGTTGGTATACGGTCTTATCCGGCTTATAACACCATCATGGTGGTGGGGACGTTGAGCCGGAAACATATCTTTTATGCCATTCCTGGAGGTCGCTCGTCCTCTTTTCTATGGCATTAATCATGTCGATAGTGGGACGAATCCATGAGACATAAGTACAATGTCGGTCATAATGATTACCTTGACATATCAGGAAAAATGTCCACAATATGGGTCTCCCATCATGCGTGGTCTGAGGCCGGGTGGGGTACCATCGTTAATATGCTACTAAGTCAGGGAAGTGTAATATTATATGGTCTGTCTTCTTGCATAACGTGCATGTAGGTGGGTTTCGTGAAGTGCCTGCAGGGGTAACTATGGGTTTCCCACTAGGTCATTCTTCGGCTGTCAAGAAAATGATAGACCCACTCATCTCCTCTACTTGGGTCATGGAGCTACCGATAGATTCGGCATCCATATCATCTTCTTGGGAGAGATGAGCTATGGTTGAGAGGAGGCTAGCCAGGGCTAGTCAGAAGATAGGTATGTAGTGGCAATCCTTCAATAAGTGATTGTCGGCACATAATGGGCATGTGAATTGTGTTTCCCGTAGTCCCACTAGTAGACCCTTTCGATTGGATACCTTCTGTGAATGAGTTCCAATGTGGCACACTCTTTGCGGTAGTGGCCATGTTCATCGCATAGCTTGCAATGAATAATGGGCATTACTGGGGGGCGCTCTACGTATCGGTGCTCCTCTTGTAAGTACAAGATGGTGCGTGGCTCGTCATTAATAGACTGGATGGAGGGATCCTCTTGATAGGATCGCTCGATCACGTGTAAGGCGTCCATATACTATGGTATTTTTGGACAATGGTGGGTATAATGCCCATAGGTGTCACAGAGGGTGCATGCGTGATTGGTACACAGCGGTTTGCCTGTACTTTTGGTGGAAAGTTCCTTTTTATGGGAATGTCATTTTGAGGTGCCCGCCTCACAGCCGAGGAGTGGTTTTAACTCATCCAACTCCGGGCATATCTGAGTAGGCTGTCCTGTGACATCACATATAGCGTAGGCTCATGATTCCCTATCTATGGTGGGGGTCACCACTTTCTTTCCTTTCTTGGCGATTTTCTTTATCGTGGTTTCCAGTTTCGTAGTGGGGATTTCCCTTGCGGGGGAAGTTTCGGCGACTACCTGGGAAGGTTGGGGCTCCTCGGAACTGGGGGGCTATAACCCAAATGTAGTAACATTGGTAGCTGGTGTTCCTGAAGGGGGAACGAGATACCACATTGGGAATGCCAGCAATATGTTGGGTAATACCAGTGTTTCCAAGCCCTGCTGGGAGGTAAAGCCAGGGGGTGGGTATAGGAAAGGAGTTTGGGAGGTAGCATAGACTATGGAGGCTGTAGTAGCTGATGCCTTAGTGTCGTTACTGCTTGAGTCTGTGTCTTGAATAACCTCGGTGCTTGATGTGGACATAATGCACACCAGGCCCCTGTGGCATCAGGCGATACTTTAGGGATAATAGGAGGATCTCCTAGGAATGAGCCTATGACAGACGGCGGTTTGAATTGGCCAGGGCCATATTCTTGATACCATACAAGACCATCAGTGGTTGTGTCTACATAGGGTAGAACCATATCTATGTTGGTCAAACGATGCTTTTCAGTGTGCATCAACTGGTCTATTGTAATTATTCTATCCTCATGGGGGAACATCATGATGTGGAAAATGGAGGATGCTATAGCAGACATGGCGTACATGTAACTCCACCCAAGGAGTATATTGTAATCCAAGTGAGCATCCAAGACTTCGATGTCTATGTGGACCATTTTCCCGGCTAAGCAGACTGGTACATTTTGGAAGAGACCGACGGGGGTCAAGGGATGACCATCGTATGCTCTGAGAGTGATGACGGAAGGTTTAAGTTCTGGGGCTCCTAAATTTTTCCATAGATTCTTTGACATGATGCACGTGGATGCACCCTCGTCAATAACACATCGATGAATAGTGATATTCTGTACCGATACTAGTATCTGGAAGGCGACCATGGAGGGAAGCCTAGGGGTGGCTTTATCTAATTCAAAATCCATCATGCGCGTGTCGGTAGGGTCGATGGTTCCTAAGGTGAAAAGTAGGGCTTTCCACTGCTTTGAGCACAACTGTAGTACCTCCAAAGCGGACATAGCCGTAGGTGACTAGGCTAGATCATCTACGATGCTGTAATTGTGGGCTACTTTAGAGTAGTTACCTGCTCGCCTATTATGCCCTTTAACCATTTTTGGAAATGGTTCCAAAGGAATCTTTGGAATGGTAAAAGGTGCAGTTGGTGCACTCGTACTATCCCCTGACGTACCAGTGTCTGGTGGGGTGTCGTAGCTGCGATTCTGGGTTTGGAAAAACATTTCTTCCCTAGCCATGTAAATTTCATGGTTGTTTTTCTCGGAATTGTTGGGGTTTTGCTTCTGAGTGTTGACCGTTCCTTGATGGGGGAAGGGTTCTTGCATAACTGCAGTTGTCTGTGAAGATCCTCCTTGTCCTCGGTTACTCTAAAGCTTTTTAAGCTCAGGGAGTTCGGGACAGTGGTGAGTATAGTGCCCATACTCACCACATATCGAACACGAATGGTTTGTTCATAGAGGTGGCCGCTTGCCTTGCTTTTTTGCATTGCTTGGCTCCTGGTTCTGGTTCTAGTTGGATTTATTTCCAGGTCGGGGCCGCGGTGGGCACTGTTGGTTGCTACCCCCTGTCCAGGGTTCCCTTTGAGTTTGATTTTTACCTTTCTTTTGACCACGTTAGGAGGGTAATTATCTTGATCATACTGGTGTGGATGATTTTGGGATGGCTGCACAAAGTTCACCTGTGCATTGTTTTGCATTGGTGGGTTATGTTCTTGGGACTGAGCATACTGCTATCCTATGTTTACACCTAGCCATTGGGGGGGAGTTATTTCATCAGTTTTTCTTCCTGCATACTGGGTCCCCCCGACCGAAGGGTAAGGTCCTCCTTGGTGATATGCTGGCACCCTATTAGTCAAATTTTTCTGCTTCATATGATTACTTTGAAATCCTGGTTGAGACATGTTCTGGGTAGACCTATGTGTGTAACCGGGATTCTAACTACTACTGCCTAGGTACCCTTGTGTCATTGACCCAATAAGTCTATCTGCAGAGTTCGACACGCTTGGCAATTCTTGATAAGGTTTGCAGGCGAGGGGCATTAGGCAAGATATTGTATATGTATCCTGATTGCGTATAGATCAGTTCAAGATGTTGGGCTTTACTGATTGCATCCTCTTCAGATGTGGGGTTACGTTGCGCCACATCCTTTGAAATATCCACCGTCAGATTTTTCAAGAATAAATCTAAAAGGAATTGGTCATTGAGTTGTGCTTTGCATAAGCTGCGACGCCGTCTCCACTCATGGAGATGTTCAGAAATGTGGGTAGAGGGATATTGTCTGAAATGAGTCATTAACTCTATGGGTAACTGAAAGTATGTGAGGAACACAGTAGCGAGGGCGCTAAAGGTTCTATGTGAAGTAGGGGGTTGCTCGACGTACCATTTCGCGGCCACTCCCATGAGAGTGCATTGAAATAGCCTCAATCGAATAGTATCGTCAATGATGCTATTTGATGAGCACCACAGGTGAAAGGTCATTATATGATTCCCTGGGTATTCCGCTTGCTTGCCCTCAAACTTTGATATGTTTGAAGGGAGCTTCGTGGGAATGGGAGGCCAATTGTGGTCATGTGTGATGGGGTCATTGGTGAGCTTGGTTAAATCTGGCAGATTTAACACTGCTAAGAAGGGTGACTGAGAGGTTGATGCCATGGTAACGTGTGAAGACATGAAATTTTGGTTAGAACGAGAGTTAATCTATGATGTACCCAGTTGTGAATTCAGCTAGCTTCTCGTATGGGATGCACTCTTCTACCCCTAAGGGGATGAGGGGGGAGTGATGTGTGGTGTGGTGTTGGGAGACTGACTAGGGTTCCCAAATAAGGTTTCTCCAAGAAAGGAGGAACCATCCACTGTGGCAACATTCTGTCTTTGATGCCTAAATGGCGAAAGACCTGGAACCCCTCCCAATAATGGGGGGAGGTCCAAAAGATGCCTAGACCGACAAGGTTCTGTTGGAACTGTTTTAGGGTCATCTAGGTTGGGTTTTGGAAAAAAAAATTGAGGAGATTGAGTCTGTGATCACGAAAATTTTATGGCCACGTACATAAGACAAAGCGAAAATGAAATGAATTTTCCTTTAACTTAATCTATGTGAGAAATCAAGAAAAAAATGGTTTTTTTTGTTTGCGCGCGATACTCAAAAAATCCTAGAATACCTAATAACATCCTCACACTCTCAAAATTAGCTAGGCCTTGAGAGGATTTCTTGCAAGTGCTAGCACAACGTCCCGAAAGAACTGGCGATGCCTCCAGTAAGCCGAAGAGAATCAATCAAGGTAAGGGTAGAGGGTCTGGTGCTTGCCTGCACTGTCACCTATAGGGTAAAGGATGCCCTAGTTTTTGCCACTAAGAACCATTGTCCCACGTGAGAATTCGAGTCTTGGGCTTCTTGGTAGTCAGCTAACAATACCGAGTATTAGCCGGGTCAGGTAGCCCCAACTGATACTGCACGCACTGTGCCTAAGCCTAACCCCCTCTAAATTAGGTCTCTTTCATGCTCAGGTTTTCTTTTCCGTGGGATGATAGGTGGATTTTAAATCTCCCTAAAAATTCAAATTCTAAGTTTCAAATGTGAAGCGTGATCAAGGTGGCTTATTGGATGCCTAGCCCCTTGATCCTAACTTAAACTATAACTTCTCTTGTGGCCCTTGTGGGGAGAATTTAGTGAGTTGGTTTAAGCTATTTTTAGGTGGCTTTCTTTTCTTAGTGGGTGAATTTGTGTGAGCATATGGTGAACAATCTCATAATTTGAACATGTGGCTATCGTTGATCCTTTACAAAAGTCCCCTAGTTAAACTATGTGACGTTGTTCCTTGCTCAAATAAAAATCATTTGCGGATAATGGGCCGCTTCCAAAACCTCCTAATCAGTCTATGTAAGTGATTAAAGGTAGATGTCGAATCACAAATATAGAGTGTTCATATGCTTGTCTAGGGTCACCCAATGGCACAAAGACAACAGAGATTACTTGCTCTAACTTTCGATTCAATCCTAGTCCCGCAATTTCCTAAATGCAAAAATTGAAATTTAAACTAAACAACTTCTACACTAGCTTATGCATGTGTGGTCATGAACCACTTACTTGGACTAGTTAAACTAAGTGTGCATACCAGAATTTGCAAAAAACATAAATTTTTTGGAAAGCAATGGTTAATTGGTTCCCTACTTAAACTATGTGAACACTTTTTGCAAAAAGCCAACTTAAATGAAAACTAATTAAATGCCTACAAAAATCAGCACAAATTAGTTCTTAGAAGTTGTGGGGTATCAACACAGGTGTTGGCAGATACATTAGGGGCTGCCCAACACTCTTACAAGTAGAAAAATTGCAGAAGATAGGGAGAAAAAATCTCTCTGCAAATTGTGCGCAAAAACCTCTGACAGGTGTGCTTTCCTGTGCGCAGGTCACCTCTGAACACACACCCTGTGTCTGTGTGAAAAAACAACACGGAAAATTCCTGTAAGTAAAAAAAAATTAGGAGCTGCCTTCTTCAGTCTGTCACCTCAGTGAGTCTAGGGAATGCAATATGGGTCAGAGGACTGTCAACTCCACTCCAGCATAGACTAAGGGTCTCCTGCAAAATATGGCACAACCACATAAACTTGAAACACGTCAGTGGAGTCGCCAATCCTGTTGTGGTGGATTCGACACATGGGTGTATGAAATCGCACGAGTTTAGAGAGTGTGGTATACTCTCTAAACTATAGGTAACAGGTAGTATCTGGGGGGAGCTCAGAAGTATAAAACTTAAATGAAGTAATACACTAAAGTATGCTCTATTAAAAAAATAAAACTAAAAACACAAAAGAAGCTATATAGAGAGTTCCAAATAGTAACAAGGTAAACAACGGCTTGATGGCCTCTTCTTATTGAATGCTTGGAATGAAAACAAATCTTACCCACTTGCCAAAGGGCCTAGGCAGTGGCTCTAGGACCCAATGCAAGGATGTTTGTCCTTCAAGTTTTGCCTTCTGACGCAGTTCAACTCTCTCTCTCTGCTACAATGGACTAAGATTGTCGGGTGGCCAAAAATCGAGTCCTCTCCCACTTCAACTCCTTTAGTCACACAAACTGCTAGTGTTGCTTGGGGAACTTTGGCCAGCATAACCTCGTGATCACACTTTTTCATCTCTTTGTGGGTTTATATAGGTGAGCTTTCAAATCTCCTTCCCTCCCTTGGTACATGATGGATGGTGACCCAAGGGAGGGGCATGATTCCATTGTGTGCTGAAATATGCTTTTGTGTGCTCACACAATGCCTAAGCGGGCATTGTTGCTGTCCTTAGGTGGCTTTCACACAGGGAAAATTTTAAGGACGGAAAATTATTTTGAAGTTTAAAAAATTGGCGAATCTCACTAGTCCCTAATATGCAAACTATGAAATTTTTATTGATGTATATGTAAAATTATTCAAATTTATAATGATATTATACATATTGTCTATATAATGTTAGCGAATTTTAAGGTAAAATAATTTTATATTGTAAAATTTGGGCGAATCATTTTTATAAAAAAAATGGGAATTGACGAATATTTTTTTGGAAAAACCATGAAAAATTAGCCCACCTGCGAATATTAGCCCCTAAAATTTTCCATGCTTTCACATAAGGAGAAATTTTCCTTTGCTTTCTTGTGCTCCCGGAAAGAGACTTTTTTCCACTTCCAAGAATGCGCACTTATCGGGCTCCAATGTGCACAGAAGGCATTCTTTTCGAAGGAAAAAGCATGCATTTGAGCATTTATGACTAGCTCAAATTTGATGTTCTCAAAACCTTAGAGATTTTAAATACTTTGTTATTCCATAATGTATCCCTATCCTGTAAATCCTTAGGCTCGACAGTAACTGATGTCATTTTCTGCTATATGATTTTCCAGTGTTAACACACATGAAAGTGGAAAATGATGCTATAACAGATGCCCCCTAATATATGAGGTTCGAAGGGGTAAATGATGGCCAGAATATATTATGTGCATAGAAATAACCTTGCGAGGACAAGAGAGGACTTCACCAGATTTTAGCTTGCCAAAAAATCAATGGAAGAGATCAAAGAGATATCTCATGTCTAAGGTGGGCATACCCTTGCTCAGTGAAATAAAAGCATGTCTACATATGAAGTACAGAGTGGATCTAAAATGAATACAAGTATAGCTGAACTATAAATTACATAGTGAATCATCTGATCATTTCCCGAAAGTACAAGTCAAAATCAAGTCCAAGTATCACATATAGAAGACTAATCAATGATGCTGCAATAGATATCTGATCACACAAGTAAGAACTGAATCTCAAGGTACCAAATCATAAGGGATGGAACACATGGTACGATCATGCAACTCGGGAGCCAACATATAATATGCTTCTGTACTAAAACTGCAACATATAAGGGTGGACGACATCACTGGCAGAAAACTGGATGAACTATCAAAGTGAACCAAATGATGCTGATGCAAACCTGAGGTCTTCACCGATCACCATGGCACAATTCTACACAATGGGAATAAATGAGCTGAAGTCGACCATGTGAGAAATCGTTTGATTACCAGTCATTAATGTATACCGTTAACAAATGCGATACAACCCACCAATAATGATAATGAGTGTCAAGGTGCCCCAGTACAATCTAGCAAGTGTGAATGAATGAGTTGAAGTTGAACACCTGTAATAATATATCAATTAGGAGGAAATAAAGTATCCTCACTGTCGACAACGAAGAGTCTGCCACTGATGATTGCAAACCCTAAGGTACTGACAAAAAGACTCTAGACCTTATTCCCAGAGAAATGAGTCAGGGTTGATGGGCAAAGATTTGCTGGAAGGAAGGCATTAAGGCATCCTACATCATTCCAACACGAGTGTAACCCGCAGGCCAAGATTTGGAAGGAATCGAACGAAGTAGAGTGAATGAATGAACCCGAAGTACATTTCTAACATGCACAAGAAGAATCTAGCACACAGTAGAAACCCTCTGAATCAACCAATAATGAGAGCTGACAAAGAGGCGAGATATCCACCGATAGAGTCAAATGGAAATCAAGGTACTACATGAATCCCAAGTGTGATAATGTAAGTTGACATCGAACATAAGGGAAACCACTCAGTCAAAGACCCATAATGATGATCAAATGTTGAACACAAGGTCACCTATTAGTGATGTAAATAGGGCCAGGGTATGGCTCTAGGTTTGTTCTCAGAGCAATATGTCATAGTCGATAAGAGAAAAACCCGCAGGAAATAAGTCAAATGGAGACCTTCTCAAAGTAGCACGAGCATAGGACCAAAAAATTAACGTGATAGAACAAGATACTGACAATACTGGGAAGGTTGACTGAAAAATAAGTCCAGAGACACTGTAGAAAGGCTGACTTAGGTTTAACTTCCCTTGAACAAAAACACTACTCATGTTGACTATGGTAGCAAATGATAATTTTGTATAAGTTTGTTATGCAGGAGGCAAAAACAAACTCTCCATGTGATTGGAAGAGATAACCAATCGGGGTAGAACTGACTTATGAAACAAGGTTATGGCTTCTCCTATGTCAAAACTAAAACCATCTCAAATGAAGGAAAGACATAGCTTTGTGTGCTTTGTTTAAGGGCGACAAAAACTGACACTGTAACTGCCATCAAATATGAAGTAATATCTCGTTCCCACTCTTTTTGATATATTTGATTTTTTTTGTCTTTTTCATATAGTAAGCCTGAAAAAAGAATAAAATAATTCTATAATACAATGGATAGAACGAGTATCAGGAAACATATGCACTAGTTCATGGGATAGGAACAATCCTATTCTCAATGCAAGGTGGCAGAAACTGGTAAGTGATACTCAAAGGAGCGTTCCATCCATGGGTAAAAAGGTGTCAAGTCACGATAGCTAAGTGCTTGCATGGTCAACCTGTACAGAGAGTCATGGTCAAAATATGGCTTAAACATCGAGTCCAAATGAATCTGGCTGAAGTCTAAGATAAACAAGTAGCCAATATGCAATGCAGTGATACAACTTGACAACACAAGGGAGCCTCTAGGGTACTAGCTAGAAAAATCATAGTGAAGAAGAAGAAGAATGAAACTTCAATGCATAAGTCATGGCGGGACTAAAGAGGACTCCCAAACCTACTTAAAGTGTAGCATCATGGGCGAAAATTGCTAGCAAGGAACTAACTAGGAAGCCCATGTAAAGGAAGGCTCTACCATCAAGTCATGATTAAAGATCGGTGAGTGAAGTGGGTTAAGTACTCATGACATGATGGGATTGAACCTATGGCAAGTGATGAAAAATGGAGGCTAGCATGTAGAATGCAATGGAAAGTGGATTCTCTAATATATATGCCATTTTGAAATCATATACCTGCCATGACAGGTTAGTGATAATGGATTCGAAAAACTGGAAAAAATCTCAACTTCAGTAAATGTACTTGAAAACATACCTTTCCCAACACTTACAAGAAACACGATTATACAGCTTGAGACAGATTTGAAAAATAAGCATAATGGAATTTTGCAAAAAAATTTCAATTTCTGGGTATAAATACTTATTTTACCTTATATTTGGTTCATTGTAACATTGCAGAAGTGGAAAAAGGAGCTCTGGAGAAAAAAACCCTTTCCTCAAAATAGGAGTAATCAGTCGTCAAATTGTGCCGAATCAACCAGGTAAGCTCTAAATCCATCTTTGCCATCAATTTCATTCATATTTAGGATACAAATTTTGATTTTTAACCATAGGAAATATTAGTTTTGATTAAACCCTCTGCGCATATGTGGGTTCGTGTGGACAAACCTGCATATGATATGCGACTATACACAAAGAAAGTCGCGTATGCACAGTCCGTGAATGCAAAAGATGAACCAAATGAAGAATTTAATGGACTTTTTTAGGATTTCAATCTCTTGGAGGGAGCGTGAACATAGTGCCATCGATAATGATGTGATGGAGAATCAAATTTCACTCGATATCCTTCGAAATTGTGGTTTGCTCAAGTTTTTTAAAATGCCAAATATGAAAATTAATGTCTGGTTGCTTCAAATGTTGGTGAATCACTAGGAACCAGAAGAATACTACTTCATGATTGATCAAATGCCCATACGTATAGAATTGGAAGACATTTATTTCATTACCAGACTCTCTCGGAGAGGAGATCCGGTAGATTTACACGGAAAGCCTTTGGGAGGGCTTACAGTGGAAGACTATGTCCATGTCTATTGCGTAGAGGGGTCTCAGAAAGTAGGAACTTAGATTGAAATCAAAGATTTGAAAGAACTATGTATGAAAATTCTCCTCTTCACCATTGGCAGGGTAGTAGGATCTGCTTCCTTACACTAGGCTTTGAGGACACAGATGAGCATTGCGGTCGAATGTTTGATTCACCTCTTTGACCGATGTACAACACTACTAACTAACATGAAGAAACAATTAATCTTTATCCGAAAAGAAAAAACAAAGCATTTTGGGTATGGAACCATCTTACTTACATTCTTCTTTGAGAGGATTCCAGGGCTTCGACCCAAAGTGATCTCATCCATCAACAACCCCAGATATCCAAGAATAGCCCGGTGGGCTGACTTGGGAAGTGAAGTTCCCCGAACCACTTGGGATGATGAGTTCTTCCAATGGTGGGAGGAACAAGTTATCGCCGTGGAGGATTATCCCTATGTTGGGATGGATTTTCGTGGTCATCCAGACTTAGTCCTTCCACCCGGTGCAGCATGGGGTGCAATCAGTGAGACTGCAATTTTTTATTATATGATTTTTGGTTGATTTTTTTTTTCAATATATGCAACAATGAAGAATTTTTTTTTTTTTGATTGGATTCAAATGTCTTAAAAAATTATGTGATGACCATGATACAGATATGGGACCAGTCCATCTTGAGGGATACCCAAGGCATAAGCGACGCAAAGGCGAAGTGGATGCTGAAGACCCTGGCAGAACCCTTCATGCCATTCAGAGAAACTTGGAGAATTTTAACTCACCAAGTGCCTATGTCTGCAGTCAAGGAAATACCAGAGGCTATCCAGAGATGGGTAGTCGGAGTTCCAAGAGACTGGGTGCAGTTATTCCACCGTGTAGCAACTGCTATCATGTTCTATAGGAACACGAATTTTGGGCAGGGACCACAGGATTAGATATATAGATTTTACCGGATGACTGTACTATATTTTTGATACTGAACATGATCGAGCATAAGCCCTAATTTTGTAGGACATATGGGTCCAGAGTTTTTTATAATTTTTTTAACATTCTAACCATGTATATATATATATACAGCGATTTATATGATGCGATGAATCAAATGTATGAAAATGTAGGATGAATTTGATGACTTGATTAGAGTATTGAATGATGAATATGCCAATCAATTGCTTGATTAGCCAATAATTCTGTCATCCAATTGTCAACTCAAGGAATATGAATAAATGTTATAAATTGAAATGGTCTTTGTAACAAACGTATCCTAAAAAAAAATCAGAGAAAAAATGGATCCCAAACCCGATATGTATTGTTCAACTATGATACCACCAGCTGGGAGTCCAAGAAAACTACCAACGAATCAACACCCAAAGATATTGCCTTCGAGAGTAGATAAATTACTGCAGTGTATTCTAATACATTTTTTGAAGCAGTACCAATGCAGACACCTCTTGAAATTAAAAACTGACCGGATGGATAATGAAGTAACCAAGCAGTGGAAGCTAAGTTCTGGGTGTGTCTACTAGCACCATTGGTGAAACCAAAATGATTCATGACATCCAACACAACCTGCCAAAGTAGATCAAAAACATCACCATCACATCAAAGACCGAAAACTCAGATATGTACAAAAACAAAAAAAATATATACAAAAAGCAAGATGCCAGGTTGAGGCCTAGGGATAATACCTTTTCAGATAGAGCCAATTTCTAGGCTCTACCAACTCATTTCCCTCAAAATCAACCAAGGCATAAGCTCCTTTTGTGAGGAACTTTTTAATGATGAAGGGACCATACCACATAGACTTAAATTTACCTGCCCCTAGGGCATCCTTCTCTTGGTATTAAACCAAGACAAGGTCTCCTTCGGAGAAAACCCTAGGTTTTACCACTTTATCATACTAAACTTTTACCCGCTTCTTATGTGCCTAGTTCATCGTGGTGGCATCTCGATGCTGCTCATCGAGATGTTCCAGATGAAGGAGATGTTCTTTGAGACTAGAGGTGTCAGGAAGAAGCTATATAGCTAACTTAAGAGAAGGAATTTCACACTCGATGGGAAATATGGATTATGACCCATAAGTTAGTTGAAATGGAGTAAAAACAGTTGCAATTTTCACTGACATCCGGTATGCCCAAAGTGCAGGATACGACTACGACGTACACTAAGCGTCATCACGACATTTTGCGCATGAGTATGAGCTCATTATTACTCATACTTCCTCCTTTTGCAAGTCTAACATATCGGTTCCTCATGTCAAGGCTTGAAAATCAGAGAAAAGTTCCTAAAACTCCCCTAAACATTGGTATCGCACTTTCTCTATTCATTGCCTGCGGTCCCGCACCTAAAGTTTAGCTCTCCTGCGGAACCATACCGCACGTTCTTTGTGTTATGGGTGCGGACCTCTGTAAAACTCAAAAAGGCGAGAAAGTAAAGATAAAAAGTTGATTTCAGATGAATTCTAGAAGATTCTAGATGGGAATTTTCGGGAATGGATACGTTTTGAGAAGGTTCATGCATCCCTCACTTGATGGAGCTAACCCCTTGATGTAAGGAGCTAATCCCTTTGAAGGAGGATTCTATCCCTTCATATTAGGAACAGAAAACCTCCTCTTTTCCACTATAAAAAGAGGCCTTGGGTAGCCTCAAAGGGAGTTCAAGCTTAAGATATTTGAGGTTAAATGCTGTTGAGATTTAGACTCAGTTAACTAAGACTTTCTGTGAGGTTAAATCACTCATCTCTATCTGTCTTGGTTCAAAGAGTGCAATGCTTGTCAAATTAGAAGAGATTCCTGCTTCGGACCCTGGGAGGACCTGCACGACATCAAGGCACAGGTTGTAAAGGTTTTCTTTCATTTGAAGTTAATACAAATATACTCATTTCTCTCATTAAACTCTCTATTCATGGTTTATTTCATAAATTCCTTGATCATTATGATAAGTATGGTTTATAATAATGTCTATACAGGTGCTGTGTAATCTTTTTGCTTGTTTGTGACTGCAGATTCACGAGGAACGTTCTTTCAGTGCACGGGAAGGACTTCAACGAGATCAAGCAAGCGTTGGATATAAGGTAGGCCTTACACCTATATAGTGTTTTTATGAATCTTATATGCTTAGAGAGAGATTAGTATAATTGGTTGTTTGTTGCTAGTTACTTTTAGTACTAGAGAGATCGGTCTTGTCCGCAAGACGGATTAATCTACACAACAAAATGGCGACCATACTGGGGAAAGAACTTGTTGTTTTTTGTTCTCTTTTATTTTTGATTTGAGGAAACATTTTTTCCTGGTTTTTGATTGATACATATCTGTCTGGGTAATTTAGATTTTCCCTGTTTTTGAAAATTTAGAAATATTTTAAGTTTTTCTATAATTTTTCCTAGGACTGCACTCTGCCTTACTTTGACAGTGCGGGCAGGTTTGCACTTTCTGTAAAGAATACAGTGCGGGACCGCACCTGTCAACACCGGTTGCCTGCGGACCCTGTTAAAATTTTAGAAAATCTCTAGATTTCTTTCTCTAGTTTATTTTTATTTGGATTTAGCCTTTTGGTGTCTGCCCAGACTGATTATTGTTTCTGTCAAGAATTTTTTGTGAATGAACTCCAACAGTGTTGATGTTTTGATGATTTTCTAGAAGATTTTGCAGTTTGGATTGTTTTTCCACTTGGTCTTTGTAGCGATTCGAACTTTTGACAATTTGCAGTATCTCAGATTACATTGATCTCTTTTTGTCTTTTGAATCTGACCTGATTGTGAAAACATCCTTTATTGAGAAATTGAGCCTTTTGTTTCTTTGTGAATCTTCGAAAAAACTTGGTTGAAAGTTTTGAATTTCATTTTTATAAAAAAAAACATATTTTGAGTGTTTTTGATCTGTTTGTTATTCTAAACAAATAGACTCTTAGTTTTCTGAACAACTAAGGAAAACATTCTTCAAAAAATCTTAAAGCTTTTACTCAATTTAGATTTTAGATCTCAAGATTAGATTTTGCAGTTTTGAGTAGTTTTAATTTTTGTAGCTTTCTTTCGAAGGAAAATTGTTTTGTAGCTTCAAGTTTGGAAAGAAAAAGGATTTTGTTATGAGATTTGATCATTTATCTCATTATTGAAAAGACAAAGTAGTTTCTTTCAATTATTTTTCATGTTTAAAGAAGGAATTAAAAGGATTGCATTCTCCAACTCTTTCTTTAGATAGAAAGTTCATTGAAAGAAAAAGAATTGATTATCATTCTAGGTGCATTTTAGTGTTTTTTGGAAATCGAGTCTTCACATCATCCAAAGTTTCATTTCCGCACCCATTGACTTAAGAAACAGCTCATAAAATTAACGCTTAATTAAAATTCATTTAGTAATCTTTTATTTCTAGGGCTTTTATCACCAACATAGCTTAGGCTAGTATCTTGGATTAGGGAGTAATTAACTCTCCAAGATAGCTAAAAAAAACAAGTAGACGAATCTTGCGGTAGGAAGAATTCCAATTGTTGCATGTATGCTCTGGGAAGCTCCTCTTAAAGGAGTTAAGCACGAGATCATATCTGAACCAGTGAGGTAATCAATCCTTCCTCATTGGGAACGATAGAAGATATACACGTATTAAAAACGGTAAACCTCGGATAGACCATTGTCGAGGAGCCTAGGGTCACTTGTCGGTAAACCTTGGATTATTTCAAGGAGCCTTCAAGGGGATTGAGCTTTGTTACTCTGCCCTTGCGTGTGTGTCGGATCGTAGACTGTTCCCCCAGGTATATTTGTTTCAGTTGGTAACCTTAGTGGCCATAATCTTTAGGATTCTTTCCTAAGGTGGCGGTGGAGGGAAGATCCCACTGTACCTGGAACAGACGTCGGCTAGACTCACTTAGACTCTCCGGAGGGTTATCTTCACTCGAGATGGTATAGTGGAGAAACTTGCACCGGTCTGTTTCATTAAGCAGGTTGTCGGGGTAACTGTTCCAACCGCCCTTTTCGTATTAAAACTCTACTAAGTTGGATTTCATCGCCAACTAGTGTTTTTAGTACAGAAAGTTACTGTTTGTGTGTGGTTTGAACTCCTAGATTTTTTAAGCGTGTGATTCAATTGTTTGTTTCTTAGAGACTTTAGGTGTTTTCATTGAAATTTTTCTTTGTTTGCGTGTGATTAGATAATCTTTAATCGTGGCGGACTTGCCGAGACAATCCCGGAGAATACAAGGGAAACCCCCTGAATATTCACCAAGTCACCTTGAAGGGCTACGTGCTCTGGTACCATATAGCAGCCGTAGGATTAGATCAACAGAAATTGGAACATCATCTATTGTAATTCATCCTGATTATCAAACATCTACAACAGAATATATTCAAGAACCGATTTCAGTTTCCGAAGTTTCTGGAAATATTTCTCCTTCTGGTGAATTAGTTGACGAACCTGAAATCTCTGAACCTGAAACTGAATCTTTTGTGTTAGAAACATCCTTAGGATTTATTTCACCAACTTCTAGCGATCTTGGTTCACCTAGGGTAAGGAATATCATTACTGACGATCTTCCCTCTGGACTTATTTCTATTGAAGAACTTATTAATCCAGACGAAGATATATCTCTTCCCAACTCCCCTCAATCTTTAAATCTTAGGGAGTGTGAATCTATTTTCTACAGCCCTATTCGAACTAGTGCTTGGTATTTATCCTTAACAATTTTTTTAGAAAATCCGGGACTTGCTTTTCATCCACCTCGAGTTCCATTTCATCCTACACCCAGAGGATACTATCCGCCATCCATTATGGCAGGAGAGTCGTCAATGTTTTCCCAGACTCCGGAATCATTTTTACACGGTGGTCCTTCTGTTCCTTCGGGATACCAAGCTCTATCTGGTACTTTCTCGGGAGCAGCTCCTCAACCCATTGAAAACGTGTTATCATCTGGTCTTAATGGTCTTAAAATTGAAACGTCGAATGCAGAGCAAATTTTTATGATGTCTGGTAATGTTCCCAATCCTCAAACACAAGGCAGTCAGTTACCGCCTGGGGGGCAACCTCAAGGAAATCCGTTACCGCCTGGGGGGCAACCTTCAAGTAGTCAGTTACCACCTGGAGGACAACCTCAAGGTAGCTTTTTCCCAGGACAAACTGTGGAATCATATTATTTTGGGGGGCAACCCCAAGGACAGTACATACCTCAAGGGTATCAACCTTCAGGACAGTACATACCTCAGGGACAACCCCAAACTCAATATGCTCCTCAGGGTCCTCAACAACCCCAGCTTCAGTACGCGCCTCAGGGTTATCAACCTCAAGGGCAGTACCCAATTCAAGGTTACCAACAGCCTTCTGGTCAACCATCTGTTCAAGGAGCCAGAAATTTACCTCTTAATTATCAACCCTACGTTCAACCAGGTTATGGTCCTTATGTTCAACCTTCTACGGGACAATACCTCGGAATGATGGTGTGGGATCCATCCCAATATCAACAGCCTTTATAGCCTAATGTGCAGTTGCCTTATCAACCTGGCCAGCCATTGGTTTCTGGTTCAACCCAGCAACCTGTTCAACCAACTATTCAAACTCCTGCACCTAGTTCAGTCCAGCAGACTGGGCCTAGTACACCTCAGAATCTGCCTCAAACTGCTACAACTGTTGCAACGTCTGTTCAACCTGTCACACCTGTTTCTGGAGTATCTGTAGCCCCGAGTTCGGCTACCCCTGTATTCGTGCAAATTCCCCAAGTCTCTGTACCTCAGTCAGGACCTTCAGTTCAGATACCTATAGGACAAACCGGTACAAGTACAGTTGTTACAAGTCAACCTCAATTTACGTATCAACCGTACCAGGGACAGCCGCAATTCGGTCCCTATGTACAGAATCCAAGCTATCAGTATCAACCGTACCCTGGTTATACTTATCAACAACCTCAGTATGGTTTGGTTCATCCTGGTTATCCGGGAGGTTACACAATACCTAATTCTAATCTGATTCCAAGTTATCCTGGGTATCCGCCTCCTGGATCTGCTTTGGCTTCTCAAGGTTTTCGTGACCCTAACCGTCAATTACCGTTTATCGCAACTTTGGACTTACCTGATTTGACGCGCCTTACAAATGATCCTATTTTTTATTATCAGAACTGGCCGCCAATGCCTCATAAGTTGCCCAGTGATATACCAAAATTTGAAGGTAAGTCGGGAGAGGATCCATCGAATCATGTTATGACTTATCACCTTTGGTGTGCATCTAATTCAATCATTGATGATTCGATTCGCTTACGTCTTTTCCAAAGAACCCTTATAGGTCTTGCTGCCAAATGGTACATTGAGTTACCACGCAGCTCGTTTCATAATTTCAGTCAGTTAGCAATAGCTTTCTTGACTCATTTTCAGTTGCCTGTCAGATACGACAACGGCACAGAATTATTAACTTCGCTAAAACAATCTACGTCCACGTATATTTCTGATCATATTCATGAATGGCGACGTAGAAGACGTTTGGTGAAAGTTTATATTTCGGATCAAATTTTGGCAGAATGGTTTGTTAAATCATTGTTACCCAAGATCACTGAAGATGTAGCTAAGGCTGGTGTTGTTACTGAAGAGCAAGTAATTGCTTAGGCTCAGTACCTTGACCTCGTTTATACGCAGTCAGGTACTCTACATGAAAAAATCCCAGACCTTCCAAAACAAGGTCAAATAGTTGCTGCTCCTTCAGGGTCTCATGCCGCTGACGGTATGATTGGTACGATCAATTCTAAAAGTAAGAAGAAATCGTCAAAGAATTCTTCTCCAATTATAACTTTACCTGATTCACCGAAAGGAGAATCTTCTCCCAAAGTTTCCGCCGACATTCATGTCGTTGAAAAATCTACGACAAAATCAAAATCCGGTAGTAAAAAGAAGGGGAGGAACAAAAACAAAAGAATTCGAAAGAGAAAACTGATAAAGATGAATCCAATGACGAAAAACGTAAACCTCGCTATCCTTGTTTCATTTGTGAACAAGATCATTTCACGAAAGAATGTCCATATCGAGACGAAGTTACGAAATTCGTTAAAGGATCGCATCAACCTGCTGTCTTGAAGGATCCTTTTCCAGTTCAAGATAGTAAGATGATTGGTTCTACCTCGACTACTTTGGAAGAACCTATTATGATGATGTCTCATGTAAGGATTGCGACGCGATCGCAAGATTACGGTAGTAAGAATCCTGTTGATGGTAAAGAAGCAGAATCTTCTAATGCAAATGCATCAACTACACCTCCTCCTATTTCTGGTCCACTACAGATCGAGAAACAAAATCCAGACTTAATAATCAAACCGCCTGCTAAAGGTGTTCTTCGTAAATCAACTTTCAATCCACATGCGAGAGCTGCTCAGAATTACAACATTGTTGAAGACTTAGCTGTTTCTCCTTCAGCAATGTCGGCTTTGGAAGTGCTGCAATCGTGTCCAGCACAACGTAAATTATTATTGTATGCCATAGGAGCTGTCGATGTTCAGGATTCTAACCTTATAATCTTCGATTTATAAAATAGTACACCACGTCTTCCTCACCAAATGGCTTTCCAGATTCCATTGTTAGTAAAAAACAGACCTATTTTTCGGACTTTGATTGATGAGGGAGCTTCAACGTGTATTATGTCGATTCAGTGTTGGAAATCACTTGGTTCTCCTACACTTAACCAATCCCCGACAATTCTAAAAGCTTTTGATGGTCGAGGTTTTCAACCTTTTGGTATTTTGTAGGATTTACCCATAGGGGTCGAAGGTAAAATCGTTAATCTAGATGTGGAAGTGGTTGATGCCCCTCTAGATTACAACCTTCTTCTGGGTCGTAGTTGGTCCTATGCTATGACTACTGTTGTTTCTTCGGTCTTTCGACTTATAAAATTCCCATATCAAGGAAAAATCATGACAATAGATCAGTTAACTTATTTTTCGTCCGACCCAGCCTCTACAGAAACAATCCAGCATGTTGGTAAACGGCTATCCCTTATAAGGATGTTGGAGTAGGTTTGATTAAAGATTCTGGTTTACTAGGAAATTTTTCCTTTCCTCCGCCTAACATATCGCCTTCTACTGCAAATATTCACATGATTTCATCAGATACTATTATGTTTGATGATCCTTGGATCGTACCTTCCGAATCCGAGATAGATTCATTTGATGGCATGATGCCTTTGAGTCCATTTGAAATTGCATACCAGGCTGTACAGTCACTTTCCAACCCCTCTTCAATCGAAATTGATCCAATGAATGGGATCCAAGAGGAATCACTTTCTATATCTAGTTCAATTACAACGACATTTCCTGAACTTGTTCATACAGATGAGCAAATTCGTGAGTTTTTGTCTGTTGATGATTTACCATGGGAAGATCTACATCACCAGTCTTCATTTTTACCTGAATTAGATCATTTTGAAAATGATTTCGTTTCAATTTTTACTGCTGAATATGCCAAGGAACCTCAGAATCCATTGCAAAATCCTGATTCTGAGTTAAATTTGGAAAATATATCTAGAACAGTTCCAATTGACATTTCAGTAAAACCAGGAATAATTGAAAACATTCATATAGGTGCTTGTTGTACAGATGAAGAAATTCAGACTTATAAAGCCCTATTTCAAGAATTCCATGACGTGTTTTCCTGGTCTTATGAAGAAATGCCAGGAATTGATCCATCGATCATTGTTCATGAAATTAAGACTTACCCGGATGCTAAACCTGTTCGTCAACGATTACGTCAAATTCATCCTAGAAAAAGTTGCTGCTATAAAAACTGAAGTTGAAAAATTACTTCGAGCAGGATTCATTTATCCAATTCCCTTAACGGATTGGGTATCGAATATTGTTCCTGTGACTAAAAAACAAGGAACGATAAGAGTATGCATCGATTATAGGGATATTAATCGAGCGTGTCCAAAAGATAATTATCCAAATCCCTATATCGATCAAATAATCGATGATTGTGCTGGCAGTGAATTGTTTTCCTTCATGGATGGCTTTTCCGGCTACAATCAAATAAACATACTCCCTGCTGATCAACCCAAAACATCTTTTATTTGTCCATGGGGAACGTTTGCTTATTGTAAACTACCTTTTGGACTAAAGAACGTTGGAGCAACTTTTCAACGGGCTATGTCTTATGCATTTCATGACATTAAGCACATTGTTCAGCCATATCTCGATGATTTACCTGCTCATTCATTACGTAGGGCCGACCATCTCACTCATTTACGAGCAATTTTTATGAGATGTAGGCATTATCGGATAAGGTTGAATCCGCATAAATGTGTTTTCTGCGTAGAATCGGGTCGATTACTAGGATTTATTGTCTCGAAAGCAGGTATTCGCGTCGATCCATCGAAGGTCGAAGCCATTGTTAAATTGCCTCCTCCTTCGACTTTACGCCAACTCCAAAGTTTGCAGGGGAAAGAAAACTTTTTACGTAGGTTTATTCCTAACTATGCCGAGCTTACAAAGGGTTTTACCCGGTTGTTGAAACAGAACATTCCATTCTTTTGGGACGAGATCGCTGATCGATCTTTTGATGCACTTAAACACGCGTTGACCCATGCACCGTTATTGCATCCTCCCAACTACAACCAAGATTACATTTTGTACCTCGCCGCTTCTCATTCCACCATTGGGATGGTACTAGTTCAGGAAGATGAATCTCACAATGAACATGTGATTTATTATCTTAGTCGGAATCTGCATCCGACTGAAATTAAATACACACATGTGGAGAAATTGGCCTTGGCAGCTGTTCAAGCTGTCCAACGTTTTAGACATTACATCTTGTTACGTAAAACCACGGTAATTTCTAATTGCAACCCTATGATGTATATTTTGCCCAAACAATTGCTAGGGGGCAAATATTCCAAATGGATAGTTATCTTGTAGAAATTTGACTTGGAATTTAAAAAATCCAAGGCAAAGAAATCTTTGGTATTTGCAGAATTGATGTGCGATTTCCCCTCTACTGATACTGAAACAGTGGCAGAAGAGTCCATTTCAGACGAATATTTGTTTCTCATCAGTACACTTGATCCTTGGTATGGAGATATTATCGTTTATCTCCAAACCCAATATTTTCGGCCTGACATCTCACGAACTCAGCGACGGAAAATACGCTTCCAATCCCAACAGTATAATATCATTGGTGATACACTTTATCGTCCTGGAGCGGATTCTGTTTTCCGACGTTGTCTAACTCATGAAGAAGCTGAAAAGGTGTTGAATGACTGCCATTCTGGAGCATGTGGCGGTCATATGTCTGGGTATGCCACAGCCTAAAAGATATTGCGTTTAGGTTATTTCTGGCCAACGTTGTTCAAAGATTGTATTTATGCGGTTCAGAAATGCCACAACTGTCAAATTTTTGATCGAAAAATGCGCATGCCAACTGCTCCTCTTCACCCTATAATTGCTGTTGGTCCTTTCACGAAATGGGGTATCGATTTTATTACATGTAACCCTCACTCGGCTGGGGGGCATGCCTATATTATCTTAGCAGTAGATTATTTTACAAAATGGGCCGAGGTGATGCCTACATTTTCAGCTGACGGCAAGACTGCTGCAACTTTCGTATTTAATCACATAATTGCTAGGTTCGGTGTTCCTCAAGCTATTATTACGGATCATGGAAGTCATTTTCGGAATGTCATGATGACTGAACTGACAGACCAACTTGGCTTGCGCCACGATAGTTCCACTCCGTATTATCCGCAAGCCAATGGTCTGGTTGAATCCATTAACAAAGTTTTAGTCACCATGATCAAACGAATTATTGGTATTCAAAACACGAATTGGCATTCCATGTTATTTTTAGTGCTTTGGGCATATCGAACCTCAGTCAAAACATCAACGGGTTTCACTCCTTTCCAACTAGTTTATGGTTTAGAAGCTGTGTTGCCGATTGAATGCGAAATACCGTCACTAAAATTAGCCGTAGAATTACTTCTAGCTACGTCTGAAGAGGAGAAACATTTCTTGTACTTAGCCCAATTAGATGAGAATCGACAAAATGCTGCAATAGCAAACGAGGCTCATGTTAAAAGGATAAAAGCTCAGTATGATAGAAGTGTGACCCCTCAAAATTTTTCAGAAGGAGACCTAGTTTTACTTTATGATCAAGCTAATGACAAGCTAGGAGCTGGGAAATTCGTGCCTATGTGGCATGGTCCTTACATTGTTAAACGAAAGTTAGCAAAAGGGGCTTATGAGTTGATAGATTTTGACGGTGTTCCTTTGGATAAACCCAGAAATGGGCTCTATCTAAAGCGATATTATGCTTAAATGAGGTGTGGAGATTTTTGTTAGTTTAGATTTCTTTACTGCTGGTGTGTTTTAGATTAGAAAAGTGTGCCTAGTTTAGAGAGTGTGTTTTTATCACCATTCCTGCTTATCTGAGTTTTACTCTTGATATTGCAGATGTCGACGTCTCTTCAAACCTACATTGGTTTTGCTGATGGTGCTTGTCGTAGTACACGGAACATTTCTTCCGCACCTTGGGTTATCTATTCACCCTCTGACGAGTTAGTATCCATGCATGGGGTAAGCCTTGGTCAAACAACAAATAACATTGCCGAGTATAGTGCAGTGATTGAGTTATTATCTCAATCCATATCATTTGGAATTCGAAGTTTGATTGTAAGGCTGGATTCTGAACTTTTTGTATTACAGCTTAACAGGGTTTATACCATTAGAAATTTAGTGTTATTACGGTTATTTTTAAGAGTTCGTCTCTTGGAACGTGAATTTGATTACATTGAATATCATCATATTCCAATACATTTAAATACATTAGCAGATTCAATTTCTTCTAGTATGATAAATAGACATTTGCAATAATCAAAAGCAGTAAAACAAACAACATTCACATATGTACACAGATAGCCGGCAAATAGTGATATATCATAGTATAGGAGTGTTTTCAAAAAATATACATCGTCTTCGATCATAGGTTGGAAACACCTTATGATTGGCAAAAATGGTAATACAAAAGTAAAAAATATGAGTCTACACGATCATCCCATCACTGATGGTGATCACGATAAGAAACCACTGCCCGAGCTACCCTGCATAGGAACCTCCTAAAAGGTCCTGGAACTCCAATCACATATCTCTGCAACCTGAGTGGAATGTCATCTATGCTCGTCTCTGGAATATCTAGAGTCAAACGCTCTAGATGATGCTCTAAATCAGTCAAAATCTCCGCTGATTGGCCTGCTGGGGCTGGTGCGGCCGCAACTGGTTGTCTTCTCTCGTAAGGTTGGAGATGGGCTGGTCTTTGTGGACCCACATCTGTATTCAAAAAACTTTTGGTTATTACTTTTCAAAGACGATAAAAAATTAAAAAAAAATTAGAATTTAGCAAACGTTGAAAAATGATTGTACCTAACTCATCCCACTGTTCCCCTGCTGGGAGAACCATCTCTCGGTCGCCGCGGAAATCTATCCCGGCGTATGGAAAATCCTCTATCACAAAAAGTTGGCGATCCAGCCAACGAAAATATGAAGAAGGAAATCGCACAATCTCAGTACCCTCAATAGCATGACGAGCCATCAATGCGGACCAACGAACCATCCTCGGTTCTCGAAGTCGACCGGCATCAACAGCAATACTCTGTGGAGCTAACATGGGGATCCTCTCTAGAGCAAAAGAAACAACAATGGATCCGTATCCAAAGTTATTCAGTTTCCCATTTTTTGCTCTGGTTAGTTGGCCTTTTACATTAGCCAACACAGCTTCACACCAGTTAAAGATGGTGCCGCGAAAACAGTCCACGGAAATACGCATTTGGGAACTAGTAGCTACATGAAGCGCAGCACTCCCACACAGTTTGGTAACAGTAAAAGCAATAAATTTCAATTCAGGACGGATGATGTGTTTTATGTCAATTCGTTTGTCCCGAGGATTTGCCTGGTCATTGCAGAATTCTAGTTGGAGACTAGCAACAGACTGGCCACCTGGCCTAGTCCCAAACAAAGAAACTTGTTCGCCCCTCTTGGACAAACCAGTCAAGAAATATATATCCTCTAGCTCAATTTCGAGCCGGTGGCCACCAATAAAGAAGCACTGGTCCTGCACATTCCATCTATTCACCAACCATGTCAAGAGTTCTACTTGTGCCCTCATGCCTGAGATGGCCCAAAATTTGTACAAGCCACATGCTTTTAATGCCTGTTGTGTGGGCAAATGAAGTATTACGGCTTCATCCACTTCCTCGTGCTCACGTTCTCGCCAGATCAGCATCTTGTCAATCCTACAATACATAAAAAGGCAAGTTAGAATAGTCTTATTTGAAAATTTTTGGCAAACAAATGAGAAATGAATGTTTCAAAATCAACCGCGCGGGTAACGCACCCACGCTTTATACACAGAGCGTAGATCCGCACGCGTAATGTGTGTCGGGTGCGGAACCCATGACTTTTTCCTTATAGGAAAAATTTGGGGTCCGCAGGTAACGTGTGTCCCACCTGCGGACCCCGCGGGCGAACTTTTAAACCATTTTTTGCCCCAAAAATGCAAACTAAAGCCTAAAAACAAATTTGAAACGGATGAAAAACAAGATTGAGAGGTTGTGGATTACCTGGGACTAACGGTTCTCGAATCCAACGGACGGATTTTCTAGAATCTTCACAGTAACTTTCTTACCCAAAAGCTTTTTACTTTTCACTCTGAAAATGAACGGTAAAAATGAAGTTGAAAAAGTCCTTTTTATAAGTTTTTTCGAATGGATGAATTTTTAATTTATTTATTTTTCACTTTAAAAAGGGTATTTTTGAAAGAATTTTTACTTATCTTAAACAGGTATGTGTAATGTTGTTTTTGTGCAGAAACAGGATTTTTCAGGTGAAATGATCGTTTTTCAACAAAGAGCATACTTTTATCACTTTTTCAGACTCTTTCAAAAATTTTACGAAAAAGCGAAACCTTGGAGTCCTCTTTTAAGCCCTTTTCAGACTCTCTAAATATGAAAATATTGCCGAGTACTTGACTATTTGAACTCGTTAAAGTAAATGAACAGTCGTCCCTTCAGTATAAGTTTACCCCTTTTACGGACTGAAATGGACTATTTACGAAAAAGGTATACGTTGACTAATTACGGTCAATAGAGTTCTCTCCCGCATTATTTTATCCTTTTTCAGGCTCGAGAGACTAAATTTACGAAAAATTACACCCATGGAGTTTTCTTAAGTTTTTCTTCTGACTCCCTAAAACTGAAAAACACCGAGTTTCTCCTATACTGGACTCGTTAAAACTTAACAGTAAAGGACCTGTTTAATTTTAAAAACAGGAACGAACCACTCCTTCTTAGGGTTCGAATATCAAACTAAGTTGGACTCATCCGAAGGATGAGCTTATAATCAAGCAAATGTTATCCTCCTCAAGCTTGTCAAAAATAAAAAGGTACTTGCCAGAAATGGTGGGGGGAAAAGAGAGAAAAATGGGCGTGTTTGTTACATTTTAAATTTTTCGAAAATTTAGTCAACCACTTTTGAACATGACACTTTCATTCACCTGAGTTGGGAAATCCTTTGCCTAACAGTTAATCAAACCACATTGAAAGTCTTCAGCCGGTTTCTGGGTATTAGCTTTGGTTCAATTGTTACCAACAATTGTTACCGAGCCATCTACAGTGGTCGTTATGTGTTCGAGAGGACGGTTGAATAAACCATTCATCTTAACGAACATCGTCATCCATTTTGACCATCCTTGAGTCAGTCCTTGCCAATATATTTCTTCAAAACTTGATCTATGATTTCGTGTTGTGGGCTTGCCTACGACGGATCACTTTCTATCGACGACGGCTCATTATCTAGGAATTTGATCTAGAAATCGTCAGTACCTTGAAATCTGCATGTCTCAATGGAAGGTTTCTCGCCTTCGACGACAGGTTGCGTCATTGACCTTCGATCGAATGATTCCGTGACATGTTCGACTTTAGCTCATTCAGTCACATTTCATGGATTGTACTGAGTAATTTGAGAGCCATTGACATTACTGGTGGTTACTCTCATACTTGTTAACAATTTACATTATTGACTGGTAATCAAGTGGTTTCTACCATGTTCAACTTCGACACATTTATTCACATGGATTAGATACGTACTAGTTCGAGATTCCGATCTGCGGAAATCAAGACCACGGATCTAGTTTAGATCAGGGAATTTTGCGAGGAATTTTGTTATCATCTATACGATGAGCTATTTATAAACGGATAGGTACATCACATCACATTGCCTGTATATACGCTCTTATAGTGTATTCAAAATCATTCGTATCGAACGATTTGAGTTAGTTTCTGGTTAGTTTTTGATCTCAGTATGGGAATGCCTACCTCGGCAGTGATATGTTTACATATATATATTTTGCATTGAATGTTTTTACAGGTTCCGACTGGGGTGTCCACAGGATGATCCTTGAAATGATAAAGTACTTCACTCTTCATATATGACAGACTTCATCTTCATCTATTTCAGACTTCGCACTTTAGGGGGCAATTTGTTACACTAAAAATTGTCATCTTGACATTTTGCTATGATTATGAGCTCATTATTACTCATACTTCCTCCTTTTGCAAGTCTAACATATCAGTTCCTCATGTCAAGCTTTCAAAATCGGAGAAAAGTTCCTAAAAATCCCCTAAACATTGGTATCTCACTTTCTCCATTCATTGCCTGCGGTCCCGCACCTAAAGTTCAGCTCTCCTGTGGAAATATACCACACGTTATTTGTGTTATGGGTGCGGACCTATGTAAAACTCAAAAAGGTGATAAAGTAAAGATAAAAAGTTGATTTTAGATGAATTCTAGAATATTATAGATGGGAATTTTCGGAAATGGATACGCTTTGAGAAAGTTCATGCATCCCTCACTTGATGGAGCTAACCCCTTGATGTAAGGAGCTAATCCCTTTGAATGAGGATTTTATCCCTTCATATTTGGAACAGAAAACCTCATCTTTTCAACTATAAAAAGAGGCCTTCGGTAGCCTCAAAGGGAGTTCAAGCTTTAAGATATTTGAGGTTAAATGCTGTTGAGATTCAAACTCAGTTAACTAAGACTTTCTAGGAGGTTAAATCACTCATCTCTATCTGTCTTGGTTCAAAGAGTGCAATGCTTGTCAAATTAGAAGAGATTCCTTCTTCGGACCCCAGGAGGACCTGCACGACATCAAGGCACATGTTGTAAAGGTTTTCTTTTATTTGAAGTTAATACAAATATACTAATTTCTCTCATTCGCCCAATACATTCATGGTTTGTTTACTTAAATTCTTTGATCATTATGATAAGTATGGTTTATAATAATGTCTATACGGAGTCTTTGTGTAATATTTTTGCTTGTTTGTATTAGGATTCGAGGAATGTTCCTTCAGTGCACGAGGGACTTCTACGAGATCAAGCAAGCGCTGGACATAAGGTAGGCCTTACACCTATATAGCATTTTTTATGAATCTTATACACTTAGAGAGAGATTAGTATAATTGGCTGTTTGTTGCTAGTTACTTTTAGTACTAGAGAGATCGGTCTTGTCAGCAAGATGGATTAATCTATCAGCATAATGTGCCAATTGGATTGATCTTTATCAATTGTCCATTGAATAATTGTCTTCAAGGATTTTTTCATGGTTTCCACTTGCCCATTGGCCTGAGGATAATATGGAGATGAATGCTCCTACCAGAAACCT
This sequence comes from Pinus albicaulis, assembly GCA_034641835.2. Lineage (NCBI taxonomy): Eukaryota > Viridiplantae > Streptophyta > Pinopsida > Pinales > Pinaceae > Pinus > Pinus albicaulis. The sequence goes on from CM076571.1 coordinate 831,099,586, forward strand.
AATTTTAGATCCAATTCAGCCATCATGTTGTTCTGAAAGTGACTGCCATGATCAGTGACAATCTCTTTGGGAATACCAAAATGAGAAATGACCTAATTGAAGAGAAAAAGAGTTGTTGTCTCACCGTCATTCCCAAATTTGGGCATAGCCTCGACCCACATCGTGAAGTAGTCTACTGCTACAATAATGTACTTATGACCTTTAGCCGAAGGCGGGTTACAAGTATTATAATAAATACCCCACTTTGTAAAGGGATAGATAGTGATGACAGGGAAGAGCGGAGCTGGATGAGCACGCATCTTTCGAGTATACACTTGACATGGATGACACCGTTTGACCGACTCCATGCAATCTTTGAAAATTGAAGGCCAAAAGTATCATGCACGCAAGATTTTTTGGGTTGTAGCAAGCCCAAATAAATGACCACCACAAGCTCCACTGTGGAAATCATTCAACACAACCTCAACTTCTTTGAGAGTTAAGAATCGTCTAAGGATCGAATCGACCCTGCGACGGTATAAAGTGTCACCAATGATTAAGTAATTTTTAGCTAAGTGATGTAACTTACGGCACTCATCTTTCGAAAAATTCGAGGGAAACTTCGCAGTCTGAAGATATACTATGAGATCCCCGTACCAGGGATCCTGTGAAGAAATGAGAAAAGATGTTCATCCGGAAAGGATTCATCATAAACTATCTCTTCTCCACAGGGCAACTTAGAAATTAATTCTGCAAAAACTAATGATTTCTTGGAGTTGGCAAACATAAACTCAAGATCAAATTCCTGCAAAATCACAATCCATCTATTGTGTTTTCCTCCAATAACTCGCCTACTGAGAACAAACTGAAATGGATTGACCGCTGTCAAAACATAATTTTTTCGAAGAAGAATATAATGTCTGAGCCACTGTACAGCATGAACGAATACTAAAGAAATCTTCTCTATCGGAGAATACTGGAGTTCAGGTCCTACCAAGCCTCAACTAAGGTAGTATATAACATGATCTGAAAGAGCATCATCCTCCTGAACCAGAACCATACCAATGGTAGATTCTACTACTACGAGATACAAGTGGAAATCCTTGCTATAATCAGGTGAACTCAGTATAGGAGCAGAGGTCAATGCTTTTTTCAAAGCATTGAATGAGCGTTGAGCAAAGTCATCCCATAAAAATGGAACTCCCTTCTTCAATAATCTCATAAATCTTTTTGTAATCTCGGCATAATTTACGATAAATCTCCACAGAAAAAATATCTTTTCCTTGTAGACTTTGAAGTTGACGAATAGAGGACGATGGAGGCAATAGAAGTATTGCCTCAACCTTGAAAGGATCTACCCGAATCCCTTCCGTAGACAAAATAAATCCCAACAACTGACCGGATGTGACCGTGAAAACACACTTGTTCAGATTCAACCGGATCTTGTAATATCGACATCTTTCAAATACTTGATAGAGGTGAGAAGGATGATCGATTATCTTTCTAGAATTAGCAACTAAATCATCCAAGTATGCCTCGATAATATGTTTTATGTTGTGGAAGGCATATGACATGGCCTGCTGGAAATTAGCTCCAGCATTTTTAAGGCCAAAAGGAATCTTCTTATAAGCAAAGTTACTCAGGGAAAAATAAATGTAGTCTTATGCTGATCTTCAGGACGGATAGTAATTTTATTATATCCAGAAAAAACTGTCCATGAAGGAGAAAATCTCATTGCCCAGACACTCATCAATAATCTGATCTATGAATGGTGTGGGGTAATTATCTTTAGGACATGCTTTATTTAGGTCTCTGAAATCAATGAAAAATCGAATTGTTCTTTTTTTCTTGTCCACCGGGATTGGATTTGAAACCCACTCTGTCAAAGGAATAGGGAAAATGAATCCCACCTTGAGCAGCTTCTCCACCTTAGCTTTGATAGCTGTCGCCATCCTAGGGTTGACCAGACGAAGCTTTTGCCTAATAGGCTTAGAATTTTCGTATAGCTTGATCTCATGTTGGAAAATAGATGGATCTATACCAGGCATTTCCTCATAATACCAAGCGAACACATCCCTAAACTCTCAAAAGAGATCAGTGTAAATTTGAATCTCTTCAGGGGAACATTCAGCTCCAATGAAAACATTCTTGATAGTGTTGGGATTTCTGGAAATGTTCACCGGGATAGTAGGAGAAATCACAACCATGTTCCCTTCAGCAAATACATATGCTAGTGCTAAAGGGTTCAAGACTGGGTGAAGAGGACCAGAAGACTGAGGACTAGGAAAACTTGATTCAACTTCACTCAAATCTAGTAAAAAGTAAGACCGATGATGCAAATCATCCCATGGTCTGTGTATGCCGGTCATAGTTTCCAGGATAGCCTCTTCAGATGGAAGAGTGGTATCAAGGAAATCCTGGGCAAAAGAAGGACTAAGAGTCCAAGTCGGGGCCACATCTCCATCCAACTCCTCTATTGAAAGAGAAACTGGAGTGGATTCTGCAGAGTCAACAATAGAGCTATAAGAAATCTCAGCTGTAGACATAGGAAATTCCATTCCACCTACTTGACCTTCCGCTAATGTGGAGGTAGTGGAAGGTAAGGTCCAAGGGTCCGAAAAATAATGAGTTCTAAAGAACTCTCTTCGAATAGGAGCCTTGGAGGATGAAATTTCATTTATAAGAACGGAAGGAGGCGGAAAATCAAAAGTACCCATCAAAGAAGAATACATTCAAACCCATAGATTTTCAACAGGCAGTTTGGTATTATCCACCAAAGGAATAGTTGAGTCAGTAGATGCATTCGGGTCTATAGGAGAACAATCTAGTTGGTCAACTGTGACAATCCTCCCTTCGTGAGGGAAACAAATAATGAAAAATAATGAGGATGCAATAGCATCCATCTCATAAATCTAGTTTCGCCGCAACATAAGGTTATAGTCTAAGCTTGCATCGACTATCTCAACCTCGATGTTAACATTTTTCCCCCAACACAGATGGGCAAAGCTGGGACAATACCATGCGGCCTGTGAGAATGACCATCAAACGCAGTCATAAGAGTGGTTTAAGGAACAACTGTAGGAGATCCGATCCCTTTCTAGCATGCGAGAGACATCACACACATGGAAGCATCCTCATCTACGACTGTTCGAAATATATTGAATTTTCGATAAAGTGATCTAATATGGAAATCCATATGATGAGGGAGTCTCTTTTTAAAATTAGACATATCAAATGTAATCATAGGAGAGTTATTCAGATCAACAGCCCCAATAGCAGTGTGGAGAGCACTTTGCTGAGCTAGACAAGACTAGAGCACCTCAAGAGCAGACATGGCACAAGGACTCTGCGCCAAATCTTCTACAATAGAGTAGTTCTAGGCGGCCTTGGAATTTGGATTAATCATCATACGCTTTGTATATTCCTTTTGCATCCGAGGTATAGGCTCAACAATGGGCCTCATAATATGAAGTGACTCAGCACTATCAGGGGCACCCTTGGCTTTCGAAGACTCGGCTTCACCATAATCATGAGATCTTGTAGCGATATCTGCTTGAGCACTCATCATATATATGTTTGATGTGCTTTCCCCTTCCTGGGTGCCTCTAGAGGGAGTCCCAGTATTTTGATTCACGCCAACAACTAATTCTTCCCTTGGGGAAAAGGGTTTGTTAACACAGCCTGGGAACTGGAAGAACCCTGTTGAGCTAACAAGCACTGCGCATCCTGAATTTTAGGGCAAAGGTGAGTAAGATGGTCTCCAGTACATAAATTGCATGGAAACTTCACTTTCTTTTTATCCTTTTGACCCTCACCAACATGCTCCTTGGATTTATTTGCATTCCTCTTTCCATCTTTGCCCTTATTTTTATTATTTAATCCCTTCTTCTTCCCTTCGTATTGTTGATTTCCTTTGTGGTTAGAAGTATGGACAACATTTGTTGACAAATACTAGGAAGGAGTTGACACTAAAGGCACAGCCTCACTAGAAGAAGTAGATTGTATGGACAACTGTTGCAATTGACTAAGGAAGTTAGCTGCACTACTATTGATCGAACCAATAAGTCCATCACCATGAGGACCAGGTTTTGTTTTTGACAAGTCCAATTTGGAGTGAGGAGAATCCAGGAAATTTTTATTGAGGACTCCATACTAAGAATAAATCAGTTCTAATTGCTGAGCCCTAAAAATAGCCTTCTCTTCATAAAATACCACTGATAGGGATACGTCCTTAGAAATATCTGGCTGTAAGGATTTCAAAAACCATTCCAGAAGGAATTCATTAGGAATATAGGCTTTAATGAGCCTCTTCCTTCTTCACCATTCCTGAATATGATCAGAAATGTGAATTTCCTTTTCTTGCTTAAAATTAGCCAGGAGTTCAATCCCGGTGTCGTAACGGACAGGAAACTGAAAATGATTTAGAAACATGGTAGCCAGATCTCCAAAAATGGCGAAACTGCCCCCAGTTAACTCAATATACCACTTGGCTTCATTTCCAGTTAAGGTGCGTTGAAATAACCTCAACCTAATCGAATCATCAGTCAAGGAGTATGATGAACACCATAAATGGAAAGTGGTGATATGATCTACCGGATCCTCTCCATTCTTCCCTTCAAACTTTGGGATGTTTGAGGGTAGTTTGGTGGGGACCGGAGGCCACCCCGGACTATATCAGATAGGGTCGTTTGTCAATTTTGACAAATATGGCAAGTTTAATGTTGCCAGAAATGGTAATAGAGGAGGAGCCTGGGAATTCCATCCCCCATAAGATGGATTCCCCACATTCTGAAAAGAATAACCTGGATTTGATGAGACACCAAGTTGCCAGATACTGTTCATAGAAAATGTTGGGCCATAGGAAAATACTTGTGACCCGGCATTCGGAGAAGGACCCCCTCCCAACATGGTGTTACTATAAACCAGACCATTTCCCCCCACTAAGGTAGTGAATGAAGAATAAACCCCTTAGTAGGGGTTCCAAGCATTTGAAAAAGGAGAAAAAAACCTAATAAGCACTCGACGAAGGGAAAGGAACATTCCCTTGGTGACCAGGGATAGATTGATTCCCTGCTCCTGATGTTGTAAAAATAGGCTTCCAACCTGTAAAGGTAGTAGAACTTTGACCTCCAGACCATGGATTGAAACTTTGAGACTAGGAAGTGAAAGGAAAAAATCCTAAGGAAGGGGTTGAATTTGGGATGTGCCCACTTCCAAAGGGGAAACCTTGAAAATAAGCTGATCCACTAGCCATAGAGGATATGGGTGCAGATACAGCTGCAGCTGCAGAAAAGGAAAAATAAGGAATCCCACTAGTTGGCATTCCAAAACAAAAGGGAACAGATTGAGAAGCATGCGCTTGGGTGTGACCAGATCCAAACACAATAGTACTAGAAGCAATCATAGATATAGCAATAGTGCCTCCTCCTTCAATATAATAAGGAGTATGGATACTTGCAGCACTCACAGCCGAAGCTGTGTTCCCATTCCTGGCCATCGAAAGGTGAGAATATGATGGATAAGGACTCTCTGGTCTCTGAGACTTAGGTCTGATGTACTCAATGATAAACGGATAACTAGTAGGAAGAGGAGATGGAAGAGACTCAGTAGGCTGAGGTAATTCTTCCACTACCACTTATTCTGATGTAAATAAAACTCTCGAGATGAGTGAAGGATTCCTCTCGGCACTGACACCAACACCAGAACGAGCTACAGAAACAACTAGCAGTAACAGAGGATCTCTCTCCGCTGCATTTGAAAACGTCAGGTGAAATTCACCCTCCAAATTACTCCTACACCTTCTTGAAGAAGGCTCGGCACTCACGGGAGACAACCCACAGAGCCTCCTTGATCGACGAGGCGATCGGTCAGCCACTTTAAGAGATTTATTAGACTCAAAAAATATATGAAGCTAAGAAATCTAGGAGCAAAGTGCACACTCTACAAAGTCCCTAAGATACATCCAGACAAGCAGTTCTCAGATATTTCCACTCCGAGTGATGAGGACCAGACACCAAAATATAAGGAAGCGAAAAATAGGACCTCCCGAAAGTAGTCTGGGGTAATTACGACCCAGGCCTACTAGCAAAGGTAACAGAAATAGTTACGCTGACCTCCTAACAACAGCATTTTTCGATGCAAGTCCCCAAGCTTCGCAAGGGCACCCTCCAGAAGGACTGATGGAAGTGATGCAACATCTGCCTCAGGTACTATTCCCCCCTGTAGTCACCTGTGTGATCGCTAGGATAGGAAACTATGGGCACCAATCCGTATCGGCAGCCGGACGGAATGGTCTTAGGTCAACATTCAACAAATAGGAGAGGGAGTATCTCTCTTCTCTGCCTGCACTTTCCCTCGTGCTTGACTCTCTAGAGGAGAGCTTTCCCGGTCCAATTAATGGTGTTGGATTTCGCTCATTAATAAACTTCTATGTTTCAAAATTTGAGCGGCCTTGGAGAGTTAACTCTCCATTCACCTAATCCAAGGCCCTATAACCTAGCTAGTTGGTGTATGACAATAATACAAAAAATTTCTAGTTGTTTTTATTTGTAGCGCTTATTTTAATTGGCTGTTATTTTATGTCAAGAGTGTGTGGAATTGAAACTAATGGTGTTTGTATGACACAGAAGAAACCAATGAAAACCAAACTACATGCAAATGCACTGATTTCCTTTCGATGAAGAGTGATTTCTACACAGGTTCTACGAGACTACACTTTATTTTCTTTTCGGATGCTCACACTTCACACAACTCAAAAGTTACGAAAAAGACTAAAAATGCTTATGTGCACCTAATGAAAACTACCAATGACATGCAAATCCTAATATGTTAAATCTGAAAAAGCAAAGAGAAGTCACTAAAAACACCAAGGTTCAATCACTTTTTGGCAGTCAACAAAGCCAGTTCCAAATCAGAACTCCTATGTATAAAATGCCAAAACATACTTGACATAAGAGAAAGAAATCAAAAGAATACTCCCCTCCTAATCAAGTCAAGAACATAAGACTAGACACTCAATAAAGCTTCAAAATATGAAAAGAAACCGTCAAACAAAATGAAAACAAAAGCAACAGAAAACAAAATGTTTTTTGGGCTTTTGAGTTTATAGGAAAAAAGATTTCAAGAAGACCAATGGAACTATCCAGTAACTGAGTCAAGAAAACTTTTAATTTCAAGCGAAAGCCTCAAAAAAATTCCCAAAGCCAACCATGCTACTCTCGCAGTGGGACGTATATGAGCAAAAGGAAGACAAGAAACTCAACAAGTCAACTCATCACAATAGCATAAACTTGCAATGAACAAAACCTCCAAAGAATCAATAAGAAACCCTTCGAAAATTTCAACAAAACCAAACACACCAAATAGGTGAAAATCGAAATGTGAAGCAACACATAAGGTTAGGAAACAGTAAATGAGAAGAAGCTCTCTATCCTGAATACTCAGAACAACCAAGAATCTTCAGGAAAAGACCTTGGTGCTCAAGCCAGAATTGAAAACACAAAAAAAAAATATTTCACCAAATCAGTGGGTTTTCACACAAATAAGAGAGGAATAGACATAAAACCACTTTAGACATAGTCTAGAGACCTCAAAGACACTGTAGGAACAGGTCACCACAGGCAGACAAGACCATAAAGGCTTAAAACCAAAAATTTCAAATTTTACGCAGGAATACACACTTTTGTAGTTTAGCAACAAGTGTGTATACACGACTGTGACAAAGGAAACTAGCGTATGTGTGGTTCCCTTTGCATAAAAAAAGGTGTATATGCGACTGTGCAAAAGAAAAACTGTGTATGGAAAGGTAAATAAAGAAAAACAAAAAAGGTCAAGGCTAATCAAGAGACCAAGTCTTCAGTCTGACTGGAAAAATATTTACGGAACTGGAAAAAGTGATAGAAGTTTTTGGGAACCTACAAGACAAATAAAACAACCTAAATGGGAAATCACAAAAATGTGATTCCTAGTGGAGTCGCCATTTCTGTTTCGGGATATAATACCCTAAAGGTTTTTGGGTCAGCAACCTTCACAGATTAGGGGCATACCATTCAAGAAGGACTCACCTAACCTATCTTTTATATTGAAAACTAGATATAACAAGTTTTGGAACTTACCCGAAATTCCTACGTTTGATGTAGATCCTGCAGGCTGAAAATCCCCAGCAACCCTTCGTGCTTCGTAACCTGAAAATGAAGAAAGGACGAACATGAAACTCTAGTTGTACAACATATATAGTTCCTAGATGTTAGTGTAACTCATGCATAACATCATAAAAACAATATTAAATATTCAATTAATGATCATTACACATATATAAAGAGATATAAACACGTGAACATCGGGAACAAGATGGTTCTTCTTATTATAAATGCCTTATACAATAGTAGAAACATGGAGAGATCACCTGAATCCTTCCACGGCCTTCGAGCATACCGTCCTCTGGATCCGTCCAGCCCTAGCCTCGCAAGAATTCTTCCAAGTTGTGTGCACACTAGATGTCATATAGGATGATGAGCATCTCAAGGAAACAAGGGTTTCCTGAATATACCTAGGAAGTGTAGGAGGCACGGGAATATCAGACTTGAAATAGGGCTCCAATAGAGTATAATATCTATATTTTTCTCCCTCCCTTAGGCCATGCACATGAGGGGATTTTATACTCCCTCAAATTAGTTTCTGCATTTAGAAATAGTTAGGCCAGGGTCTGGGGTGGTTGAATTATAGGAATAACCATCAACCCTGCCTCGAAAATAGGGAATAATATATATATTTTTAATGATTAAAAAGGTATACGCGGATATCTATGAATGGACTCGCGTATATACGTGGAAAAGTCTAGGCAGAGTCACGTATGGGTTTTAAGATATTGTTTTTGTGAAGATAGTCAAGTCTAAGGGGAAAGGGTGCCCAAGGCCAAAGTGTTAATCATCAAGCACATGAAGGTGGAAAATGATGATATAACAGTCACACCTTCCCGTGCCTCATTACCCATGTGCTATCGATGTGCTCTCATCATGCTAGCCTGCGTCTTCTCTTCATAGCGCACACAACTCCTTTAATGAAGATACTTCGGAATATAGTCATTTGGGAGGCATCGGGTTGTCCCTGTATGGTTTCAGACGACTTCCATTAATGTACCCGGGAAGGTAGTCTCTGCGTAGCGTAGGCAAATAGACCACACCACCATCTGTAATTTCCTTTACTATATATGGACCCAACCAGTGCTTACGGAACTTCCCTAGGTGGCACGCAAATTGATTGTCATATAGCAACACCAATTCTTCTTCCTTAAATACTTTCCGTCAGATGTGCCGGTTATGAAAAGCTTTTTATCAAGCCTTTTGTACATGCTAGTGAAAATTAGAAATAAATTGATATTCTTCCAAGGCAACTAGTTGCGCCAAGTGTTCCTCCATGATGTCAGGTTCTGCCATATTTGTGAAAGCCGCAATGTGCAAGCTGGGGACAATATATTCCATGGGCATGATGGCCTCCTATCCATAGACCATCCTGAAAGGAGTCTTCCCGGCCAACTTCTTGCATGTAGTCATATAGGCCCATAGCAATGAAGGGATGCGCACGTCCCAATGATTTTAATTGGAATTATAGACCTTAGTTAGCGCATTCTCAATTTTTTTTTTGAAAGCCTATACTGCACCATTAGCTTGTGGGTGATATGGGGTGCTTTTCGCATGGTGGATCTGAAATTATTCTGTCAAAGCTTCAATATTTTCATTAACAAAATGCGTACCTCTATCACTCATTAAGATCTTTGGGTAGCCAAACCTGGTCAGAATATGCTCAAAGATGAAATGTGCAACGGTATTTGTAGTAAAATATTTCACAATATTTTCCTCCACCCATCTGGTTACATAATCAGTGGTATTAATGATGTAATGTGTGCCAGTCTTCTTTCCTAGGGATTTGATTGTGTAATGTTCCAAAATTGGAACAACTACACTATTGGGAATATTTAAAGATATTACCAATGTGGAGCTTCAGAAAATCATGAGCATAAAATGTATATCAGTTCATAATATGCACAATAAATGTTTAACCAGCAAATGAATGATCAGTAGTAGATATTTCCTTCACTATCCTCTCCCGGCATGAGGAAATGCAGCCTTCTGGACCATAAAAACATCATTTTTAGAAAATAACGCAATAAATATGGGAAATGGCTCTTGGATCCTGTGTTTCATACATTATAAAACTTCCATACCGAATTTTATCTCAAAATAATTATTCTAGCTAAGTTAAACAGATCTCCCCAGCTAGAGACAGCTCAAAAACACCCTATTCCCATGACTTTCAACATGCAACATTTCTGAAGACTATGAGAGCATAATTCAAATGGTGGTTTCTATAGAAAATGATAGAATAAGACTTATCATAAGTTTATATTAATCAGATAGCAAAGAAATGGATTTTTAACCTCTTATACAGCGGAAACAAGACACTCGGCAAGGGTTTCCGGCAAAATGCATGTACAAGGCAGCACTGCAGAAAATAACGCAGTTTACTGTAGCTCTATATTAATAATTTCTGAATATAACATGAAATAGCTTAATAATATATTAAATGGCCCTAGGCCCTCTTATTAGAACTCCCGGAGGGAAATAAACACCTCCTCCTCAAAGACTAGCACAAAATGGCAATGTTTAACCCAACAACAATGCCCGTACAGAAAAAGATGCAGTTTCTAAAGATGACTACACTGTAGATGTTTCTGGCTGAGTGGCCCTATGCAAAATGATGAAGTGGAAGCTCAGATCCTTCCCTTTTGATCCCTTAAGCAATCTGATCCAAAGAAAGGATGGAATTCCCGCATGAGAATTCCTTGCACTAAGCAGTGCAGCAACTCCGGCTAAATAGCTGGAGTATGGAAATAGTCGGAAGACCAAAGATAACTGAATATTGAATGAAACCCTTTTATTCTATGCCTCCCTTTTTATCTTTGGTGAGCCTCCTCACCCCGGACCCCACACAATTTTGAGGTGACTTCCTAGTGAAGCTTCCTCTTTCAAAACTGCGCTGCCCTAGCTAGCTTCCCTCCTCTTTGTAGCAGCGCTGTTGACTTGGTCAACTTGGAACTAATCCACCTTCAATGCTTATTTTCACACTAAGGGATCTTCAATCCGGTTCTCATATGTCTGTCTAGGCTGATCCTTGTTCACATTGAGCTAGTTTCCTTGAGTGATTTCTTCCTCCTCAAGACTACATGTTGACTTAGTCAAACTTGACTATGTCTCCATCTATTTTGCCCTTGTTCACACTTGGAAGTGTAAATCCAGCTCCTAAAGTGATCTACTTCCTTACTAAGGTGGAATTTATTCATATTTTATTATTCATGGGCCTCCTTCCCCATTTATTCCTCTTCTAGGTGAAAGCATCAAAATCTAATATTCCAATTTGCTTGTTTGCAAATTTTGGAATATTACAGTCCTCCCCTCCCAAATTTTGCTTGTCCTCAAGTAACTGCAAGGATAGGACTAAAGAGAATCCTATTCTCCCCTGTAGCACCCTCATAAGATGAAGTCTCCCAAGGATCAAGGTGTTGCATCATCAATATATCTCCAAGTTGCTCCTCCCAAGTGTGTAAGCTATCTAAATAGTTGACATTATGTGACAGTGTAACATCTATGGAAACAGCAATGGGCTGTTCGAAGGTTCTCTTGAAGCATGAGGGCTGATATAAATTGGGATTCATCATCCCTCTTTGAATCTCTCATCCCCAAGCTATCAACCAATAAAAATGAGTCACCCTCCAAATTGGTAACTCATGCAAATCATCCTCCACCCGAAGCTCCAGCAAAGTAGGTGGGATGAAATTCTATGCATGGTAGACATAGTAGCCTACCCCATGTTGTCTTCCTCTCCACTTAAGATAAGTATAGAGGATTTTTTGATCTTGGGCTACCATCATGTTGCCCTCAAATGGCAATAAGGAAGCTAGAACTCCAAAGCCCCCTCTCCCAACGTTGTGCATCAAGCTGGCCCAAACCATCTCATACATGATGGACAAGAAATCACCACCATATGGCATCCCATCCATCTCATGGCTCTCCTCATTAAGACACAAATATGTTTCTACAGAGGCCATGTCCCTTCCCATGCTCCCCTTATAGCATGCAATGCAGAAAGTTTGGGGATGCTCCTCCCCCAAGAACACATTCACTCCATGTGTTCCTCCTCCAATCATGCTCCTCATATAGGTAGGAATAATATCAGCATAGGATCATGATTAGAATCATAATGGGAGAAAGAATGAAGGCTTCATATGGTGCTGGAAGGTACCAATAGTCTCCCAAGTGGTCACTGCACAGTCTTCCCCACTGCAGCTTTAGACAATAACATGGCAAGTTGTCTCTTGATAGATGGCTAGTTGTGTAAGTCACCACATCTACCAGCAAGTATTAAATGGCTGAGTGCATTAACTGAGCATACAAGGAGTAACTAAACACTTGCCCCAAATAATATAGCATATGGTTGTATCCGTCATAATAGCTGGCCAAAAATGGTTCATGGAGGCTAAAGAGAAATTTGCCCCTTTGGAGAAAAATGCACTGCAAGGAAATGGTAAGAGTATACAAATATTGTGTTGAACAATCAATAAGTGCAAAAATATAATTCCTACCATGTGATGGAAGCAGGATGGTGACAGGATCCATAGATGAATCCTTCATAGTGGTATGGGATACCCATCTGAAGAGGAATGAATCACATGCTACATGAAAACCCCCCTTCTCATGCTTGGAAATCCACATCAAGGAGAACATACCACAATAACCAATGAGTCCACCCATGATTCTACCAATCTCATCTCCTCTATGCCCATCAAGTGCATCAAACATGAAGTGATCCTGGGAAGAATCCATGAACAAGCTCATCCTCCAAAGTGACAACGCTGTTGGCCTATGCAAGTAGGCTCCTGCTAACTCATAAATCCATCCTCTGACATGTTCAATGTCAAAGACTTCCCTCATAATGTTTCCATCTCTCATTGCAACATCATGTAAAATGTGAGAGAAACTCTGCCCTTGCTCTCTCTCAATCCTCCAAAGCAACAAATGTCTTTGCTGCCTCCACATACCTCCACCATGCATCCCATGTGGTGAAAACATAATGATCACATCACCATCATGCATCCACACTCCTTGCTGTCTCATGATGCAAGTACTCTGCCAAGTATTCTCCTCCCTCATACCCTTGGAAACAAGATATGTCTCATGATGGCCAAACTCTCTCAAGAGTAGAAAATGCAATTTTTCCTCTTGCTACCCAGTATCATAGATTTGTAAGTGGCTCACCAGCCTCTTGCTCTTCCCCCACATCCACTCAACCCCATGTGGAAGCCTTCTATCATTATTCAACTTGGCATTCTTCCCATGTGGACTATCATCCTCCACAATCAGTTCCTCTTCTCTGCATGCCATGAAATGTTGCAATGCATTTCCTTGGAGATCTCTTAGAGAAGATCTCATGTCCATGGCCATCTTGAGTCCATTAAGACCCAAAGGTGATAAAGGCAAAGCCCCCTCACTGCTATTGCTTGACAGCGCTGATAGCTCCTCCCATGGTATAGTTACTGCCTCATACTCCATCTCAAGGTTCATGACTCCCTCCAAAAGATCACACTTCAACCTCAAGGCTTGAGTGAAACTCAACAAGGGTCCAAGAGAAGTATGTTTCATTTGTTTCTTGAACCATTCAAGTTTGCACAGCGCAGTGCAATATTGCTGCTCTACCCCAGCAACAATGTTTGATCCTGGGCCATATGAAAACAAATCTCCAAAGGCTTCCATAAAATTTTCTAAAATGTTAAGACATGGAAACTTATGCATACCTTTGTGAGCCTTTGGAACATCTTGTATGGCTGCAATAGTCCCTCTCTTCAATGTGTTGGCTGATCCAACTGCTGTTGTGGGTGGATGCCCCCTCATGAATATGACAGCGCTGGTAGAGGTCACCTACAATGGAGAAGAGGACTCCTCCTTCTCTGATATTCCACTGCCAAATCTTCTAATTATCTGATGAGTGAAATCAGAAAAATAAAATACTCTTCCATGGCTAAACCGCCAAGAGCTTTCCTTTCCCTCTAAGTGTAGCGCTGAGATTTCCACAGCCTCTTTTTCCACTACTGGATGCAGTAGGAAAAATTCCTCCAGTTTCATCACCCAAGTTTCTGCTGCACACTTGAGTGTCCCATCAAATGTATACAAAAGGAATCTATTTCCTCTCATCATTATTTTACTGCATGGTCTTCTCTCTTCTCTCAGTTGAATAAACTAAGGGAAATTTAGGGTCTCTTTGGAAGCCCTAGGTTGGCACTTGTATTTTTCCAAATACCCACTCAGGATTTCATGCTCTAAGTGGTTTCCTTGCTCTCCACTTCCTCTATGAGAATAGGAAGTGCATGCATCTTCTTCTGCTTCTCAAAACCTTCTAGAGGTCTCACTGCAACTCTCTCCTCCTTGAAACCGGCCTTTTGGAGTTTCAATGCATTTCTCTTCTCCTTTCTTCTTGGATCTGAAAAATGGATGAGAGTAAGCTCATCCTCTATATAATTTTTTTCTCCTCTTCTTCTTATCTTCTGATTGGATCTGAAATCCACAGGCTAAGCCAAGATGGCAGCTCTGATACCACTCTGATGTTCCAAAATTGGAACAGCTACATTATTGGGAATATTTTAAGATATTACCAATGTGGAGCTTCAGAAAATCATGAGCATAACAATTTATATTAGTTTATAATATGCACAAGAAACATTTAACCAGAAAATTAATGATCAGTAGCAGATATTTGCTTCACCATCCTCTCCCGGCATGAGGAAATGCAACCTTCTGGACGATAAAAACATAATTTTCAGAAAATAACACAATAACTATGGGAAATGGAACTTGGATCCCATGGTTGATACATTATAAAACTTCCATACCTAATTTGAGCTCAAAATAATCATTCTAGCCAAGTTAAACATATCTCCCCAGCTAGAGACAGCTCAAAAATACCCTATTCCCATGAATTTCAACATGCAACATTTCTGAAGATTATGAGAGCATAATTCACATGAGGGTTTCAACAGAAAATGATGGAATAATACTGATCAGAATTTTATATTAATTAGATAGCAAAGAAATGGAGGTTTAACCTCTTATACAGCGGAAACAAGACACCCGACAAGGGTTTCTGGAAAAATGCATGTACAAGGCAACACTGCAGAAAATAACGCAGTTTATTGCAACTCCTAGAGGGAAATAAACACCTCCTCCTCAAAGACTAGCACAAAATGGCAATGTTTAACCCAACAACAATGCCCCTGCAGAAAAAGACGCAGTTTCTGAAGATGACTACGTTGTAGATGTTGTTGGCTGAGTGGCCCTATGCCAAATGATGAAGTGGAAGCTCAGATCCTTCCCTTTTGATCCCTTAAGAAAGCTGATCCAAAGAAAGGATGGAATTCCCGCATGAGAATTACTTGCACTAGGTAGTGCAGGAACTTCGACTAAACAGGGAAAATAGTCGGAAGACCAAAGATAACTGAATACTGAATGAATCCCTTTGATGTTATGCCTCCCTTTTTATCTTTGGTGAGCCTCCTCATCCCGGACCCCACACAATGTTGAGGTGACTTCCTAGTGAAGCTTCCTCTTTTAAAACTATGCTACCCTAGCTAGCTTCCCTCCTCTTTGTAGCAGCACTGTTTACTTAGTCAACTTGGAACTAATCCACCTACAATGCCTCTTTTCACACTAAGGGATCTTCAATCCGGTTCTCATATGTGTGTCTAGGTTGATCCTTGTTCACATTGAGCTAGTTTCCTTGAGTGATTTCTTCCTCCTCAAGACTGCATGTTGACTTAGTCAAACTTGACTATGTCTCCATCTATTGTGCCCTTGTTCACACTTGGAAGTGTAAAACCAACTCCTAAAGTGATCTCATTCTGTACTAAGGTGGAATTTATTAATATTTTATTATTCATGGGCCTCCTTACCCATTTATTTCTCTTCTAGGTGAAAGCATCAAAATCTAATATTCCAATTTGCTTGTTTGCAAATTTTTGAATATTACATATTGGTCCCATGAACACTATAGCCCATTTATCGAATGTCTGCAAGACCATCTGCAGTTGCAAGGGAATTTCATCTCTGTGTGAGGGCTTCCTGGTTCGCTGACATGCGTCGCAGGCTCAGTAGTACGCTTGTGCATCATTATGCAATGTGGGCCACCATAATCCTACACGCAACACCTTATGCGCAGTGGCTTTCCTGCATAATGGCCTCCTGCCACACCACCATGAGCCTCAGCCAGGATAGATTTCCTTTCATGCTCTAACACATACCTCCTCAGCTACACCTCATCTTTGTCTAACTTAGATAATTGTCCTGCAATTATGGTAAAGTCAACTGCATGGGCCACCAATTATTTCTTTTGCTACACTGAATATTTTTTAGGGGCTGTCCCGGTTGTCAAGAAGCGAAAAATTTCTGCAAAGTTTTCATTAACCACCTTAATAGCAAACAAATTTGCATTAGGTAATCTTTCTTCCAAGCTATTTGGATCTTCCTCACTCTCAATCCAAGACAAGTGATCATGCCCTGCATTTAGTCTCCTGAGCTTCACAATAATGTCAAATTCATACTCCTGAAACAAGAGAAACCATCTACAAATATTCACCCCCAAGGCTTACTGAATAGGTATTTTAAAGCTAAATGGTCAATGAAAATTTGAAACTGTCCTCCCAATAGATAGTGCATGTATTTCCGCAGGGCATGCACCATTTCTAGTCCTTCTCACTCGGTAGTAGCATAGTTGCACTCTGTGCTAGAGATATTCCTGCTAGAAAAAGAAAATGGATGGTCAATATCTCCTTCTCCTGGCTGTGCTAAGACAACCCCAAGGGCTATTCGTAATGCTTCCACATTTATATGAAAGACCTTCGCTCAATCTGGTAATATTAGAATAGGGGTAGTGACCATATTTTCTTTGAGCAACTCAAAACTCTTCTGACACTCCTCATCCTAGAAAAAGGACACATCCTTCTTTATCATCTTTTCCATTGGCGCAGTGATAAAGGCGTACCCTTGTATAAACTTCTTGTAGTAATATTTGTGCCCTAAGATGGAGCAAAACTATTTCTCATTGGTGGGGACAACTATATTGATGATAACTTCAATCTTGGCTGGGTCAACCATCAATCCCTGCTAACATACGATGTGCCCCAAAAAAATTCCAAAAGGTACGTAGAATATGCACTTCTTTAGGTTCAGTGAAATAAGGTATTTTCTACAGGTGTCCAACATCATGTACAGGTTCGACACATGCTTCTTTGCCAATCTAAATACTTTCCAATCATCAAAATAGACCTCGAGAAACTTATGGATAAATTCTTTGAATACTGCGACAACTACACGCGAGAAAATGGCAGGGGCATTCTTTAGTCCAAATGGCATGACACTGTACTAGAAGGAACCCCATTCGGTTTCAAAGGTTGT
This sequence comes from Pinus albicaulis, assembly GCA_034641835.2. Taxonomy (NCBI): domain Eukaryota; kingdom Viridiplantae; phylum Streptophyta; class Pinopsida; order Pinales; family Pinaceae; genus Pinus; species Pinus albicaulis. Next base: position 831,117,060 of record CM076571.1, read on the forward strand.
CTTGTTGTGGTCTTCGGGTGCAATTCTGATCTGATTGTACCTTGAGAACCCATCAATGAATGAGTATGCTTCTTGACCTCCGACATTATCTAGAATTTCATCATAGAATGGTGTAGGGAAGGGATCATGCACACATGCATCATTCAGCTTGGGTAAGTCTACGCAAATCCTTATCTCTCCTTTAGTCTTATTTTCTTGGAATACCATTGGGCTTACCCAATCAGACTGCTCAGCTGGCTGAATGATACCTGCAACCACCATCTTATTTATTTCCTCCTTGACTTTCTGCTTATTCTTAGTGTTCAACTGATAGGGTCGCTGCTTGACCAGACGTGCATCTGGCTTCAAGGTGATCTTCATAACACCCAAATCTCCTACAATTCCCTTGTGTTCAGAGAACTTCGTTGGGTATAACTCTTGATATTCGGTCAGCAGCTCTACAATCTTTCCAATAGTACCATCATCCTAGTAATCCCCAATTTTGGCCAACTTATTGGAAATACTGAGAGGGGGGTGAATTAGTATTCCTTTTAATTAGCATTATTATTAATCTTTCAGAGAATTAGTTAATCTTCAATTATTATCAGTGTTTGTACAATGATAGCAGTAAACAAAAGGAATACAAATGTGCATAGTTTTTAAGGTGGAAACCCTATCCGGGACAAAAACCACCTGATTTCTTTTCTAATAATTCTTTAATATTAAACTTCAATTGAAAATAAAACTCCAACTTCCTAGAATCTAGAAAAGCATTCTTCTCCAGCTCCCACTGGATGGACGCTCCAACGCCCAAGATTCTTTAGTAGTCAACTGAACGGATGCCCCAACACCCAATGAGCTACAACTCACCCTAGCACCACCCTAACTAAATTTTTCATAGGCTTGAACCTTCTTGACTTCATGCACCGGCCTAGCACCACCCTACCACCCTATAGAAGAATAAAAGAAGAATGGAATCACGTACCTGGGAAAATGGTCCACTTTACAATGATATAGAATGATGTAGAAGAAGAAAACACACTAAACCTTAACCCCAACTATGACACAACCACCTAATGATGATCTTAGACCTCCCGACACTGCCTATTCAACTCTTGGCAGATAAACACTTGTACAATTTTTACAATGACTCCTTTACAATGACTGTATGCAGTGCTGCCCTCGTGAAGACTTCATGTGGTGAACTTCTTGCTGCTCTTTTGCACCTAGATTGTTGCTCTTGTCATGTGACCCTTTCTCAATATTCAGAACATTAGATCATGCATTGATTCTTATCTTGATGAATATATAATACCTGCAAAAATTCTTCAAGGAAATACTCATGACATGATAATATCAAAACTTACCTCATCCTGTAGAGAATATGTCAGTGCTAAACAAAAAAAGGAAATTATAATACAAATAACCTAATTCAATTAAGATATGAACATGCATATATAGAATATACTTACCTGGAGCTGACCTATGCTTCACCTTGCTTTGATTTGCTTCCCTACAAAGTTTGGTCCTTTGCAGCCCTTAACAACACATGATCTAGATTTTTCTTCCCTTCTAGGAGCTCGATATTGAATTTGGTGTATATATGTTGTTTCTCTGAGTCTTCTTTCCAATTCCACAGATCTGACCCAATTTGGATTCTTCAATACAAAATTATGCCCAATCTCTCACAATGACCTAATTATGGACTGGTTTAGTATAGCTCACTTGTAGGGTGTGCCCCGTGTCACTGTTTCTTCAATCGACTCTAAAATTGATACAGAGAAAACCAAATTTTGTGCACTATCCGTCAATTTTTATAGAATTCCAATCCGATACTTAGAGAGAGTGTTATGACGATTTTCCCAAGGTCACTTCTTTGAGATGAAGTTCAGGAGCCTGAAACAACACTGACTTCCTTAGATAATATCTCCACACAAGATTGTGCACCTTGATCTAAAATTTTTACAGGTGCTTCCTAAAGATTTTGGCTTCTCCTCATAAAAATTTCAGCTTCTGAACCTTCATAGAAAAAATGTTATAGTGCAAATTCCACGATGACCTATTTCAGGTAGAGAAATCCTTGCAAGAGGAGGAGATGATGATCAAAATTTATATAAATGCTTAGGTTGAGAGGGACTTCAACAAGTGAACATGGGAGGGATTTTAGGAGCTTAAAAATTATTAATTATTGACTTTTCAATGACCCATGCCACAACCCCATGGGGTTTTATCCCACTAAATGGAGTTACAAACTTCAAACATGAATATATCTCAAACCGTGAAGAATTACATGGTGTGCCATATATCAACGGAAACATCTCGATAAGTAGAAACCATAAAAATATTCTTGATCCATAATATAGTAATTTTGTAGGTCAAAATTCCCATGCAAGATTGGGGTAGCCCCTGGTGCTTCTTGGGTTGACATCAATGAAAACCACTGATCAACAATCTCCCCCTTTGGAATTGATGGCAACACAAGTACTCCCCCTGTGATCATGAAACCTCTTCCTATAACATTCTCTCCCGCTTTGACATTAATGGCAAAGGGTAACTACCCCTGACATACAACCATCTTGTGGACCTGTACACACTTCCACTCCCCCTTTATATTCTGAATAAAGAAAATCTAATGAGAACTTGGGAGAATCTCAAGCTTATAGTGAATATATTCAAATGCTTCACGAGGTAAAGGTTTAGTGAAGATATTAGTGATTTGTTCTTTTGTACCAACATACTCAAGTTTGATATTATTTTCAATGACTTTTTCTCTAACAAAATGATATTTGATCAAAATGTGTTTTGTTTTCCAATGCATGATAGGATTCTTGGAGATGCTGATGGCACTACTGTTGTCACAGAATATGGGAATAGGCTCAATGAATTGTACTTGAAGATCTTGCAAAGTTTGTTTCATGCAAAGGACTGGAGTACAACATATTGCCGCCGCAACGTATTCTGCTTCCACTGTAGATAACGAGATTGAGGTTTGATTTTTGCTCAACCATGATACGAGACAACCCCCTAGATAGAATGATGCTCCACTAGTACTCTTACGATCATCAATGCTTCTTGCCCAATCCACATCTATAAAGGCTTGAATAATGATATTTTTACCCTTGGGATACCACAAGCCATATTCTTCTGTGCCCTTTAGATATCAAAGAATTCTTTTGACGACAATAATATGTGATTCTTTTGGTGCTACTTGGAATATTGCTACTTTTCCAACTGCTTGCATAACATCTGGCCAAGATGTTGTTACATATAGAAGAATAAAAATCATATATCTATACACCCTCTGATCCACATCCTTAGATGAGTCGTCTATGCTCAATTTGCAACCTATTACCATCAGAGTAAGGATAGGTTTGAAATCTTCCATTTTGAATTTCTTGAGAATTTCCTTGATGTACTTGGCTTGACATATAAATATTTCTTTCTCTTACTGAGATATTTGAAGCCCTAATAAGTATGTGAGCTCACCAAGTAAATACATCTCAAAATCACTTTGCATATTTGTAGAAAATTTCCTACTTATTCAATCATCATTGCTACCAAATATTATATCATCCACATATACCTGAACGATTGTTAAACTATATTTATCTATTTGTACATAAATATTTCTATCAACAGTACCTTTCTTGAACCCTTGTTGACATATATATCCATCAAGACAAGCATACCATGCTCTGGGAGCTTGCTTGAGACCATATAGAGCCTTCTTTAACCTGCAAACATTGTCTTCTTTTTCTGATAGTAGAAAACCTTCAAGTTGTTCGATGTAAACTTCTTCTTCTAATTTTCCATTCAGAAATGCTGACTTAACATCCATTTGGTAGAATTTGATTTTTATTGAACATGCATAGGCAAGAAACATTCGGATGACTTCCATTCTAGAAACTGGTGCAAATTTTTCATTGAAATCAATTCCTTCCACTTGTGCATAGCCTTCGCAAACCAATCTTGCTTTGTTTCTGGTAACCTGTCCATATTCATTCAATTTGTTCCTGAGCACCCATTTAGTCCCAATGAAATTTTTATCTTTTGGTCGTGGAACTAATTACCAGATGTTATTCTTCTCGATTTGATCCAATTCTTCATTCATAGCTGCTACCCAATGTTCATTCTGGTTGGCTTCCTCAGAAATGCTAGGCTCAAAGTTTGCTAGAAAATAAATGTGAGCCTGTTGTGATGAATGAAGTTGTCAAACTTCATTTATGTCACCAATGATTTTATTTGATGGATGGTTCTTTTGAATCCATGTTTTTTTTCTCTTTGGAGGATATTCTTGTTGTTGTTCAGGTATATCTTGATGATCATTATTTACTTCTTCCTAGTTGATAGTTGCTTCTTGTTCTATAATTTTCTCTGTTTCTTCTTCAGCCTCTGTCTCAAGTTTCAAAGATTCTAGATCCTCATCATTATTCGATAGAACACCATCTTCTTCAAATGTAACATTTATGCCCTCTACTATCTGTTTTCGTCTTAGATTATAGAATTTATAGGCCTTTATTTTGCATGAGAAACCAAAAAATATACCTTCATCAACACGTGATTCAAACTTACCCAAATTTTGATCTTCTCTTTTGATATAACATTTGCTTCTGAAGATTCTAAAATATTTTACATTAGCTAGTTTTCCTTTCCATAATTCATATGGGGTCTTGTTGCAATTAAATCTAAGAAGACTTCGGTTGATAATGAAGATTGTTATATCAATTTCTTGAACCCATAATTTTTCATGCAATTTTGAGTCCTTCAACATTGTTCTACCCATTTCCTGTATGGTTCTGTTCTTTCTTTCAGCAACTCCATTTTGCTGAGGTGTTCGTGCTATTGAAAAAATTCTTTTTATTCCATTTTCATCATAATATTGATGAAATAATTTGGAATTGAATTCTCTTCCATTATCTGATCTTAGACACTTTATTTTCAAATCAGTTTCATTTTCAACCAAATCCTTGTAGATCTTAAAGCACTCAAATGCTTCAGATTTTTTCTTTAGGAAACTGATGGTTGTCATCCTGGTATAGTCATCTCCCATTAACATGAAATATAATTCTCCATCTAAGCCTTTTGTTCTCAGAGGACCACATAGATCAGTATGTATCAATTCCAATGGATGTGATGCAAAGTGTTCTTTTGTCTTAAATTGGAATTTTGTCTGCTTGCCATGTCGACATGCCTCACATAGTGTGTTGGAAGGTTTTGAGATTTTCGGCATTTCTCCTACTGCTTCCTTTTTTCTTATCTTGACAAGATTGTCAAAGTTTATGTGACCCATTCGTTTGTTCCATAACCAACTTTCATCTTCTTTAGCTAGTATACATGCTTTAGTTGCTTCATCCAGAAAATATATGTCGTTTGGAGCTCGACTTGTTGTAGCCAAAATTTTACCATACCTACCTTTCCTCATTTCACATTTTGTGGATTTGAATAGCATTGTGTGTCCTTGATCACACATTTTTCCAACACTGAGAAGATTTTGATTCATGTTTTCAACCAATAGAACATTCTTGGCTATAACATCTTTGCTTCTAAGAGTGACAGTACCTGATCCTATAACATTGGAAGATCCATCATTTCCAAGGATACAGTTCCATCCTTCTTCTCTTTCAGAGATACAAATTTATTTCTATCTCTATTCATATGCATTGAGAAACTGCTATCAACATACCACACATCTTTGTTGTTTTGAGCCTTGAGAGCGAGAGTGCAATTATCAGTGTTCTTCTTCTTCCATGTTCGTTCATTCTGTGGCTTCGAATATTCTTCTGGAGGATTTTCAAGTCTTTAGTCTCTGGCTATGTGTCCAAATTTCTGACATTTGTAACATTCCATATTATTTCTTAAATATTCAAATCTATTGATGTTTCTTTGAGCCCTGGGAGGTTCATATTTGAAGGATCTTCTAGAATTGTATTGGCTCCTAGGGTACATGCGATATTCTACAGCTTTATGACCAAATTTTCCACAAGAAAAACAATAGCCATGAAAAATATGTTGGTACCTGGATTGAAATATTCATCAAGGAATCGCCTTCCAAGGATGTTCTTCTGAATATTTTCCAATGAATTCTACATGCATGTCAGATCTCATAGGTTCATTGTATTTTTTTGTAGAAGGTCCTGCTTATTCTTCTTTGTAACCGAGGCCAATTCTATCATTTAAGATCATTTATCATTGATGAGTTCTTCCAATTCCCTTGAGCTGTTGGCATAGCTTTGGACAGTTTTTCCCTTCTTCACTTCCTTACATAGCGAGACTACTTCGGCTTCTAATGCTTCCATTTCTTGGTTTCTTTCTTCCAACTTCTTTTGAAGTGACTCTTCAATACGTTTTGTTCTTCAACTTCAATTTTGAGACCTTGAACTTGTTCTTCAAGAGTATTGGGATGGATCTTCTCAGCCTTGAGCTCTTTTATAAGCTTGATTGCCTCCTTAGAAAATTCTTCTATGGTCAACCCTTCTTCTTCATTGTTTGATACCTCTTGTTTATTGTGCTTGGCCATAAACAATACTCTCTCATTGGCTTCCTTTTTGTTGTCACTGTCTTCATCAGATGATTAGCTATCTTCTTTAGAGAGAAAGTTCCTTTTGGATCCTTTATTTTTTCCTTGCTTGTTGAATTTTTGAAAGCCTTTCTTTCCTTTTGAGTTTCCATCACTTATGTTTGGAAATTTTGCTGCGAAATTCCCAACCTCACCACAGCCGAAACATATCAATAGAAGTTTACCTTTGATTTTTCCCTTACCAATTTTTATTTTTCTCATAAAGTAAGCATATTATTCATTTGAAAGACCTTCTTCATCATCTCCCTTTTCTTCACACTTGCAGGTGCATGTCTTTTCAATTGAAGGTTGTTTGTCCTTATTGGTTTTATTAGATGCAACTAACGCAATTTCTAGATGCGAAGTACCCTCTTCTTCATCAAGTCTCATTTCATATGCTATGAGAACTCCATGTAGTTCCTCTTTGCTGAGTTTGTCCAGATTTGCACTAGATTATAAGATGAATACATTTGGGTTGAATCTCCCTGGTAACGTTCTAAGAATATTTCATATAATAGTCCTCTCATCAACTGGCTCTCCCAATAATTCCAGAGTGTTGGTTATTTCATCAATGTATAGGAATTATGCAACAATGTTGCCATCTTATTTCATTTTGAGTTTCTCAAAATTTTGTCTATAGATTTGAAGCTTTGCTTCTTTGACATTTGAATCACCTGCATATATATTCTCAAGATTGTCCCATACATTCTTGGTGGTTTTACAACCCAACACCTTATGATAAGAAGATTCAATAAGGTCACTTATAATAATATTCTTTTCTTTTACATCATTTACCAAATTCTTCTTACCTTGTTCATGCATGGTTGGTGTGAAGCCATTTTGAACAGTGTCCCATACTTCGTAACATTGCACCAAGAGATATACCTCCATTCTTCCTTTCCAGAGTGCATAATTATTTTCATTGAACAGAGGTACACCATTCTTGGTATACTCCATGACGTCCTTCCAGTTGTTAAACTGTTATTGAAGGAACCGAGCTCTGATACCAATTTTTGGAAATACTAAGAGGGGGGTGAATCAATATTCCTTTCAATTGGTATTATTATTAATCTTTCATACCATTAGTTAATATTCAATTATTATCAGTGTTTGTACAATGATAACAGTAAACAAAAGGAACACAAATGCATACAATTTTTAAGGTGGAAACCCTCTCCAGGAAAAAAACTACCTAAATTCTTTTCTAATGATTATTTAATATTCAACTCCAATTGAAAATAAATCTCCAAATTCGTAGAATCTAGAAAACCATCCTTCTCCAGCTCCCACTGGATGGACGCTCCAACGCCCGAGATTCTCTAGTAGTCAACTAAATGGATGCCCCAACACCCAATGAGCTACAACTCACCCTAGCACCACCCTACCACCCTATATAAGAATAAAATAAGAATGGAATCATGTACCAGGGAAAATGGTCCACTTTACAATGATATAGAATGATGTAGGAGAAGAAGACACACTATACCTTAACCCAAACTATGACACAACCACCTAATGATTATACTAGACCTCCTGAAATTTCCTCTTCAACTCTTGGTAGATAGACACTTTTTCAATTTTTACAATGATGCTTTTACAACGACTCATTATAGTGATACCTTTACAATGACTGTATGCAATGCTGCCCTCGTGAAGACTTCAAGTGGTGAACTTCTTACTGTTGTTCTGCATCTAGATTATTGCTCTTTTCATGCTACCCTTTCTCAATCTTCATAACATTAGATCATGAATTGATTCTTATCTTGATGAATATACAATACTTGCAAAAATTCTTCAAGGAAATACCCATGACATGATAATATCAAAACTTACCTCATCCTGCAGAGCATATGTCAGTGCTAAAAAAAAAAGGAAATTAGAATACAAAGAACTTAATGCAATTAAGATATGAACATGCATATACAGAATATATGTACCTGGATCTTACCTTTGTTGCACCTTGCTTTTCTTTCCTTCGCTAGAAAGTCTGGTCCTTTGTAGCCCTTGACAACACATGATCTAGCTTTTTCTTCGCTTCTAGGAGCTCGATATTAAATCTAGTGCGTCTTTGTTATTTCATATCCCCAATATGCGATTTTTGGTCCTGTAATCTTCCACTGAGTATTCTTTCCAATTCCATAGGTCAGACCCCATTTGGATTCTTCAAGACAATGTTATGCCCAATCTCTCACAATGACCTAATTATGGACTGGTTTAGTAGAGTGCGATTGTATGGTGTGACATGTGTCACTGTTTATTCATTAGACTCTGAAATTGATACTGCAAAAACTGAAGTCTGTACAATATCCACCACTTTTGACAGAATTCCAATTTGATACTCAGACAGAGATTTATGACAATTTTCCCAAGGTCACTTCTTTGAGATGAAGTTCAGGAGCCTGCAAAAACACTGACTTCCACAGATAATATCTCTGAACATAATGTGCATCGTGATCCAAAATTTTTACAAGAGATTCCTCAGGATTTTTTTTTCACCACATAAAAATTTCAGCTTCTGAACCTTCATAGAAAAAAAATTATAGCAAAAATTCCACGATGATCTATTTCAAGTAGCAAAATCCCTAAAAGAGGGGGAGATGAGGATCACAATTTATATAAATGCTTAGGTTGAGAGAGACTTCAACAAGTGAACGTGGGAGGGATTTTAGGAGCTTAAAAATTATTAATTATTGAATTTTCAATGACCCATGCCACAACCCCATGGGATTTTAGCCCACTAACTGGGTTACAAACTTCAAACATGAATATATCTCAAATCGTGAAGAATTACATTGTGTTCCATATATCAACGGAAACATCTTGATAAGTAGAAACCATAAAAGATATTCATGACCTAGAATATAGTAATTTGGTAGGTCAAAATTCCCATGAAATATCGGGGTAGCCCTTGGTGATGCTTGGGTTGACATCAATGACAAACACTTATCAACACAACTTGGGCTGCCCTTCCGTCCCAATGTTGAATTCTTTAAATTTTAATGGTTTGGTAGCATCTATTGTTTGAAATAGGGGTCATGCAACTGCGTGCTCTCCTTCTCATTCTGGAATTTTGATGTTCCTAGGATCCTCGTCACAAAATTATAATGACAAGTTTCTAAAGTTGACAATATCCTGCATCTGCACATCCAAAGCAGGCGCAATGCATTCACTTCAAGGCAAGGATTCATCAAAGAAAAAGGCATCTATATCTTGCAAGGCTTCATCCAATTTCTTCATCCCTCCAATTAAGTTGAACGTTGCCAAAAAATCCTCTGTCATTGTTTCCCAATGGCAAGTATGTTGATGAAGCTCCGCATCTAAATACCAAGTGGTGGGGACCGACCCTAATGCATGAATAAACATATGGACCCATTTTTTCTAGGTCCTCTCGTTCCATACTTCCATCCACATAGCCAAGTGCTTGCACAGATCCCTGCATCCAGAAAAAGTTCCATGGGGGGGTTGAATGGGGGTTCAAAATGCATGATCATCATCTTCCGACATTCTTCCCAGACCAATAAATCCCCCTTGTGTGCTTCCCACCAGCGCATAGGGGTGGCACGCATGGCCAAATCAAGTGCCCCAAATCTCCTTTCCCTAGGGACATCCTTTTCTAGTGCGTTAAGAAATTTCTTAACACTACCAAAACCATCAAAGTAAGGCAGTTATCTTACCTCTGAGGAGATGTGCCGGAAGCTCTTTTTAATCTTGAGTCAGTGCAGCGTAGATACATCGTGCAATCGGTTCTTCCAGTTTTCCATCTCGCCATCCTAATCTCATAAACACGAGCTATCTTCTTCCCAGTTTAACATGCCATCCACTGTAGGATTGATCCAATCCTCGTCTCGTGCAGTCAACTTGTAGTTATGGTCAATTTCCTCTTCATCACGCACTGGCTCTGTATATCTTTCACCTTTAGCTGGATCTAGAGGGACTATGACCCACGTACCATCATTTTCAAAGATCATGTTCCTCCATTTCAAGTTGATGATACCCCCCATGTCAATAGCCCAATCCAGTCCTAAAAGCATAGGGTAAGGGTCTACATCATCCACAATCTGGATTACTTCAAAGTCTGCATATACCTTAACTCCCACAATGTCTACCACTACTTTAGGAATCCTTCCCAGTGGAATGATATTTTACTAGTTACCCGTCCGTAATTGAATGGTGGACCATTCCAATTTGGTCTCTCCCATCCTTTGCCAGGTTTGCTTGGGTAGTGTTTTGGTTCCCATGTTTTGGCCGGGTTGACGGAGACCAAAAAGACGAAAGATGAGACAACATAGAACCACTTTGAGACCTTAGGATCTAGCCCTCCTAGGTCCAGAGAGGGATCTCTCTATGAGTATCAAAGGATATATGTCTTTGAAGTTCTCAATTGTGATTTTAGGCTAGTTATAGGCTCAAGGTTGTTTGTTTGATTGTTTGAGTTTGGTTGTTGAGAATCAGGAAGGAAGGTTTCATCATAAGACAAGGATGGGTAAAGAAGGAAGCTAGGCAAAGATAGATAACTCGGGGAACATCAAGGCCATTGGGCAATGGAGTCAAGAAAGGATTTACTTATGTTCAATGTGTAAGCTTCAATTGGGCTAGTCATCTAGAGCATTTGGATCTCAAAGACTAATTGGTGGGATGGGACACTAAGGGATGAGAATGAAGGATGGAAAACCATCTGATTCCGTCTATAGATCAGGCCAGAGGTCATTTAACTCCAGGCCTGCTTGGAAAAAACCATAGGCAACACAAGGGATCTTGAAAAGGTTTATATAGAAGGGGTAGGTTATGAAGAGGCAGCGACAGGCTTTACACCTCCCGATGTTCCTAACCTCTTTCAATTAAATCTTAACAAAAACATCTGAACATTGATTCTATTAACTTGCACATCAGAGAGCAGGCAATAATCATCCACTACACTGGTTTAGTCAATTAAAAACAATATTCAGACACACATATGAGCAGAAAACATTTAAGACTGAGAGAGCTGGGATATAAGGAACCTAAAAAGGGTAAATCTTATATCATGCATTCAGATGTCAGTCAGAAGAACATGGAATGGAATGGAAATGAGCACAGAGGTAAGAAAAACATCACCAACTGCTGTAGATCAGGATCCAATGAAAACTGCTTATCATGTTAAACACAACACCAATCAGGTACATCACTGCCCAAAGCTTTTACATTCAGCCTGAATACATCATATTTCTCAGCCTATCATACAATCATTACACGGGAAACTTGGCTTGGGACAAAATGCTTGCAATTCACTGATAATACAATAACAACCAACCTCCTCCCAATGTTTCTTGCAGTGCTTTATAGCAAAAGATGATCCTAAGATCGACTGAGGAGGTAGGTGTCGATTAAATGTATCCTTAAACACAGTAATGAATGCAGGGCCGAGGCCCATCCTGCTTGATAATGCCGTAAATTTATTTTCGCTCACCTTCTTAGTAAGGGTATGATCTGCTTTGGATTTGATCTTGACATTTTGGGCCTGCGGTACTCCAGGTGATTCGAACAGAAAATGAAATAAGCTGCAAAGAAGGCCTGCCTCATAAACGCCTGACTGTCTTTGAGCTGTGGTTTGGTGGGAAAACTCCTCAGGGACATTTTGCATAATAAAAACAGTGAGGGTGCCCTGTACTTTGATGGAGAAAAGCACTTTGCTGATGAAAAAACCCAGAAGGTACTTGTTACAGTGTTCAGGATCTTTTTGGGTCGATCTTCAGGGTCTTTAGACGACTGTTCTGCTTCCTAAAATCCTTGAGGGGGCACGAAAGTCTTCCTTTACTGCCTCGAGCCCTGCGACATTCTAGTGCTGTCTTTTCCCGCGCATCCTGAGCCTTAATGGCGCCAGAGATTTCAGATTTTGAGGCCATCCTTTGATGGAGAAAACCACTCTGCTGATGTATAACACCTGCCATTCATTAACTCCTTTTCCCCTGTCAGTGGGAAACTTGTTGTCACCCCTTTACTGTGAAATTATGGTGGCGTCTCAACCATTGTACTCTGCGGAGAGCACACAACTGTGTGAGGGAGATTGATGCAAATGCAGACTAGCGGAGCGGGGGGGGGGGGTGAAACATATGGTGGCGTAGCGGTGGCGGTAAACAATGACATTATGGGAAATGACGGTGAAAATGCAGCGAAGTGCTAAAACATGCGAATAATAGGGTTTGGTGGTGATATGCAGCGCAGACCATTAGATGATGGTCTGGGGACAAAAAATCAACGGTGGAGATCAAGTGGCGGAACGATATATGGAAACGGGTGGAATGACTATGGAATATATGACTTTGGTGTAAGGTCTTTAAACTTTAAACCCTGGGCGAAACACATAGAAACGCGAAAAGAATGCAACAAAATGGGATGAGGTGGGACCTAGGGTCCAATCGCAATCGGAGAGAATGGAGTGATCGGGGGAGGCTCAGTCGGGATAGCGCTGCCGAGACTTGCGATTGAGTAATCGGAGGCGGGTGTGATCGGCAAGAATGCAATCGGAAAGAATGCAATCGGAAGGGCACAAACTTGAGACACACACAAACTTTCGATTGCGATTGGCCCAGAGCTTAAGCGCTTGGTCTTGGGTGACGGGCACATGTGGGGAAGTGGTTAAGGAGCTTGCGGTAAAGGGGCTAAGCCCTATAACATGGTCAGAAAGTGGGTTTTTGGCCCGTTTTAATGTAATTTGAGGGCCGGGAAGGGTCACGATAGATGGGGAAGGTGGGGAAAAGGGAAACTAAAGAGTAGGGAAAAACTTAAGAAGTTTTAGAAGTTTGAGGTAAAGGGGGGGAAATAGCAGGGGAGCAAACCAGGGGGAATAAAAGAAGCTAAAGGGGATAACAGAAAGGGAATTTGGGCAACGGGGAAGAAAGGGAAATGATGTATGTTGTAGGGGTGAAGGAAGGAAAGACGGGCCCTTTTTTGGCCGTTTACTAGCAGGGGTGAATTTGTATTAGGCACAGCAACTGAGAGACTTCAAGGAGGATGAGTTTCAAGGGAAAGGCATTCCTTGAAGACTCAACAATGATCTCGCCCCCTATTTCCTTGTCAAAAATTTTCATATGGGGGCTAACAGTGGCTCCACATGGGGATGGCTTCTTCTTGAAGGAGTCAAGAATCCAGAAATTGATCTCTTGGTGTAGGCCAGATGCCTGCTGCCGTAAGCCATCTTTCTTCTTTCTTTAGATTAGCTGCCATAATATATCAGATACAAAAATCAGCGGAAACATTTCCCCAACCAATCTACCTACCCAAACTAGAGCTCTAACAATTTTCCCTTGGGTGCATTTGAATTAGCAGACCCTTTACATTTTTTTTGCAAAAATAAAAACAAACCTATTCTAATTCTACCCTTATTGCTCCATGAGGCCAGATTAGACTGTTGGCCTCATATATTTCTCTACCTACACTACTACCTGTTGGGATTAAACTGTCCAACAGGTTTCTTCACCTACATTCTAAGACAGGAAATTTAAACACAGCCAAGCCAGGATTAGACAGTCTGACTTGCTGGGCAGAAAATTGAAGAAAACAAAACTATGAAGGCATGGAATTCTGAAACCGTGAAACATCCTTCTTTCTTCCTTGTGACTCAGGTTTTGAGCATGTTAGAGTCACTTCTTTCCTTTACTCCAGCTCTGATTTTGGGCATATCAAAGCTGGATCTTGCGGTCACTGCTGGTCCAGATTTTGAGCTTGCAAGGACCAGCTATTCTTCTTCCCTTTGGCTCAGATTTTGAGTTTATTAGAGCCAATCCTTTTGCCTCAGAGGTCCATGTTTTGAGCATGTCTGAACCTCTCTTCTCATTCTATTTTTTGGGACATTTTCTTCTCTCTTTTTTTTTTTGCTGAAAATGAAGATTTGCAACGGTATATACAATGGAGGTGAAACTGGAAATGGAAAATTAGCAGAAATAGTGTTTGAGCATCCTGCCATTGACAGGACCCCCAAACAGCTCTGTACCATCAAGTTCTTGTAAGAAGAATGCATTAGGACCCACGGTGGCTTGAATGATGAATGGACCTTGCCACAAGCTGTCGAATTTGCCATGTTTGCCTTTATCCTCTCTTCTTGAATCCCACTTTAGGACCCTGTCCCCAACTTTGAAATTTGCTGCTTTGGTTCTTTTGTCAAACTGTCTCTTCATGTTTTCCTGCACTCTGACAGCTCTGTCATAAACTTGCTCCCTTGTTTGCTGAAGATGGATTGTTTCATTAATTCTCCTTATCATGTTGTCTTCTTCTGATTGGACCTCTTGAATAAGCTTTACTACTGGTATCCCAAGGCTAGTAGGGAAAACTGCTTCTGTCCCATAAACCAGCTGGAAGGGTGATGTGCCAATAGACTTCTTTGTAGTGAGCCTGTCTGCCCACAAGGCATGTATCAACCTTTTATGCCAAGACCTTTTGTTCTCTTCCAGCAGCTTCTTAATGATCGTAACCAGGCTTTTATTTGATGATTCAGCTAGGCCATTACCCTGGGGGTAATAGGCAGTCGAATGTCCAAGCGCAATTCCGTACCTGTGACAGAAATCAATCATTCTTTTGGATCCGAAAGCAGCAGCATTGTCAGTGATTATTTTCCTTGGGCAGCCAAACCGAGACAGGATGAAGTCCTCTAGGAACCTAATGATGACCGAATCAGTGGCATTCCTAGTGGGTATGGCTTCAATCCACTTAGTGAAGTAATCAGTGGCAGTCAAGATCCATTTATGTTGCCCAGAGGAAGAGGGGTGAATTTCTCCAATGAAGTCTAAGCCCCATTGCATGAAGGGACCTTCTATGGTGATAGGTTGCAGAGGGAGGGGGAGGAGCTTTCTTTTGCCCTAAAAAATTTGGCATTTGTGACAGGTAAGGACCATTTTATGCACATCACTGAAGAGTGTGGGCCAATAGTAACCAGCCCTGAGTATCTTGTTTGCAGTGGTTTTCCAACTCAGGTGACCTCCACATTCCCCAGCATGGAATTCAAGTTTGATTTTTTCGGCTTCAGTTTCGGGCAAACATTTCAGCAGAAGACCATTCGGATTTTTCCAATATAGACTCTCATTCATAATGCAGTAATTTCTAGCTTTGAGTTTTATGAATCTGGCCTTTGTTTTGGACCGTTCCGGAGGGGCATTGAGGTGTGTGAGCACGTAAAGGATATCAGTGTACCAAGGAGAGTTCTGAAACTGCTCCTCGACAGTTGGATGGGGCAATCCTTCCTGCTCATCCAGGGCGTTCATCATGTTAATATCAAGGGCCTGTAGATTAGTTTCAGCCATCAATTGGGCCAGGCCTTGACCTTTGATCAGCTTGGTGGGTTTGATTTCAATGTCATATTCTAAAATTGTAGCAATCCATTTGCCCCTTTTCCCATCCGGGTCTTGGGACAGGATATCTTTGACCACTATATTTGGCACATAGGCAATGGTGTGAGAATGCAGAATGTACACCCTAAAATCTTTCAAGGCCTTGATCAGGGCATAGGCCTGCTTTTCCATGATGTTGTATTTTAAGGGTGTATCTCTCAAGGCTTTACTGAAGAAGGCTATAGGCTGTTCCTTACCTTCCGAATTTTTCTGCAGCAAAACTGCAGCTATTGTGTGTGGGGAAGCAAATGAAAAGATCAGAAAATCTTTTGAAAAGTCAGGGCTGATAAGGACAGGGGCTTGGGTGAGTGCAAGCTTTACTGACTCAAAAGATTTTTTGGCTTCAACAGTCCACTTGATTCCTGCATCTTTCTTTAGCATTTCAGTCATTTTCCTAAGATGCTCAGCAAGATTGGGGATAAGTCTTCTAAGGAAATTGATCTTCCCAATGAAGGACTGTAGCTCCTTGATGTTTCTTCGATGTGTAATTTGAAGTATTCCCTCAACTCTCTGGGGGTCTATCCTAATCCATTTCTCGGATATGATGTGGCCCAGAAGCTTACCTTCTTGTAGCCCAAAAACAGTCTTCTTAGGATTTAGGGACAGACCGTACCTTCTACATTTTTCAAAAACTTTCCTCAGATGTTTTAAGTGTTCTTCTTCTGTTTTAGAAAAGACAGTTAAGTCATCCAAGTAAATAACTATAAAGTGTCCAATCTCATTTGAGAAAGCAATATCCATTGCTCTCTGGAAGGTAGCTCCAGCATTCATCAATCCAAAAGGCATTTTCACATACATGAAGGTGCCCCATGGAGTGGTAAAAGCTGTTTTGAGTTGATCTTCTGGGAGTACCAGAACCTGGTTGTATCCTGAAAAACCATCAAGCAAGGAGATTCTTTTAGAGCCCACTACCTTCTGTAAGATATGTTCCATTCTAGGCAAGGGGTAGTTATCTTTCAGGGAGGCTCTATTGAGGTTTCTGAAGTCTATGCACAGTCTAATCTCCCCCGTTTTCTTCCTTACAGCCACTAAGTTCGACACCCAATCAAAAAACCTTACAGGGACTATAATGCCTGCATCATACATCTTCTTAATTTCCTTTTCTACTGCAGGCAATTGTTTCGGATTAATTCTACGGAGTTTTTGTCTGAAAGGTTTCTGATTTTCCTTCAGTGGTATCTTATGTTGTATAATGTTGGTGTCATAGGCCTTTAAGTCTTCGTAGCTCCATGCAAACACATCAACGAATTCCTTAAACAAGTCAATGTATCTTTTCTTCATGTCTGCAGGTATAGACCTAGCCAGTTTTATCATTTTGGGTTTGTCTTCAGTGCCTATGTTACACTCTTCTACATCTGATTCTGCATGTTCTATTGTGGGCTTCTTTGCAACATCATCGAAATCAAAGAGGTCCTCTAAGGGTGCTAAGCCTCTTGGTATGTTCTTGTCTTTGGCTTGCAGCACCTCCATTTCTTCTCTATCCGCGTTTTCACGTTTTATGGCCGAATCTCCGGTTTCTTCAGAAAAAGAATTTATTTCTATACTACAAGGTGTTTCTAGTTCATCTGGGGAATCCTCACTTGGGTAGCTATCATCAGATTTTGATTCTGAATCAGAAAATTCAAACTCATTTCTGCCCATCAGGAAATCTTCAATCTGTTTGTCTCCTTCAAAGACCTGCCAGTATTTTTCATTGTCTGGCACTGCAGGCCTGAATTTAGTCTAAATGATGATTTGTTGGTCAACTGGGGCCTTAGGATAAGAGCTAGCTAGGCAGGCTAGTCCATTTGCAATAGCGTTTTGACCCCTAGGAATGGATACTAAATCATATTCGATGAACGTTTTCAGCAAATCTAGAGTATCATTCCTATATGCCCTAAGCCTGGGGTGTTTTGCCGAATACTCACCATTCATTTGTTTGATTACTAACTCAGAGTCTCCTCTCACGACTATCCTACGGGCTCCTAATTTTTTCAACAGATTTAAACCCAAGATTAGAGCCTCATATTCTGCAATGTTATTCGTGCATTTGAAATGCAGATTGACGGCGTGGCTCTCCGCGTGATCATCTTCGGTGTTACGCAGCCACACTCCTGCTCCAGCGCTTTGTCTAGTACAGGACCCATCAAAGTTCATTTCCCACAGGGGTTCTTTGTTTACTTCCACTTCACTTCCTTCCTTACAGCTGGGTTCGCCATTAGGTTGAGTTGGGAGGTCTGTACTAGGTTGTGAGCTATCTTGTTGTTCGTAGAAGCCATGGATGTCAGGGAGGTGGTTAGCTTGCTGTTCTTGTTCTGTTTCTGTTTCGCTTGGAGTGAGAGGTCCACCACAAATCCTACAGGCTTCATTGCTGATTTCCTCTTTGTTTTCAGTGTGCTGCCCATGGTTTTCCTGATCATTTTCTTCCAGAGTGGCCATTATGTGGAGGTCCAAAGGCTCGGTGTTCTCATTTGTATGCCTATTCTGGGACTCTGGCTCCTCTAAGGATTCATCGTTACAAAAAATGAAGGAGTCCAGATCGGTGTGCACAGAGTATAATGGTGAATTTTCAGGTTTCTCGGGGCTACTGACTAGGAATTTCATTTGGGATTCTCTATATAGTCTTCTTGATTGGCCAAATATAGGGATAGTGGCATATGAGCCATCCATCTGCATGGTGCCTTGCAGCTTGGCTCCCCATGATATTGACAATAGCATGCCATACTTGGGTGGCACGTCTGCCACCACTACATCCATGACCATGCATTTCGCAGGAATTTGAGTTAAGCTTACACATAAGTCTTTAATGAGGCCCAGGCATTTTACTCTACTAGAGTCAAAAGAGTATAAGTCTTTGTAAGGTCTGGTAATTTCTAGGCCTAGCTTCTCCATGACTACTTTAGGCATTAGATTGTGTGATGCACCTGAGTCATGCATGGCATTATGGAGGATCTTGTCATGAACGTTAAGACTGATATAAAAAGGTGGAACTACCCCTTCCTGAAATTTCCCCTCAATATTGGGACCGAATAAGAGGGCAGGCTGATCATCGCTCAAATTTACAGTGTCATTATTTATACTCAGATTTAATGCCTTCAAAATCTGGCCCTTATATACATCCTGAGAGGCCAGCTCAGATAGTGGTACAGAGATTTTGATTTTTGCAATCTCACTTTCTAAACTGAAAGTGGATTGACTCTTGGAAGTATTCAACTCTGTTTTATTTGCAGCCACCTTAGTAGCTGGATCGGTTTGTGTCTTCTCATTATGTACATGTGTAGACACAGTTTTATCAGGAGCACTAACTGAGGTGCTAGTGCTACTAGTTGGTTGACTTTGTTTTTCATTGTTTTGGTTGTCCTTTTCTTTGTTACTCTCAGAACTCTTGGCCGTTGAATTGTTGTTCACGGCAGTTACTTTAGAAGATTTTTCAGGCCTCTTTTTGATGGTTACCTCAGGAGTTTGAGGTTTGGAAGTGTCTTGGTTCTTTTTACTCCTAAGCTCATATTGTTCTCTGACCTGTAACATGGCATTTTCGAATCCCAACCTATAATCCTCAGATTCAAACCATTCCTCCTCCCCATAAGAGGTTGAGGGTTGGTCCTCTTCTGAATCACAGTTTAGGATTGAGTCCTATGTTTCGAACATGTTTATCACATTCCCTTCAGACTCTTCTATGATTCCCTCATCCTCATCAAGAAATTTTTGGAACGGGGGAATGACTTGCTGATCTGACTCTTTCTGTCTGTTGGGAGTGTTGTTGTTTCTTCTAAAGTTCTGATTTTGGTTTTGATTTTGGTTCCTGTTCTGAGTGATAGCCATCTTTTCGACCACTTGGCAAAGCTTATCCAGATTCTTAGACAATCTGTCAATATTAGGATCTGAAGTGGAGGCTATAGTGTCATCCTTGTATGTTACTCTCTTCTCAGCTCTCAGTTTGGCCCTTTTTTCAATCAAATTTGCCTCTATGTTGACTGCCCCTTTCTGCATATCCTCCAATGTGGTGTATTCTTTATCTCTAAGCTCATAGGCCATGTCAGCATCAAATCCATCAGGATACTTGGCCAGGGCCATACCTTGTGGAGGTTTCATGTGTGGGGGAAGAGCATTGTAAATGCTATTGAATCTGGTGGTGTAATCGTGAACACTCTCTCCTGTGTTCCTCTTAAGGGACATGTATTCTACTAGGAGCTGGCGAGGGTTTGCTCTAGCTTCCCATTTGTTAATGAAAGTCTGGTATAAAGCTGGGAGATCTTGGATACTACCAGCAGGCAGGTTTTTAAACCACTTTTTAACCTCTCCCCCCAGGCTCTGCGCAAAAATTCTCATTTTGATTGTTTCATCATCAATTTCCATATAGTCAAAAGAGTCCTCCATTTTATCTACATGTTGTTGCGCTGTTGTAGGCTCTTTAGCAGGGAAGTGTGGGATTTTTTACTGATAATCATTTGGTAAGGGCAGTAGAGGCTGAGGCAAAACTAGAGGTGCATACCAGGCTGCCATGATGATGTTCTGCTGAGGTATAGGGTTGGCTTGAGCAGTTGGTAGTTGGATGACAGGGATGGTAGGGCCAGCATAAGTCTGTTGAGCAGATCTAGGGTGAGAAAGCCCCAAGTTTTGGAGAAAGTGGAGATCAGGTGGTGTGGAAGGAGGGGTTTCGCTGTCCCTAGTGTCTGGCTGGTCTGAAACACTGAATGACCTAGTTCTAGGTAATTTGTTTTGGAGGTCTAGGTCGAAGAAAGGATCTAATAGAGCTGCAAGATCTTCTGGTGCAGAATTGGCTCTATGAATGTTGCTGGAAATAGTTGATCTCCTACTCACAGGTGTTCTTTTAAGGATTTTCTCAGGATTATCAACTGTTTCAGGTGGGTTTGGATCAGGGAAAGCTCTTGTATGAATGGTTCTGTGAGCCAGAGTGTTTTTTATAAGCCAAGCATCTTAGCCCTACTTGTTACTTCTACTTTGTGGTTAATGTTGTCTTGGGAACTGGCCTCCCCGTGGAGTCTTCATTATGCTTTGGGACTGGTCTCCCAGTGGAGTCTGATGTGAAACCAAGATAATCAGCAGGCCTACTGATCACCAGTGGAGTCTTTAACGTTTAGGAACAATGGAGTCGCCAGGTGGAGGGTTTAGGATGATTCTAGGGTACACTGTCCACCACAGTGCTCACCGTCAAAGGTGTGACCTACCGTCAACCTAGCCAGCGTTCTAAGTTTCTGAGGTTGTTTGAAATGAGGAGCACTCAGAGTTCCCCAGCGGAGTCGCCATTATGTTGGAGTTCCCATGTTTTGGCCAGGTTGATAGAGACCAAAAGATGAGACAACATAGAACCACTTTCAGACCTTAGGATCTAGCCCTCCTAGGTCCAGAGAGGGATCTCTCTATGATTATCAAAGGATATGTCTTTGAAGTTCTCAATTATGATTTTAGGCTAGTTATGGGCTCAAGGTTGTTGGTTTGATTGTTTGAGTTTGGTTGTTGAGAATCAGGAAGGAAGGTTTCATCATAAGACAAGGATGGGTAAAGAAGGAAGCTAGACAAAGATAGATAACTCAGGGAACATCAAGGCCATTGGGCAATGGAGTCAAGAAAGGATTTACTTATGTTCAATGTGTGAGCTTCAATTGGGCTAGTCATCTAGAGCAATTTGGATCTCAAAGACTAATTGGTGGGATGAAACACTAAGGGATGAGAATGAAGGATGAAAAACCGTCGGATTCCGTCTATAGATCAGGCCAGAGGTCATTTAACTCCAGGCCTGCTTGGACAAAACCATAGGCATCACCAGGGGTCTTGAAAAGGTTTATATTGTAAGGGAAGGTTATGAAGAGGCAGCGACAGGCTTTACACCTCCCAATGTTCCTAACCTCTTCAATTAAATATTAACAAAGACATCCTAACACTGATTCTATTAACTTGCACATCAGAGAGCAGGAAATAATCATCCACTACACTGGTTTAGTTAATTAAAAACAATATTCAGACACACAATGAGCAGAAAACATTAAAGACTGAGAGAGCTGGGATATAAGGTACCTAACAAGGGTAAATCTTATATCGTGCATTCAGATGTCAGTCAGAAGAACATGAAATGAAATGGAAATAAACACAAAGATAAGAAGAACATCACCAACTGCTGTAGATCAGGATCCAATGAAAACTGCTTATCATGTTAAACACAACACCAATCAGGTACATCACTGCCCAAAGCTTTTACATTCAGCCTGAATACATCATATTTCTCAGCCTATCATACAATCATTACACGGGAAACTTGGCTTGGGAAAAAATGCTTGCAATTCACTGATAATACAATAACAACCAACCCCCTCCCAATGTTTCTTGCGGTGCTTTATAGCAAAAGATGATCCTAAGATCGACTGAGGAGGTAGGTGCCGATTAAATGTATCCTTAAACACAGTAATGAATGCAGGGCCGAGGCCCATCCTGCTTGATAATGTCGTAAATTTATTTTTTCTCACCTTCTTAGTAAGGGTACGATCTGCTTTGGATTTGATCTTGACATTTTGGGCCTGCGGTACTCCAGGTTATTCGAACAGAAAATGAAATAAGCTGCAAAGAAGGCCTACTTCATAAATGCCTGACTGTCTTTGAGCTGTGGTTTGGTGGGAAAACTCCTCAGGGACATTTTGCATAATAAAAACAGTGAGGGTGCCCTGTACTTTGATGGAGAAAAGCACTTTGCTGATGAAAAAACCCAGAAGGTACTTGTTACAGTGTTCAGGATCTTTTTGGGTCGATCTTCAGGGTCTTTAGACGACTGTTTTTCTTCCTAAAATCCTTGAGGGGGCGCGAAAGTCTTCCTTTCCTGCCTCGAGCCCTGTGATGTTCTAGTGCTGTCTTTTCCCACGCATCTTGAGCCTTAATGGCGCCGGAGATTTCAGATTTTGAGGCCATCCTTTGATGGAGAAAACCACTCTGCTGATGTATAACACTTGCCATTCATTAACTCCTTTTCCCCTGTCAGTGGGAAACTTGCTGTCACCCCTTTACTGTGAAATTATGGTGGCATCTCAACCATTGTACTATGCGGAGAGCACACAACCGTGTCGGGGAGATTGGGATGAAAATGCGTACTAGCGGAGCGGGGGGTGAAATTATGGTGGCGTAGCGGTGGCAGTAAACAATGACATTATGGGAAATGACGGTGAAAATGCAGCGAAGTGCTGAAACATGAGAATAATAGGGTTTGGTGGTGATATGCAGCGCAGACCATTAGATGATGGTCTGGGGACAAAAAATCAACGGTGGAGATCTAGTGGCGGAACGATATATGGAAACGGGTGGAATGACTATGGAATATATGACTTTGGTGTAAGGTCTTTAAACTTTAAACCCTGGGCGAAACACATAGAAACGCGAAAAGAATGCAACAAAATGGGATGAGGTGGGACCTAGGGTCCAATCGCAATCGGAGAGAATGGAGTGATCGGGGGAGGCTCAGTCGGGACAGCGCTGCCGAGACTTGCGATCGAGTAATCGGAGGCGGGTGTGATCGGCAAGAATGCAATCGGAAGAGATGCAATCGGAAAGAATGCAATCGGAAGGGCACAAACATGAGACACACACAAACTTTCGATTGCGATTGGACCCCAAGGCTTAAGCGCTTGGTCTTGGGTGACGGACACATGTGGGGAAGTGGTTAAGGAGCTTGCGGTAAAGGGGATAAGCCCTATAACATGGTCGGAAAGTGGGTTTTTGGCCCGTTTTAATGTAATTTGAGGGCCGAGAAGGGTCACGATAGATGGGGAAGGTGGGGAAAAGGGAAACTAAAGAGTAGGGAAAAACTTAAGGGGATTTTAGGGGATTTGAGGAGTAAAAGGGAAATAGCAGGGAGCAAACAAGGGGGAATAAAAGAAGCTAAAGGGGATAATAGAAAGGGAATTTGGGCAATCTGGAGAAAGGGGAATGATGTATGTCATAGGTGAAGGAAGGAAAGACATGCTCCTTGGTCACATTAAAGGTGAGGGGATTTTTATTAGCACAAGAATTGGAGAGACTTCAAGGAGGATGTGGTCAGGAAAGGCATTCCTTGAAGGCTCAAAACAATCTAGCCCCCAACCGACTTGTCAAAAATTTCATAGGGGCTAATGTAGGACACATTGGCATCCGATCCCAAATCCAATATGACCTGATACATCTCATAGTCTTTGATCTGCGCAGTCATACGCATCTCCCAACCAATCCTCTTCTTGTTCTTATAAATTTTGTTTACAACCTTAATCTCCCTTCGAGGGGCTTCCTTTTCTGCGTAGCTATCTATCAATTATTGGAAATTCTCTACCACCTTATGGTTGTGTAATAGCTTTATACATGCTTGAAGGAATGACTTAACTGCTTCATCGACCTCTAGCTCCATGGAAGCTTTTGATGTTGATGCTTCTATTGTAGTAAAATACTTTCTAACCTCTATAAAAGTTTCATTTTCTTTCTTCAGATTCAGACCTTCCTTTTTTTCAGTTTCCTTTCTGATCCATGACTCTGCAGCAGCTTGTTCCGTAGGTCCTCCAATGACCATACTACTGTGAGCTATTTCATTTACACTAGGTCCATCATCACGTGGCTCAAATTTGACCATTTTCACATTTTGCGTAGGTGTCCACTGCTTTTCCTGCATCTTAGCCAAGAGAATGGGACATTCTTCTATTATGTGGTCAAATTTCCTATAGTACCTGCAGGACTTGGTTAGGGAAATCATGTGCATAGTGTCCCAGGTTTCCACAGTTATAGTAGATTAATTGGCCTCTTGTTCGGATTACGCTTCCTCCTCTCCGCCCTCCCCTTCCTCTCACCAGGGATCCTCCTCGTCCAGAGGGATATGCCGGTGAAGAGGCCTCGGCCTATGCTCTATACATGTTCGAGTTTTCTATCATCAACTCATACGTTCGAAAGTGGTGCTCATCACGACCAACCGAAGACCATAATCTATAACATTGTTGCTTTAACTCTGGCACATAGGCTCCCAACCTCGGGCAATGGTCAGTATCATGTTGGAAAGCTACCCGGTAATTAGTGCACCATATGGGCCCTTCAACCTCCCTAGGGCACGGTGGGTTTGGTCCTCTGGCCTATAGGTAATCTATGAACACATGGCACCGATCCTTGGTGTGGCCCGCTCCTTTGTAACAAATACAACAAAGATTTGCGCTTGCTTCCTTACCCCGATCTCTCTGTAAATTCTGAATTTGTAAATGCATCACCTCTAATTGGCTCTGGATATGCAGCACCCAAATTTGGGTATGATCCCTCGGCGCAACCTCTAGCTTCATAGTAATTTCCAGGGCTTCTTCTTGTGAATCGATCTTCTACTGACCCATAGGTCCACGTAGATGTGGTAATAGCATGGCGATGAACCATTCCTTATGATTTTTTTCATCGTAAACAAATCTGCCATCACTGATGACTTTCTTCAGTCGTTGATCGACTTCCCAGACTCATTTCTTTACTCCTTGCTTAAAGTATTTTAGCTCTACTACTAACTGCAAGTAGGACTTTACATTTTTGAATTGCTGCTTCAGTTCCTTCTTGATATCATTGATGGTAGGAAGCATGGTTTTTTGAGAAGTGATTTGTTTCAGGTATCCCATAAACCAATCCAGCGCTTGACCTTCAAAAGCCATGGCCAGTTGCACTCTTTTTACAACATCAGTATTAACATTCTGCACATCCCATACTATGTCAACCACGAACCTGAACCAATCCATATCCTCATCCCCCACACCCTTAAAGGTGTGTAACTTCATGTGTGCATCCATATCGTCGACAGGTGGGGGTGGGGGTGGCGGTGGTGTGGGGGATGTCTGAGTCTTACGTGGATTCAAATATGGCGTAGCAGGAGGGCTACCTACAGTGTGCATAGCCTCAGTTTCTAGGTTCAGCGGATCTCTCAGAGGGTTATATGCAACTCTTTCCCCTTCTGGTTGATCTTGTAATAATTCCTGCTTCATGTGGTACTTTCAATCTGTTTGTAGTTCATTCACTCGGTATGGTTGCAAAAAACACCTTTTTCACTCAAAGTCATCTTAATCAGTAATGGCATTGTCCACACGAACTTACCTCTCAAACCCTTGAAAAAACTTCTCTCAACTTCAGAGTATGATACAAACTAATCTACTGCAAATTATGTCACAAATCCACCCAAGATACTATCAACCCAGTGATCTACAGTTTGGGTGATTTTGTTATCAGTTCATTCCAACTATTGGATTAATTTAGGGATCCACTGTGTGACCCTATCGTTCTTCCAACAGGTCTAGAACTCCGCCAATATCGACAACCACTCCTGCAACTCGTGTGCGAAGGTTACAAAGAAGATATTGTGCACCTCTGTGAAGATATACTTATTCTTCCACTTTTCAACAAACAACTTCTTACTCCTATTTTATTTTAGGGAAAACTCCAGGAACTATTTTTCAAACCAATATTTGATTTTAGATTTTTTCGGATGCCATAAACCATGACTCATCACCTGGTCTCTCTCTCAAAATGCTCTTGGTCTTGGAAACATAACCATTTTTTGGTTTGAGGGGTCTTGACCCATGTTTGGGCTTAAGGTTAATCAAAAAACCCCTGTACTACTTGCCCTTTCGGCAATGGCATACTTGCACAAGTCAAGGTCTCACCTAAGGTAGTATGGGAGGGTGCTGGAACCAATTTTTTTCACCCTGAGAGAGAGAGAGAGAGATTAAATGATGTGGGCACCTTCAAATGTAAACAAGCCTGCACCAAGGAAGCCCTAACCAAAAACCCTTAATGATACATGTAACATAATAACTAGCACATCCTGTAACCCATACAATAAGTACTAACAGAAGAAATATAACTCAGATCTATTCATTAACAGTCATTCTAATTATCTATTATAGGTACACACTTAATCTACCATCAACAGATAGCGATACCATAGAAATAACATGAAATCAACACATAGGGCAACTCATAACCAAACACAAAAATATTCCAATATCAGCCAAATGTCTTCTCATTCATTAATATTCGAGATTCCACTTACATAATCTTCTACATACTTGTGCACACAGCTAGTGGGGTCTGCACACAACAGGACTAGGGTCTCCATGCACATAGCCAGTAAGAGCCCTTACCTAGACAAGTCCACACAAAATTATCACGGATACAATATTATCATTCATACTTTCATCAAAACTTTCCTCTAGACTCGATCTATTCATCTATTTATACTGTTTTAGCTTGCGCTACTCTATGGTCTGCAAACTATGGTTTTCGGTCCCTTGGTCTACCTTTTGACCCAGCCCAAAGCCCCTGTTCCAGACTAAAATATTACAAAATACTACAAAAATATATCAAAATTGATGTCAGGGGACCCCGCTCCAACAAGGTAGCAGTGACTACTTCTAGAGAAGTGTAGAGTAGAGAAAAAAAAAGGCAGTGCACAGTGGTGTAGCGCAGTGCAGAGTAGCAGCAGTGTTGTGCATCAGAGGGAAAATGCAGTATTTATCAACAGTCAGAGTCTTGAGCACCGAGGTACATCCACTGAACACTTTTTTAGTCTTGGGTGATTTCAATTGTTTCTCTCAACAGCTAAGTTGTCATGAAAATGCATTTTTAGCAGCATAGCAGATGCATCACTTGAGAGGAAGCTGTAGTACAAATATAGTGGCAGTGGAAGAGTCATGGGCAACAATACAGTAGTAGCAACAATGCAGAGGTTGATGGACTTCACCAACGTGGAGGATGCTTCAGAGACAGAGCAATATGCAACAAAAATATTGTTAGAGCACTTTCCTCGCTAAGAGGGAGTGTTGATTTTTGTAGCATCGAAAAGTGCTCTAAGTCCTACACCTTTTGGAGAGGCTTAGACAATGGTATTCCAAAGAACCCAAAAACCGTTTGTGAAAATTCCACTCGGTTAATGTTTTATTAAAACAATTAATTATTTTAATGGAGACCCTAAGTCTAAACTTAATTAGGTAATTAAAGGATATTAATAAAACAAGAGTGAGAATGACCTAGAAAAAAAATATCAAGTCATGTTATAATATTAGCCGTTGATTAGAGATCTAATATTGGTTTTTTATGTCTCAACGAGAAGACTATAAAGGAATACTTGAGGGCCATTTGGAAAGACACACCAAATTGATCTAGAGTTCGAAATTTTGCGGCTGGGTATACTAAGAAATTTGAGCTAGAGATCTGAGCAGTGAGCGGTAGAGATAGCATCCAGACAGGAAGAGATTTTCTCAGCTAGTGAAGCATCAGTCAGAGATTGGAAGAGGTGATATAACCAAGTCAACATTGAAGGAAAGAGGGCTAACATAGTGACTATGTAGGGCTCACATAGAAGTAGCACAGAGGCAGAGGAGGGTTTCCAGAATTTTTCTTGTAGATCAGTTTCGGAGGCTAGGATCCGGAAAGTGACTCCGTGAGGCAATTCCTCAGGGTCCACAGAGGAAAAAATACTTGGTTGTGGCTGAACGTTGAGCCTATAAGGGGGTGACGTAGAGGCTATAATTTCCAACACTAGGACTGCACAGAAGCAACATAGTGCCTCCCCAGGGCAGGGTTTCATTCATCCCAATCAATCTGGAACTCAATGATTGAGTGAGGTAAATCCTCACAAATTATTATTCCAATTTTTCTCTTTGTAACTGAATAACCCTAGGGGTATTTAGAGATGTATTCATATATTTCTACTACTTAATAATAAAACCCTCAGATCTGCTACACCTGTTTTCCTGCATTGGGTTTTTTCGGGGACTTTCTCGTCCAAAAATAACAGTGGCACATGTGTGATTGATTTCCTTGTTTAAAAATCATGAGTATTATAGTGTAGGTTTCCTTAGTGATTGCTTCAATATTTTTTGTGTGATTCATAAATAATTGTGTAAAGTAAATTACATAATGGAAGAAGTGATTCAGTTGGTTGCAGTAGGATTCCTTAGATTGTCCAGATCTAGGAATTTTCATATGAGTAGACTTGGAGACTTGTTCCAACAGACCTTGTTCAACAACAACAATTATTCAACAATGGTTTTTTATCTTGTTCCTTAGGTCTATCTTTTCCTGAGCTCTAATACCATGTTAAATTTTTGTTGGGAATCACGATTGTCATCATACCAAAACCCACAAGTGTTAGTCAATGATTGCATCACCAAAGGTAAGGATCAACGAGAGGAGTTTATTCCATGTCATGAAACACACAGGGAGCATTGTTTTATCGAATGTACAACAATATCACCCCCAATGAGAGTCGGGTGTGTATTGAACTCGTGACCTATTCCCTGATACCACTTGTTAAGAATCACAATTGTCATTAGACCAAAACCCGCAGGCGTTAGTTAATGAACGTATCTCCAAATATAAGGATCCATGAGAAGTGGCTAGTGCATGTCACGAAACACACATGGAGCATTGATTTATCCAATGTCCAACAATTTTATGGTATGTTCTATGCTTGCAACAGTTAATTTAATGTCTTATTAGCCCAATAAAAAATTTACTTGATTCCAATAAAACTCACATTAAAACTTCAGTGGCATTCACTTTAGATCATAATTGACAGTAATTGTAGATAAAACATCAACAATAAGTACAAGAAGATATGAGATGATAAGTGAATTGTGTAAAATGAAAAGTTTCAAGTGAATTTATACCCAAGATACCCAAGAGACATGTCTCTTTGTAAATTGGATCACATATATTTGTAAAATAAATTATATTAACTTTGCACATTTACATTTTTACCCATATTTGTTAAAGTGTATAAGGACTTGTAAGAAATGGTGGGTAGTAACTCCTCATAAGTATATGTATTTACATATTTTTCCTTATCCTATCTTTTAAGAAAATACTTGATTAAATTATGGCGAGTAGTAACTTATGGTAAATATGTTATTTACGTGAGTATGATCTATTTTCAACAAATGGTCATGTTCTTAGAGACATGACTCTTCAACAATAATTATTAGTTAATTATTCATTATTTATGATTGTTATATATATATAAGGCTTCTTGGAAGGGGAATTAGCCCCTACTTGGACTCGTTAACAAAGCTTGTTGCACCTTGTTGCCTCAAAATATAGCAGGTCTTGTAAGGGGTAGCTTACAATGCAAAAACTAGACCAAGGGAAAATAATGGGTTGTCACCAAAGGCATTGCTTAGATGAGAATAGGCCAAATGGATTAGACAAGAATCAAGAGGCCAAGAAAAGGTTTCCAACAATGAATATTAGTAATCAAATGGACCAAGAAACTTTCAACAAGCCCCCAAGTTGAAGCTTAGGGAAAATTAGGGTTTCCTTTAGAAAAACCTACCCAGGGAAATATGATTCGGCCTTAGAATGGATAGATTTGCCACTAAAGGGAGTTGATTTTGACACAATAAGGTCTCCTTCCAATGTTTAATCCTCCCACAAGGTCAAATTCCCTCTCTAGGTCAATTCATGCCCTAGCGGCTTGACGTTAAGGGGGAGGGGGGAATTAGAAAAAGGAGAGTGAAAATGAGATTTATGGTTGAATTTGTCCATGATCACCAAAGTGACAAGGCCATTGCCTAATCCTTGGGATGATGAAGTCTATGGGATATAAAATTTGGCTAAATATTGGTAAGGAGTAGGGGAATTTTGAAGCTTATTGCTGCAAAATATACCAGACCTTGTAGGTGTTGAGATTCAAAAAGATTATGATCCTAATGAAAATTAAGCATCTACATTAGGTGGGGCCTGTAGGCTATTTTTAGGTGTATGTCTATTTTTAGAATGGTGAGCTAATTCAATTTATAGTGCGATTCTATTTATATATGGTTGAGAAAATTATATTTATGGATGACGTTCTATTTTTAGATGCATGGGCGAAGTCTATTTATAGATCGCATGTCTAAAAATAGAATGCATATCGATTATTATTATCTCTTAATAATAATTAGACAATAAATAATAATCTATTCTCTTGAAGCACTTGATTTCTGTTAATTGATGTGGCAAACCAGTTGACTGAAGGAATTACGAGTTCTAAGGTTGGTTAGTGGGACATGCAAGTGGACTTCGTTGTAACTGAGTGATGCAAAGTTGTAACAGAGTTGGATGTGTAGTTATGTTATTTTTAAAGCAGTTTAACTCAGTTAAGTGAGTTAAACTCAGTTGTGCTAGTTGTAACTATTTGAAACTAAAGATACACTAGTGAGAGATCAGTGAATTAAATATTAAATTAATTCACATGGAGTGATCTCACATGCAATTGAATATTTACTACTGTTAACTACATGCATGCCAGATCCAGTGGAGACCGAGTTGAGTGATAGGTGAAAGGGACATTTTGACTATCATTTGTGACATTAGCGGGTTCACTCTTGCAACCAAACACACATTGGAGATGCCAATGAGGATTGCGTAGTCAAGGCAAGGCAATATCAAATTCATTCAAGAATTGTGATCAGCAGGGATTGCGTAGTGGAGGCTGGTTGTTAAGAGGCAATAAATTGGCTCATGTATTTGCCAATTTTTGTATCACAGTGTGAGACGATTGTATATTGTACTAAGAGCTCTTGGATTAGAGTTTTGTATGAGATTGTTTCATGATCCATGATATATACATAATATATGATAGTGGGGTTTTTAGCTTTATGCTTTCCTGGTAAAAACATCTGTGTTATGTGTGATTGATCTTTCTTCATGTGTTTGCGATTGGCGATTAAATTTCCGCAAAGATTTAAGTAGAAGGATTATGTATTTAATAGTGGCATTTAATTGTTAGATCAAGAGAATCCAGGCAATACATAATTTTATTAAAATTTATACATGGTATCGGAGCAAAGAATATTGCAATATTGAAGCAGTAGTTGAGTTTGTTGGTGGAAACAATTCGAATTTGTTGTAAGAATTTCTTGGGGTGATAGTTGAGTAAACATCGAAATGGATTTCAATGGTTTGCAGCTAGCATATGCACTCGAGGGCAGCTCAAACTACATTGCATGGAAGGACAAGATGGAGGCAGTGCTTGAAGATAATGGTTTGAAGGAATTCATCAACAGTGATGTTCCTAACCCCAATTCGACAGATGCTGCCTTACTTGACACCTGGAAAAAGAAAATAACGAGGACGAGAAGGATTTTGTTGGAAGGTGTGCGAGACCATATTGTCTCAAGCCTTCATGGGAAAGCCACTCCATTTGCGATGTGGAAGGATTTGATAGATCTTTTCCAAAGAAGCAGCAACTATAGGAAATTGGCGCTGAAGGATAAACTCAGAAAGATCAAGATGGAGAAGGGTGGCAATATTACTAAGTATCTCACAAATTTTATCCAATGTCAGGATGAACTGGGGAGTGTGGGAATCACGGTTGCTAATGATGATTTGGTGAGCTTGGCTCTCTTGGTACTTCCTAAGAGTTTGCATAGTTATTAAGGCTTTATCAACGGATGCGAAAAACTTCCAGATTGGGAACGATTGTGGTCAGATCTAGTGCAGGAGGAGTTCAGGAGGAACACCAGAGATGGCTCTTCATAAAAGCATGATGATGAAGAGGACTATGATTTGGATGCCAAGGCAAGGAAAGGGAAGCGAAAGAAATCCCATTCAAAATATTAATCTAAAGGAAAGAAGTTGGATTTGTCCAAGGTGAAGTGTTTTCACTGTCATGAACATGGGAATCTGGCCACTAACTACCCACAGAAAAAGAAGAAAAAGAAGGTTGCTGGAGTTGCAGCTGGTGCAGCCCTTGACTCACAATTTGAACTTGATTTCTCTTTTATTGCATGCTTGGTTTCAAGCGCAATGGGATCGGTGTGGTATCTTGATAGTGGTGCTTCCTTCCATGTGACAGGAGATAAGAAGATTTTTAGTGACTTGGAGGAGAAAAATATCCAGATGCATATAGAGATGGGCGATGATGGATGATACAGTGTGACCGACATTGGTACCATTACCTTTGAGAGGGAGTCAGGAAACCATTTCTATTAAAATATGTTATGCATGTTCCAGGTCTGAAGAAAAACTTGGTCTCGATCATGATTTTGGAGGACAGAAGTTATGCCGTTGTTTTCAGTGTTGGAAAACATTTCCTGTGACATAAAACAACGGGTCAATCCAAAAGGATAGGGATTCAAGTCAATAATATCTGCAAGCTGGAGGTATATGGCTACACTGCGATGGTGGGAAAAGTAGAAGAAGTGGTAAGCCGGGATGAGGGAAAATTATGGCACAGGAAATTGGGCCATCTTCACCATGGCACCCTGAAAATTTTTTACACTTGTGCAGTTAGATCTATGCAAGGGATGTAATATGGCAAAGTTGGTAAAGTCCACTTTTCATGAAAAGGAGAACCGTGATTCGGTGATTTTGGAGAGAGTTCACACAGATGTGTGTGGACCATTCTCGGTTGCTTCAACAACAAAACACAGGTATTATGTTATTTTTGTTGATGAATTTTCTCGTAAATGTTCGATATTCTTCATACAAAAGTAGGATCAAACATTCTCAAAGTTTTTTAAGTTTAAGGCATTGGTTGAGAAAGAGTCGAGGAAGTAAGTGAAGGCTCTGTGGAGCGGTAATGGTGGAGAATAAATCTCGAAATAATTCAAAGACTTTTGTAACAAAGAAGGAATTCGAACAGAACTCATAGCTCCTCATAACCCACAAAAAAATGGGGTTGCAGAGAGGAAGAACAAAATGATCATGGGTGTTGCACGAGCTATGCTACATGATCAGGGCCTACCAATGCATTTGTGGGTGGAAGCATCCAACACTGTGCTTTATGTGAAAATCTATTGTCCTCATGGAGTAATTGGCATGAGTGTTTTTGAGATTCAACAAGATGATGAAGCTTAGTGAAAATCAGTCACCTTCACTAAGTGGGCCCGCAGGCTATTTTTAGTTGTAAGTCTATTTTTAGACTATGTCTATTTTTATACATGGTGATCATATTTCAGAAGTTACAGGATGCTATTCGTAGATGGTTGGTCAAGTTGGAAAAATATATGAAATTCTATTTTTAGAATATTGGGCAAAGTCTATTTATAGATCGTCGATCTAAAAATAGAAGACTTGATTATTATTAGCTCTTAATAATAATCAGACAATAAACAACAACTTATTCTCTTGGAGCACTTAATTTCAGTATATTGATTTGTCAAATGAGTGGGCTGAAGGAATTACACAATTACTAGGGTTTACTGGTGGTTCATGCATGGAGGACTCAGTCAAAACTAAAGTGGCAAAGTTATGACAGAGTTGGAAGAGTAGTTCATGGAGTTGTTATTCAGTTTAACTCAGTTAATGGAGTTAAACTCAGTTGAGCTAGTTGTATCTAGTCTAACTGAATGATACACTAGTGAGAGTGGAGTGAATTAATATTAGTTAATTAATTCACAAATAATAACTCATTAATCAACTGAACAATACAGCAGTTAACTACAATGCATGTCAGTTCCAATGGAGACCTAGTGGAGAGATAGGTGAAAGGGAAAGATGGACTATCTGTTGTGACTATAGTGATGCATTGATTGCACCACACACACATTGGAGTTTCCAATGAGGATTGCGCAGTGTAAGAAAATTATATTCGAATTCATTCAGGGGTCTTCTTCAGTAGGGATTGTGCAGTGGAGGCAGGCTATCAGGTGGCAAGAAATTGGTGCATGGATTTGCAGATTTCTTCTGATTAGTATGTGACGATTGATTGTACTAAGAGCTTGATGTACAAATATTTGTATGAGATTGTTACATGATCTCCATGATACATAATATATGAAAGTTGGGGTTTTTTAGCTTCAGGCTTTCTCATTAAACAACTGTGCTATGTGCGATTGTTTTTATTGCTTCATGTGTTTGCAATTGATTTTAATTTCCGCAAAAGATTAACAGTGGAAGGATTATGTATTTAGCAAGAAGATAAATATTGTTAGATCAGGAGAATATGGATATATACATGCTTCTTGTATATAATTTCTACATGGTATCAGAGCAGTGCTAATTCTTGAAGATTGCAATTGTGAAGAATTGTTGAGTTTGTGCTAGTGGACAATTTGAATTTGCTGCAGAAAATTCTTGGGGCGACAGTTGAGTATACATTGAAATGTCTTTCAATGGGTTGCAATTGGAGTATTCCCTTGATGGCAGCTCGAATTACATAGCCTATAAGGATAGGATGGAGGGGGTTCTGGAGGATAATGGACTAAAGGAGTTCATCGATAGCGATGTTCCTAAGTCGGGATCTAGCGATGTTGCATTACTTAACGCATGGAAAAAGAATATAGAAAAGACAAGAAGAATTATGTTGGAAGGTGTGAAGGACCATATTGTGTCCAGCCTTCACGGGAAATCCACCCCATTTGCAATGTGGAATGCTTTGACAGATTTGTTCCAAAGCAGCAGCAACCAGAGGAATTTGGCACTGAAAGATAAGCTCAGAAAATAAAAATGCAGAAGGGCCTACATCAAAACCACTTTGGAATCCTAGGATCTAGCCCTCATGGATTTAGAGAGGGATCTCTCTATATAAGTGTTTTCAAAATATATGATATTAGGCTAGTTATGAAGCTCAAGTGAACTTGTTTTGGTTTTGGTTGGGTAGGATATCATAAAAATAAAGGAAGTCTTTTTAAGGGGAAAGGTGTGAGTAAGTTGAAAGAATGGTTCAGCTGATGGGATAGGTAAGAGACAGTATCAATCCATTGGGCTATGGAGTCACAAAAGGATTTAATTTCACAACAAGTTTCAAGAGTGGTCCATGGGGCAAGTCATCTATATCAAAGGATCTCTTTAGATTGATTTGTGATATGGAACATTAAAGTGTTGTGAAAGAAGCAAAGCTAATAACCATTTAAGAATCTATTAACTTCACTAAACAAGAAAATCCTTTCAAAGTAACTGTTTGAAGCAGGCCAAAGGATAGGGCAAACCATAGACTACTTCAGACAAACTTTTACTAAAGAACACTTTTTAGACAAAAATCCAGCAATCAAACAGATTACCTTCAAAAAGTAGAAAACATTCAAGATAAACGAAAGAATAGCCAGAGATCAAGTAAGAACTTTGAATCTATCCTGCTTTTGGCATACTCTCAGGGATCTTTTCAAAGAAACTTTTGGAGATAAACTAGAGGACAGGGCTAACCATAGACTTCTCTAGTTCAACTTTACATAGTAGACTTTTTCAAGAACTTTCAAAGACAATATCTCAAGTTGTACTCAGGAAACATGGGCTCACCAAAACTTCACTGGTTATACTCTATTGAATTATTCTCAAAGCACAATTAGAAGAAAACATAGAGATAAATCTTATCAGTGAGAATTAGGGTACCTTTTAAGATAAATCATAATCTAAATTTGTTGTTCTTTATCAGAGAAAGTGGACAGAATGGAAACATAAGAAAAACAACAATTACAACAAGAAAAACATCACCATTGACATAGACCAGGATTCCATAAATCAGCTTGGATACTTGATGTTCAAACCAGTTACAATCTTTAAGTCCAGTAGGTCGTTACAACTTCAAACTTCTCTTCTCAGCCTATATTTATTCAATCACTAACAAAGCTTCAACAACTTCAACAACTATTTACATTCAATAAGTATACAACCAACAACAATACTGGGCTTCCTCATATGATATATATAGGTAAATTGAGGAGGTGGAGTGAAAGGAAGGTCTAACTATTCAATTAATACAGAGTAAATGCTTCTTGACCTTTGGGAGGCCTCGTGGAGAAGATATCTAATGTCTTAACTCTGTTAATTGATTTTTACATTAACTTTCATCTACTTCAGTCACTTTTGTTGACTTTTGAGGTTTTTGGTAGCTGGAAATTACTTCTGAGCTGTCTTTAGAAAATATCTCTGACTGTGCATTCAATTTGTATTCTTTTGAGGTAAATTAGGCCTATAGTTGGAATTTTTAGTCTTTGGAGGAATAAATACTTCAATGATCTGGCATTTTGGAGTAATCTTTCACTGATCTGTCTTGCTTTGTGGCTTTTTGTCCTTTACTGACTGTTTTGAATTTTAATTCTTTGTCTTAAACTGCGCTTTATCCATAATCTGTCTGATTAATTCTTTTGATATTCTGGCTTTTGACTTTAACTTTTATCCTTTAATCTTTTTAATCTTTGTCTTCACCGATGGCTGCACAGGTGGCTTGCTGGTGCATTGGAGGGCTTGATTGTGTGACCAATTCTCATGAAACATTGGTCAAAACATGGAATTAACCCTCTTTATCCCTTTTCTACATTTTTTGAACACTAGAGGATCGTCACCCTAGGCCCTGCAACTAATTTTGTTGTGGGATGGCTTTATTTTAACTTTCCGCAATTAAACTTGCAACCAAACAAAAAACAATTATATAAACCTGATTTATTTGGATTTAACTGCTTTCAGAGGCATTGGGATGGTGGAGGAGCCATGCAGAGGAGGATGAATGCAGTAGAGGTGGAAAACCTATGGCGGAAGGCAGAACCAGGGTTTAATTTGAATTATGGTGCAAAATAATGATAGGTGGTTTTGTGGAAAACCAGAAGCGGTTTTCACGTGGAGTCAAGGTGGTAAGCGATTTGGGGCTGATCGAACGCGATATGGTCTGGTTGCTGATGCGTGTCCCACCAAAAACCACCCATTTCGTGTTAAAGTTGCGCGTTGGGAGACTTTGGGAAATCGGCCACGAAATGAGATTTAGACTGTCCGATATGGGGGAACCAGATCGACGGCCATAGATGAATGCGACCATTGTAGAGTTGTGCGGTGGATGAATGGTGGGGTCTAGCTGGTGATGTCAGCTATTCTGTCTCATAGCGGGTTGGGTTAATCGGTGGGGTTAAGTGGTGAGATCCGCGGAAACCATTGGATCTTTAAGGATCAACGGTCGTGATTAAACGAGGAGTAAACAAAGTTGGGATGAGAAATTATAAAGGAAAGGGGCTTTTATGGAAAGGTGGAGAATATGGTCTGGTGGAGGAGTAAGGGGATCGGGGCTAAGGAGAAGGGGCTAGCGGGAGGAACCCCGCTGGCCGTTGGATCAAGAGGATCGACAAATGAGATTGAATCGGGGAAATGCATATCAGCGGAGGATTCCATCAGCGGAAGAAGGTTTGGGAATGAGGAATTTGGAATGAGCGAAATGTGATGGCGATGTGGTGGAGCGATTCGATGGCCATCGGAGCTAGAGCCGTTAGATCTTAAATGGATCAACGGTGGGGATTTTCTCGAGGGATTAGCCATCGGCGGAAATGCGGGAGATGGAAGTGGGGAAGTGCGAGGTTCAAAGTGCCGATAAGCTGATTGGGTTAGCGCTCGGTCACAACACTGGATCATATGGTAGAAACAGGGCCAAGGGCTTAAGAGAAAGGTGCTTAAAGCCTTATGCATAAAAAGGAGCGGAATTGGACCAAAAATGAGGTTTTTTAACCTTTTTGAGGGTTTAAGTAGGCTGTTTAAAGGGGTTTTAACACCAAATAAAGGGAATTCATAAGGTTTTTAAAGGGTTTTTTAAGGAAATGGAGGATAAAATGGAAAAAATGGGTGTAAAGAAGGGAATAAATGAGGAGGAGAAATGATGGGAATTACGACTTTAAAGACAATTTTCTTTTTTAAACAACAGGGCTATTTTGAAGGATTTTTTAGTGAAAACATCAGTGAGATGGATCCTTTGGATAAGAGACACAGCAAGAATTCAAGAATTCATAGATTTTCTTCAAATTTGTTTCTTGAAGGCTAAAGAACTATTTTATCCATCTTTGAATATGTCAAAATTATGGATGGCTAACAGTGGCTCCACTTGGGGATGGCAGCTCCTTGGAGGTGTCAAGAACCTCAAAGATTTATCTCTGGAATGTAGATCAATGCCTTGCACTTCTTGACAACCCTCGTTCTTCTTTGATCATGCTGCTTAGAAGGATGATCAGAACTTTGTATCAGCAAAATGATTTTATCCCAAACATTCTACCTACATAGCCTACTTATCCTAACATTTTTTCTTCAGTGGGTGCACTTGGACTTGCAAACCATTAACATCAACATTTTATTCTTTTGAAAGCAGGAAACTAATATAAATCTACCCTTATAACTTCCATGAGTTCAGATTAAATAGTTGAACTCAAAAAATTCTCTACCTAATCTACTACCTGTCAAGATTAAGCTGTTTGACAGATCTGCACTCTCTATATTCTAAAACATAAATTTAAATACAGAAAAGCCAGGATTAAGCTGTCTGATTTGCTGTAGGACTATGGCATAAAAACAAGCTACACATAGACTGAAATTTATAGAAATTTAATACAAAATTGTGAAGGCTTAAGATCTGAAAATTAAGAACATCCTTCTTTCTTCTTATGACTCAGATTTTGATCTGTTTAGAGTCATCCTTTTTCTTTTTATATATTGGTTCAAATTTTGAGCATGTTAGAACCATGTTCCTCTATATTTGGCTCATGTTTTGGTATGATTAAAGCCATTTCTTTCTATCCTAATCTATTCTACTGATAAGCCAAGATTTCATTGTTTGGAAAATCTTCTTCACTAACCTATCAACAGTAAATTGAAATCTATCTATTCATGATTAGGCTATATGACTAAATAGCAGTGATCTTTCAACTAGTGGCATTTAAGCTTGCACACTTTCAGATTCTTCTTCTTTTTTGGTATGGGGTTGTACCTTTCTTCTTTTATATCTTCCCTCTTTTCTCTTTTTCTATTGTTTTTTTATTTTTCTTTTTCCAAATTCAAAATCAATGTTATATAAAATGAACAGAAAGCATCGAAACCAAAATATCAGTTAACAGCAATAATGTTTGAGCATCCTTCCATTGACAGGACATCCAAAATATTTAGCTCCATTCGATTCTTGCAGAAAGAATGCATTGTTTCCAATAGTAGATTGAATAAGATAAGGGCCTTGCCATAAATTATCAAATTTTCCATGTTTGCCCTTATCTTCTCTCCTTGAATCCCATTTCAATAATTTGTCACCAATTTTAAAGTCACTTGCCTTAGTTCTTTTGTCAAATAACTTCTTGAGGTTTTCTTGTAGTTGATATGCTCTGATGTATACTTCTTCCCTGGTTTGTTGTATATGTATATTCTGGTGTATTCTTCTTGTCATATCATCATCTTCAGATTGTACTTCTTGGATTAGCTTCATGACTGGCACTCCTAAACTGGTTGGAAATATTGCATCTGTTCCATAAACTAGCTGGTAGGGAGACATTCGAATTGATTTTTCAATTGTTAGTTTGTCTGCCCATAATTCATGTACTAGCTTGTTGTGCCATGATTTTTTTTTCCTCCAGCAACTTCTTGATTATGTTCACCAAAATTTTATTTGAGGATTCTGCCAACCCATTAACTTGAGGGTAATAAGCTCTAGAATGGCCCAATATAATCTGATATTTATGAAATAAGTCCACCATCTTTTTAGACCCAAATGCAGCAGCATTGTCAGTTATGATCTTTCTTGGACAGCCAAATCTAGACGATATATGGTTTTCAAGGAATGAAATGATAACTGAGTCTGTGGCATTCCTAGAAGGGATGGTTTCTATCCATTTGGTAAAGTAGTCTATTGTTGTGAGGATCCATTTTTGTTGGGAAAATGAGGCAAGATGGATTTCCCCAATGAAGTCTAGACCCCACTACTGAAAAGGAGCTTTAACAGTGATTGGTTACAGAGGTAAGGGAATCAACTTTCTTTTGCCTTCAAATATTTGACATTTATGACAGGCAATTATCATTTTATGGACATCTTGAAAGAGAGTGGGCCAGTAATAACCAACTCTAAGGATTTTGTTAGCAGTTTACTTCCAGTAGATGTGGCCTCCACATTCTCCTTCAAGGAACTCGTGCTTGATCTTATCTGAATCATTCTCAGGCAAACATTTAAGCAATAATCCACTAGCATTTTTCCAATATAAAAATTTATTCAAAATGCAGTAATTTACAGCTTTCAACTTTAAGAATCTTGCCTTTGTTATAGACAAACCAGGAGGGACATTTAGAATGAGTAACACATACAAAATATCAGCATACCAGGATGAATTCAGAAAATGATCTTCAATAAGTGGAGTTGTCAACTCCTCCTGTTCATCTAACGCATTAAACATGTTTATATCAAGAGCTTGAAAGTTGGATTCAACCATAATTTTTGCTATTCCTTGACCTTTTATGAGCTTAGTGGGCTTGATCTTTAAGTCATATTCCAATATTACAGCAATCCAATTTCCTTTTTTTCCATCTAGATCTTGGGTCAATATGTCTTTTACAATTGAATGAGGCGCAAATGCTATAATGTGGGAATGTAAAATGTAAACTCTGAAGTATTTTAAGGCTTTGACTAAGGCAAAGGCTTATTTTTCCATGATATTGTACTTCAGAGGTGCATCTCTTAATGCCTTACTGAAAAATTCAATTGGCTTCTCTTGTCCTTTCAAGTTTTCCTGTAATAGGATAGCAACTACTGTGTGTTCTGATGAAAATGAAAATATGAAGAAATATTTTGTAAAATTAGGACTGATAAGAACTAGTGTTTTAGTAAGTGCTTGTTTTACTAGCTCAAATGATTTCTTTGCTTCTAAGTTCCACTTGACTCCTTCTCTTTAAGCATGTTTGTTATGTTTCTAAGGAGTTCAGCTAGATTGGGTATGAACCTTCTCAATAAATTAATCTTTCCAATGAAAGATTGAAGTTCCTTGATGTTTCTAGGATGGTTGATTTGCAATATACCATCGATCCTCTTTGGGTCTATTCTTATTCCTTCATCAGATATGATATGTCCAAGAAGTTTACTTTCTTGGAGACCAAACAATGTTTTCTTTGGATTTAAAGATAACCCATATTTTCTGCATTTCTCAAAGACTTTTCTCAAGTGTATCAGGTGTTCTTCATCTTTTTTTGAATATATAGTTATATCATCTAAGTAAATCATTATGAAGTAACCTATTTCTTCTGAGAATTCAATATCCATGGCTCTCTGAAATGTGGCACCAACATTCATTAAACCAAAGGGAATTTTCAAATATATAAAAGTACCCGAAAGAGTAGTAAAGGTTGTTTTAAGTTGATCATCAGGATGTACCAATATCTAATTGTAACCTGAGAAGCCATCTAGCAAAGAAATTCTTCTAGAACCAACTACCCTTTGTAAAATATGATCCATTTTGGGAAAGGGATAGTTGTCCTTCAATGAGCCTTTTTTTAATTTTCTAAAGTAAATGCAAAGCCTTATCTCTCATGTTTTCTTCCTAACTGATACAAGATTAGATACCCACTAGGAGTATCTTACAGGGACAATAATTATAGCATGACACATTTTTCTAATTTCTTTCTCTACTAGAGGTAATTGAACAGGGTTGATTCTACACAATTTTTGTCTAAAAGGTTTCTGGTTTTCTTTGAGGGGTATCTTATGCTGGATTATATCTATATCATATGAATTTAGATCCTCATAACTCCATGTAAATATATCAGAAAATTATTCAAATAACTCAAGATATTTCAATTTAATGTGAGCTGGCAATGTCTTGGACAGTTTGATCATTTTGGGTTTATGTTGAATTCTTCCACTTTAGCTTCAATAGGTTCCAGTTTTGGCTTTTTGGCAACATCATTCAAGTCAAAAAATTCTTCTAATGGGACCAGTCCTTTTATAAAGCTTTGATTTTTAGATTGCAGCACTTCTATGTCTTCATTTTCTAAATCTGTGCTTGGTTCTGTTATGTTTTTAGGTTCATGGGTTAACATATTTATATCAGCAATTTCAGGAGGATTTTCTTCTTCAGAAATTGATTTTTCCTCAGTAGGACAGTCTTGTTCATACTCTGAATCTGAGTTTGGTATTTCAAATTCATTTTTGAACTATAGGAAGTCTTCTATTTGTTTATATCCTTCAAAAAATTGCCATTAGTTTTCATTATCTGGGACAGCTAGTCTATATTTTACCTGGATGGTGTATTGTTTTCTTTCATAAGGTCTTAGACAAGTACTAGCAGCAAAGGCTAATCCATTGGCAAGAATTTTTTGGTTCCTTGGGACAAAGGTAAGTTGGAATTCAACAAATTTTTTTAATAGGTCCATGGAATAATCTCTATAGGCTCTAAGTCTGGGATGTTTAGCAGTGTATTCCCCATTTACTTGCCTATTTATCAATTCTGAATCTCAATGAACTGTTATTCTTTTGGCCCCTAATTTTTTCAATAGATGCAGGCCTAAAATGAGAGCTTCATACTTTGCTATGTTGTTGGTGCATTGGAAATTTAATCTATAAGAATGACCCTTAGCATGATTGTTTTCAGTGTCGTGCAACCATATGCCTGATCCTGCAACAGTTTTAGAGCAAGACCCATCAAAACTCATACCCCAAAGATGATTTTCTTCAGATTTATCATTAATTTCATTTATGTCCTCTCTTTCTTGTTCACCACTACGTTTTGTGTAAAGGCCTACACTATGTTTTTCTTCGATTTGTTCGTCAATATTTTCACTGTATTGAGGGCTTATTCTTTGATTATCATGATATACACTATATTTATGACTATTTTGGACCTCAAGACCTTCAATTTTTTTGTTGTGAATTTCTAAGTTTGCAAATATATCTAATGATTTTTCCTTTCTCCCCTTTCCCTCTATGGCTGCCACTATGTTTGGATGTGGAGTGGCCACTATATTGGTTTATGTTTCATTTACTAATTCTTGCTCATTAGGAATCTCATCATTGTAAAGAATGAATGAGTCAAGGTCAGTGTGTATGGAATAAAGAGGAGATTTTTCTGGTCTTTCTTGGTTACTCACCATGTACTTCATGTGTGTTTCCCTATAGAGTCTTCTAGGTTGACTAAAGACAGGGATGGTGGCACAAGTCATATCCATCTGCATAGTACCTTGCAACTTAGCACCCCATGATCTTTAAAGGAGCATGCCATATTTGGGGGGTATATTAGACACTACAATGTCCATCACTAGGCTTTTGGCTGGAATTTGGGCTAAATTAACATAGAGATATTTTATTAGGCCTAGGAATTTTACCTTGCTTGAATCAAAGTAATATAAATCTTTATAAGCTCTGGTTACCTCTATGCCTAGTCTTTCCATTATTAATTTGGGCATGAGGTTATGTGATGCTCCTGAATCAAGCATGGAATTATGCAAAATATTATCATGGATGTTCAAACTGATGTAGAATGGGGGGGTAGTTCTTTCTTGAAATTTTCCTTCAATCTTAGGACCAAACATAAGCTCTGGTGTATCATCATTTAAGTTAACAGTATCATGAATATATTCTATGTTCAAGGCTTTAAAACTTGACATTTATATACATTTTGAGTGACTAACTCAGTGAGTGGGACAGAGATTTTTATTTTGGAAATTTCATTCTCTAGGCTAAAGGGAATCTGGTTTTTTAAAATGTTTGATTCAGCCTGTTGGGTTTCCCTTGTTTTGGCCAAATTGGCAAGACCAAAAGATGAGACAACATCAAACCACTTTCAGACCTCAGGATCTAGCCCTCCTAGGTCTAAAGAGGGATCTCTCTATGATATGTAAATGGTATACGACTTTAAAGCTCAGTGTTAAGATGTTAGGCTAGTTATAGGCACAAAGTTTGTTTGTTTGATTTGTTTTGATTTGGTTGTTGGGAATCAAGAATGAAGGTTTCAATATAAGACAAGGCAAGACAAAGAATATTTTAGGCAAAGAGAGATAAATTCAGATAGGTTTCAAGAC
Source organism: Pinus albicaulis (assembly GCA_034641835.2). Lineage (NCBI taxonomy): Eukaryota > Viridiplantae > Streptophyta > Pinopsida > Pinales > Pinaceae > Pinus > Pinus albicaulis. The sequence goes on from CM076571.1 coordinate 831,161,628, forward strand.
CATTGGGCAAATGGAGTCAGGAAAGGGTTTACTTGTTGTTCAATACGCAGGCTTTCAGTTGGGCTAGTCATCTAAAGCATTGGATCCTAAAAATATAGGTGGAGTGAAATAATCAGTGAAGAAAGTGAAAGAATGAGGGTAAACCAATTTCTGTCTGTAGATCAGGTCAGAGGTCATTTAACTCTAGACCTGCTTGGCCATACTCTCAGGAAACTCTCAATGAAAGGCAAGGAACAAACTGAGGGAACTAAGAAAGGTTTAACCAACTGAAAAGGATCCTAGTGAGACAGAGACAGAGTTCTAAACTCCCAGTGTTCCCAATTCATTTAATTAAACTCTAACAAGAACACCTAAGAAGCAGATTCATTAACTCATACGTCAGCTAATAGGCAATAACATCCACTACACTGGTTAAATTAACTGAAACTAATTCTCAGATAACACATTTAGCAGAAAAACTTAAGGCAAGAAGAGTAGAAGCATACGGTGCCTAACAAGGGAAAATCCTATGCCAGATTTCTGATGCAAACCAGAAGAACTGAAGTGGAATGAAATAAAACACAGAGACAGAAAAACATCACCGCAGCTTTAGATCAGGATCCAAAGAAATGTGCTTGTCATATTAAGAGCAACACCAATCAGGTATAGAATTTTCCAATAGCTTGAAATTCAGTTTGAAAACATACTCCTCAGCCTATCTTACAACTTTACACAGTGAGCATGCCTCAAGGGAAAAACTTGCAATTCTTTGATATCTCATCAACAACCTTTACAATAGTTTTCTCATGATTTTATAACTGAAAGAGAAGTGAAGGAGGTAGGTAGAAGATTAAATGAAACATTAAAATCAGAAAGAAAGAGAGGGCCAAAGCCCATTCTGTTTTAAACTATGAATATTAATCTCTGGCACCTCTGGAGGAATAAATGGTCTTCGTCAGGCTTCCTTTACTCCATATAGGTCTTTGATGCATTTCTAGTTTTCTGTGCTCTATGGTACCTTTGGTGAATAAACAAACTGGTAATAATAAAAAATGGAATGGTCTGCCATACCTGTGCAACAAATGCTCTGAGATATTTGCACTGTGTTCTGGGCGGAAATCTCCCTGGGAGCACGGAATATAATAAAAACCTTATGGGAAACCTGTCCTTCCTCGGAGGAAAAAATTATGCTGATGTAGAAAAACCTGCTTTACAATAACTTCTGCATATCCATATCCTCTGGTGATCTATGATGTCTTTGACCTTGGTAGCTTGCCTTGAAGAACTTGGTTTAAGGCTTATAGATCTTCGTTTTCGTGCCTGGAACTCTCTGCCACTTCATTTACACCTTTGTCAACTTGCCACTGCATCAATACTGTGCAATCATGGTGGCATTTCAACCTCTGTACTCTACAAAACATGCGACTGGATCAAGAAAAACAATGCAATGGGAAGGTGGATGGAGCAGAGACTCATGGAGATGCGGTGCAACGGCGGTGTGGTGAAACAGAGTTTTTGAATGAAATGAATGTGAAAAATGCACTGATATGGAAAATAATAGGGTTCGGTGGAGAAATGCATCGTGGGCCGTTCGATCATGGTCAGGGGACGAAGATCGACAGAGGAGATCGAGCGACAGAATGATATATAAAAGTGAACGAAATGACTATGAAATGTGAGACCTTAATGTAAATATGGAACTTTGGTTAAAGTCAAAAATACAAAGGAAATGGGCGAGAATGTTATGAAAATGCGTGGATATGAATGTACGAATGGGACCCATCGGAGTGGAGGGCGATCAGATCTGAGCCATCGGATCGGACGGTCAGGATTACTTCGAAGCATCGCAATTGGGAAGGGGCAGGGGGACACATTAACATAATTCTGATTGCGATTAGGAAAGGGATGCGATGAGCTCAGGACCGTTCGATCTGGAGGGAAGATCAATGGTGGAGAAGTGTATCGGGGGATCGCAATCGGAGGGGGACAGGGGTGACACACAACAGAACTTCCGATTGCAATTAAGAAGGACGAGCGATAGCCGTTGGATCAACAAGGGAATCAACGGTGGAGATCTGCACGGAGGGAAAAAGGGAAAGAGCGATGGGTGTGACGCGAGAAGATCTGGGCCGTCAATTTCAAAATGGATTGAACAGCTACGATTGAATTGGGCAATTACAATCATAGGGGAAAAAGGGTGACACAAATCAAAACTTCTGATTGCAATTAGGCGGGAGGTGCGATGGTCGTCGGATCAGCGGAGAGATGGACAACTAAGATCTATTCGAAGCAATCGCAATCGGAGGAAACAAGGTGTGACACATTACGAATGTTCCAATTGCGATGGGGCAGGAGGAGCGATGACCGTCAGATTGTGGATCAAACGGACGGACGGGATTAAACCGGGAGACGACAGGATCAGGGATCAGAGGATAGGACTTGCGATTGATTGAAGGGGACAACGATCGGTGGGGAGTTGCGATTGCGATTAGTCGGAAAGGAGTTGCGATTGATCGCATTGCAAACACTTGCGATGGACCGATTGGGGAACAAAACTTGAGCACTGCAATTGCGATCAGATTGGAATTGTGATCAGTGCCCAACCGTCTGATCGGAACGACATATCAACAGCAGAAAACAAGTCGGGGGACTTGCTAATAAAACAATCGCATCGGAACTTTACCATGTTACAAAGGATTTTAACGCTCCGCTCGGTTTCTCTGATGTGATTAGCGCTTGAGGCTTAAGCGCTTGGCCTTTGGATGACGGGCATATGTGGGGAAGTGGTTTAGGGATGATGGAAAAAGGGGCTAAGCCCTATTATAATGTTTAAAAGTGGGTTTTAGCCCATTTTTAATGAAATTCAAGGTTGGGAATGGGTAACGATAGGGAGGAAAATGGGGAATTTGGCCAAATAGAGGGCAAGGGTAGGATTCAAGGGGGATTTTAGGAGATTTTTAGAGTGTAAGGGGGGGAAATAGGGGAACAAAGGGGACTTGGAAAAAGGGGAAGAAAGGATAAAATGGGGGAATTCTGCAGGGATACAAGGGGCGAAATAAGGCCTTTTTTGAGCAAAATTTATCATTTCAGTTAGGCTCATTGACAACATATTAGCAAAGGGAAAAAGTCAAAGGCAAGAATCTTAACAAGACTTCACGGATGATGTGTTTTCAAGGGAAATGCATTCCTTGAAGGCTTATGAAACAATCTAGCCCTTGCTTTCTTGTCAAGGAACTCATAAGGGGCTAATAGTGGCTCCACATGGGGATGGCTTCTTCTTGAAGGAGTCAAGAATTCAGCTAATGATCTTTGGTGTAGGCCAGATGCCTACTGCTTAAGCCACCTTTATTCTTTGATTTTCAGCTGCCACAGATATATTAGATCAGAAAAACATCCCAACCATCTACCTACCCATCCTACAATCCTAGCATTTTTCTTCTAGGGTGCATTTGAACTAGCAGACCCTTTACATCATTTATTTTTATGACAGAAAATAAACCTATTCTAAATCTACCCTTATTACTCCATGAGACCAGATTAGACTGTTGGTCTCATATGTTTCTCTACCTAATCTAATATCTGTTGGGATTAAATTGTCCAGTAGATTTCTTCTCTACATTCTACAACAGAAATTTAAAAACAATCAAACTAGGATTAGACAGTCTAGTTGGTTGTGGATCCAAGGCATAAAAACAGTTGCACATGGACAGAAACTTGTAGGAAACTGAAAAAAACTTTGAAGGCTTGGAATCTGAAGCTGGAAGTATCCTTCTTTCTTTCCTGTGACTCAAGTTTTGGGCATGTTTGAGTCACTTCTTTCCTTCATCTCAGCTCTGATTTTAGGCATGTTAGAGCTGATTTTTCTTTCTTCTTGGCTAGTCTAGGTTTTGAGCATGTTAGGACCAGCTGCTTTGCTTTCTTTGGCTTAGGTTTTGAGCATATTATGGCCAATATTTTATACCTCAGAGGTTCATGTTTTGAGCATGTCTGAGCCGCTCTTTTTTCTCTGTTTTTTGGAACATTTTCTCTTTTTTCTTGAAAAAATAAAAGACTGCAATGGTATGTACAATGGAAACGGGAACTGGAAATTGTAACTCAGCAGAAGTAGTGTTTGAGCATCCTGCCATTGACAGGACCCCCAAAAAGCTCTGTACCATCTAATTCCTGTAGAAAAAAGACATTTGGACCCACAGTGGCTTGGATGATGTATGGACCTTGCCACAAGCTGTCAAACTTGTCGTGCTTTCCTTTATCCTCTCTCCTTGAGTCCCACTTCAGAACTTTATCCCCAATTTTGAAATCAGCAGCTTTGGTTCTCTTGTCAAACAACCTCTTTATGTTTTCCTGAACTTTGACAGCTCTGTTGTAAACCTCTTCCCTTGTTTGCTGGAGATGAATTGTCTGATTTATCCTTCTCACCATACTTTCTTCTTCTGTTTGAATTTCTTGGACCAACTTAATCACCAGTATCCCAAGGCTGGTAGGAAATACTACTTCTATACCATAGACAAGCTAAAATGGTGACATGCCAATGGATTTATTTGTTGTAAGCCTATCAGCCCACAAGGCATGCACCAACTTGTTATGCCATGACTTTTTGTTCTCTTCTAACAGCTTTTTGATGATGGCCACAAGGCTCTTGTTTGATGATTTAGCTAAGCCATTACCTTGTGGATAATAGGTAGTTGAATGACCAAGCGTTATTTGATACCTGTGACAAAAATAAACCATTTTCTTGGATCCAAAAGCAACAGCATTATCGATGATTATTTTCCTTGAGAAACCAAACTGAGAGAGGATATGACCTTCTAGGAACCTAATGATGACTGAATCTGTGGCATTCCTAGTAGGTATGGCCTCTATCCACTTAGTGAAGTAGTCTGTGGGTGTTAAGATCCATTTGTTTTGTGCAAAAGAAACAGGGTGGATTTCTCCAATAAAATCTAGGCCCCATTTCATAAAAGGACCTTCAACAGTGATGGGTTGTAAAGGGATGGGAAGGAGTTTTCTCTTACCTTCGAAAATCTGGCATTTGTGGCAAGAAATTACCATCTTATGGATGTCATTGAAGAGTGTGGGCCAATAATAACTGGCCCTGAGTATTTTGTTTGCAGTGGCCTTCCAGTCCAGGTGACCTCCACACTCTCTTGCATGGAATTCTTGTTTAATCCTTTCTTCCTTTGTTTCAGGAAAACATTTAAGAAAAAGGCCATTTGGGTTTTTCCAGTACAAGTTTTTATTCAAAATATAGTAGCTTCTGGCTTTTAGTTTTATAAATCTAGCCTTAGTCTTTGACAGTTCAGGTGAGGCATTTAGGTTGGTGAGCACATAAAGGATATCAGAGTACCAAGGACAGTTCTGAAATTTCTCCTCAACAGTGGGATCAGGAAATCCTTCTTGCTCATCTAAGGTAGCTACCATGCTAATGTCAAGGGCCTGCAGATTTGATTCAGCCATTAATTTGGCTAAGCCCTGACCTTTGATTAGCTTGGTGGGTTTAATCTCAAGGTCGTATTCTAAAATTACAGCAATCCACTTGCCCCTCTTCCCATCTGAGTCTTGGGACAGAATATCCTTGACAATTATGTTAGGCATGTAAGCTATGGTGTGGGAATGCAATATGTACACCCTAAAGTCCTTTAAAGCCTTAACAAGAGCATAGGCTTGTTTCTCCATTATGTTGTATTTCAATGGTGTATCCCTCAGTGCTTTGCTGAAAAAGGCTATTGGCTATTCCATACCCTCTGGATTTTTCTGCAGTAAGACTGCAACCACTGTATGCTCAGAAGCAAATGAAAAGATCTGGAAATATTTAGAGAAATATGGGCTGATTAGAACAGGAGCTTGGGTAAGTGCAAGTTTTATTGTTTCAAAATATTGTTTAGCTCCAACAGTCCATTTAACTCCTTCACCTTTCTTCAGCATATTAGTCATATTCCTAAGGTGTTCAGCTAGGTTGGGGATAAATGTCCTAAGGAAGTTGATTTTCCCAATGAAGGACTGTAATTATTTTATGTTCCTCGGGTGTGTGATTTGTAGTATCCCCTCAACTCTTTGTGGGTCTATCCTAATTCCCTTTTTAGATATAATGTGGCCAAGAAGATTTCCTTCTTGCAGCCCAAATACAGTCTTTTTGGGATTTAATGACAGACCAAACCTTGTACATTTTTCAAACACTTTTCTCAGATGTTTTATATGTTCTTCTTCAGTCTTAGAAAAGACTGTTATGTCATCCAAGTAAATAGCAATGAAGTGCCCTATCTCATCTGAAAAAGCTATGTCCATTTCTCTTTGGAAGATTGCACCAGCGTTCATCAACCCAAAAGGCATGTTTACATACATAAAGGTGCCCCATGGAGTGGTAAAGGCTGTTTTGAGTTGATATTCTGGGAGGACTAGGACTTGGTTGTAACCTGAGAAACCATCTAGCAGGGAGATTCTCTTGGAACCTACTACTTTCTGAAGAATGTGTTCCATTTTTGGCAGAGGGTAGTTGTCTTTGAGCGAGGCTCTATTTAGATTCCTGAAGTCTATACATAATCTGATCTCGCCAGTCTTCTTTCTTACAGCCACTAAATTCGAAACCCAATCAAAGAATCTTACGGGAACTATTATGTCGGCCTCATACATATTTTTAATCTCTTTTTCCACTGCAGGCAATTGTTTTGTATTTATTCTACAAAGTTTCTGCCTGAAGGGTTTCTGATTCTCCTTTAAAGGTATTTTGTGTTGTATGATGCTTGTGTCATAAGCATTTAAGTCTTCGTAACCCAAAGCAAACACATCAATAAATTCCTTGAAAAGGTCAATGTATTTCCTTTTCATCTCTGTGGGTAAGGATTTAGCCAATTTAATCAGTTTGGGCTTATCTTCTATTCCTATATTGCATTCTTCTACGTCAGATTCTGCATGCTCTATGGTAGGCTTTTTAGCTACATCATCAAAGTCAAAAAGATCTTCTAACGGCGCCAGACCTCGAGGTATGTTCTTATCTTTGGCCTGTAGCACCTCTACTTCTTCATCTTCTGTGTTTTCACATTCTGTGGTTGAATTTCTAGTTTCTTTATTTAAGGTGTTTATTTATACATCTTGGGGTGGATCTCCTTCCTCATCTAAGGGTTCCTCACTTAGGCAGCTATCACTAGACATAGAGTCTGAGTCAGAAAACTCAAACTCGTTTCTTCCTGTCAGGAAATCTTCGATTTGTTTATCCCCCTCAAAGACCTGCCAGTATTTTTCCTTATCCATCACTGCGGGTCTGAATTTGGTCTGAATGATGATCTACTGATCATTGGGAATATTAGGGTATGAACTGGCTAGGCACGCTAATCCATTTGTAATGGCTTTCTGATTTCTAGGAAGAAACACTAATTCGTATTCAACAAATGTTTTCAACATATCCACAACATCGTTCCTATATGCCCTCAGCCTAGGGTTCTTGGCTGTGTATTCACTGTTTACCTGTTTTATGACCAACTCTGAGTCTCCCCTCACGGCTATTCTACGGGCTCCTATTTTCTTCAACAGATTTAAACCCAAGATAAGGGCCTCATACTCTGCAATATTATTGGTACATTTGAAATGCAGATTGCAGGCATGGCTCTCCGCGTAGTCACTTTCTGTGTTACGTATCCATACCCCAGCCCCGGCAGTTCTTCTTGTGTAGGACCCATCGAAACTCATCTCCCACAGGGGTTCACTCTCGTTTTTGTTATCATTTTTTTCCCTACTGCTGGTTTCGCCATTATGCTGCATTATAGGAGCTGCACTAGGCTATGGGCTATTTAGTTCTTCGTGTGATGTATGAGTTTGTGAGAGATGACAAGCTAGTTGTTTGCATTCTGTTCCCGGTTCACTTTGCGTCGTTATTTCAGTGCACTGTTCAAAGTTTTCTATGTCTTCCTCCACTGAGTCTAGGGTAGCCATTATGTTTAAGTCCATTGGCTCTGTTTAATCATGTGTATCTTTGCCTGTACCTACATTTTCAGATTCTGGCTCCCCCAAAGATTCATCGTTGCAGAAGATAAAGGAGTCCAAGTCGGTATGTACAGAGTACAAAGGAGAGTTTTCAGGCTTTTCAGGGCTACTAACCAGGAATTTCATTTGCGCCTCCCTGTACAGTCTTCTAAGTTGGCCAAAGATTGGGATTGTGGCATAAGCCCCATCCATCTGCATTGTCCCTTGCAGCTTGGCCCCCCATGATCTTGATAATAACATGCCATACTTGGGTGGCACATCTGCCACCACAACATCCATGACCATACACTTTGCTGGAATCTGGGCAAGGCTCACACATAGATCTTTGATCAGGCCAAGACACTTTACTCTACTAGAGTCGAATGAATATAGGTATTTATAGGGACAGGTTATCTCTAGGCCTATTCTTTCCATGACTACCTTAGGCATTAGGTTATGTGATGCTCCAGAATCATGCATTGCATTATGAAGAATCTTGTCATGAATGTTGAGACTGATATAAAAAGGTGGTACTACCCCTTCCTGATACTTTCCTTCTATCTTTGGACCAAATAGAAGGGCAGGTTGATCATCACTCAGATTTACAGTGTCACTATTCTCGCCTAAATTTAATGCTTTCAAAATTTGGCCCTTATATACATCTTGAGTGGCCAGCTCAAAGAGTTGTACAGAGATCTTAATCTTTGCAATCTCACTTTCCAAGTTGAAAGAGGACTGACTCTTTGAAATGTTCAAGTTTGTTTTGTTAGTCACCACCTTAGTGGCTGAATCAGTGTGTTGATTCTCACTATGTACAATGTTAGAAACTGTTTTATCAGGAGCACTAACTGTAGTGTCAGTGCTGCTAGTTGGTTTACCCTGTGTGTCAGCGTTTTGGTTGTATTTTTCTCTGTTCTTTCCAGAACTTTCAGCTGTGCATTTTTTACTTTCAGCAGTCACTTTAGAAGTTTTCTCATGTCTCTTCTTGATGGTAACCTTAGAAGCCTTTGTTTTGGAACTGTCTTGACTCTTCTTGCTTCTGAGTTCATATTGTTCTCTGACCTGCATCATAGCATTTTCAAATCCTAACCTGTAATCCTCAGATTCAAACCATTCTTCATCCAAACATGAGGGAGAAGACTGATCTTCTTCTGTGGAAAAGTTATGGATCGAGTTTTCCACTTCAAACATGTTTATTTTATTCCCTTCAGACTCTTCTATGATTCCTTCATCTTCATCAAGAAATTTTTCTTGAAATGGGGGAATGACTTGTTGATCTGATTCTCTTTGTCTCTTGGGAGCGTTATTGTTTCTTTTGAAGTTCTGGTTCTGGTTTTGGTTTCTATTTTGGTTACTGACAGTGACCACCATCTTTTCCATCATTTGCTATAACTTTTCCACATTTTTAGACAATCTATCATAATTTTGGTCAGATGAGGAAGCTACATTGTCTTCTCTATATGTTACCCTGTTCTCAACTCTCAGTCTTTCTCTTTTCTCAATTAGGTTTGCCTCTATATTCAATGATCCTTTCTGCATGTCCTCCAATGTGTTGTACTCTTTATCCCTAAGCTGGTAGGCCATGTCAGCATCAAAACCTTCGGGGTATTTCGCTAGAGCCATACCTTGTGGAGGTTTCATATGTGGGGGGAGAGCATTGTAAATGATGTTAAATATTGTTGTGTAATCATGGACACTCTCTCCTACGTTTCTTTTAAGGTTCATGTATTCTGCTAATAGTTGGCGAGGGTTTGCTCTAACTTCCAATTTGTTTATGAAAGTCTGATATAGAGCTGGGAGGTCATTTATGCTACTTGGAGGTAGGCTCTTAAACCATTTCTTCACATCACCCCCTAAGCTATGGGCAAAGATTCTCATTTTGACTGTATCATCATCTATTTCCATGTAGTCAAAGGAATCTTCCATCCTATCGACATGATATTGTGCTGTGGTAGAATCTTTTGCAGTGAAGTGTGGGATCTTCGATTGATAATCATTGGGTAAGGATACTAAAGGCTGAGGTAAAACCAGAGGTGCATACCAGGCTGCCATGATGGTGTTTTGATGAGGTAAAGGGTTAACTTGAGCATCTGGTATATGGATGACAGGGATATTAGGACCAACAGAAGTTTGTTGAGAAGATTTAGGATGACTGAGCCCCAAGTTCTGAATAAAGTGTATATCAGGAGGTGTAGATGGAGGGGTCTGTCTATTCCCAAGGTGTCTACCACTTTGGGGTGGTGAACCAGAAAGTTCAAGGTCTGGCTGGTCTAGGACACTGAATGACCTAGTCCTTGGAAAACTATTTTGAGTGCCTAGGTCAAAAAGTGGGTCGAATAGAGCTGTAAAGTTTTCTGGTGTAGAGTTAGCTCTATGGATGTGGCTGGAAATAGTCGACCGCTTAAGCACAGGAGATACCTTGAGGATGCTCTCAGGATTGTCAACTATTTCAGGTGGGTCTGGGTTAGGGTGAGCTCTTGTGTGAATGGTTCTGTAAGCCAGAGTGTTGTTTTTAACCAAGAAGCTTAACCCTACCTATTACCACTATTGTGGTTGATGTTGTTATGGAGGCTGGTCTCCCAGTGGAGTCTAATGTGAACCAAGATAATTAGCAGGCCTAATGATCACCAGTGGAGTCTTTAAATCTTTTAGGAACTATGGATTCACCAGGTTGAAGGTTTAGGATGTTCTTGGAGGGTACACTGTCCACCACAGTGCTTATGAGATGTCCCTTTTCAAGGATATCTTCCCAACACAGCAAACTCTAACCAGAGATTGACTGGGAGGGAATTTACTAGATATGTCACCTCTGAGAGAGTGTGAGATCTCGAGGCTACTCGTCCCTTTCCAGACTCTATCCAAGAGTATGGGAGAAACACAACAAATGGTATAGAGATTGATGTGTGAATAGGAGTGTTTACTTCCAACCTAACTAGAGTCTCTAGGTGTTTCTGAAGCTTTGTGATGTAGTGGGATGGAGAGTATTTCAGAAATTCCCTAGCAGAGTCGCCATTATGTTGGGTTTCCCATGTTTTGGCCTGATTGGCAAGACCAAAAGATGAGACAACATCAAACGCCTTTCAGACCTCAGGATCTAGCCCTCCTGGGTCCAGAGAGGGATCTCTCTATGATATGTCAATGGTATACGACTTTAAAGCTCAGTGTTAATATGTTAGGCTAGTTATAGGCGCAAGGTTTGTTTGTTTGATTTGTTTTGATTTGGTTGTTGGGAATCAAGAATGAAGGTTTCAATATAATACAAGGCAAAGCAAAGAAGATTTTAGGCAAAGAGAGATAAATTCAGATAGGTTTCAAGACCATTGGGAAAATGGAGTCAGGAAAGGGTTTACTTGTTGTTCAATACACAGGATTTCAGTTGGGCTAGTCATCTAAAGCATTGGATCCTAAAAATATAGGTGGAGTGAAACAATCAGTGAAGAAAGTGAAAGAATGAGGGTAAACCAATTTATGTCTGTAGATCAGGTCAGAGGTCATTTAACTCCATACCTGTTGGGCCATACTCTCAGGAAACTCTAATTGAAATGCAAGGAACAAAATGAGGGAACTTAAAAAGGTTTAACCAGCTGAAAAGGATCCTAGTGAGATAGAGACAGAGTTATAAACTCCCAGTGTTCCCAATTCATTCAATTAAACTCTAACAAGAACACCTAAGAAGCAGATTCATTAACTCATACATCACCTAGCAGGCAATAACATCCACTAAACTGGTTAAATTAACTGAAACTAATTCTCAGATAACACATTTAGCAAAAAACATTAAGGCAAGGAGAGCAGAAGCATAGGGTGCCTAACAAGGGCAAATCCTATGCCAGATTTCTGATGCAAGCTAGAAGAACTGAAATGGAATGAAATAAAACACAGAGATAGAAAAACATCATCGTAGCTTTAGATCAGGATCCAAAGAAATGTTCTTGTCATATTAAGAGCGACACCAATCAGGTACAACATTTTCCAATAGCTTGAAATTCAGTTTGAAAACATACTCCTCAGCCTATCTTACAACTTTAGACAGTGAGCATGCCTCAAGGGAAAGACTTGCAATTCTCTGATATCTCATCAACAACCTTTACAATAGTTTTCTCATGATTTTATAACTGAAAGAGAAGCGAAGGAGGTACGTAGAAGATTAAATGAAACATTAAACTCAAAAAGAAAGAGAGGGCCGAAGCCCATTCTGTTTTAAACTCTGAACATTAATCTCTGGCACCTCTGGAGGAAAAAATGGTCTTCGTCAGGCTTCCTTTACTCCATATAGGTCTTTGATGCATTTCTGGTTTTCTGTGCTCTGTGGTACCTTTGGTGAATAAAAAAACTGGTAATAATAAAAAATGGAATGGTCTGCCATACTTGTGCAACAAATGCTCTGAGAGCTTTGGACTGTGTTCTGGGCAGAAATCTCCCCGGGAGCACGGCATATAATAAAAATAGTATGGGAAACCTGTCCTTCCTGGGAGGAAAACATTCTGCTGATGTAGAAAAACCTGCTGTACAATAAATTCTACATATCTGTATCCTTTGGTGATCTATGATGTCTTTGACCTTGGTAGCTTGCCTTGAAGAACTTGGTTTAAGGCTTATAGATCTTTTTTTTCGTGCCTGGAATTCTCTGCCACTTCATTTACACCTTTGTCAGCAAAAAATTGCCACTTCATCAATACTGTGCAATCATGGCGGCATTTCAATCTTTGTACTCTGCAAAACCTATGACCGGATCAAGAAAAAAAATGTAATGGGAAGGTGGATGGAGCGGAGACTCATGGAGACGCGGTGTAGCGACAGTGTGGTGAAACAGTGTTTTTGAATGAAATAAATGTGAAAAATGCATTGATATGGTGAATAATAGGGTTCGGTGGAGAAATGCATCGTGGGCCGTTCGATCATGGTCAAGGGACAAAGATCGATGGCGGAGATCAAGTAGCAGAATGATATATAAAAGTGAACGAAATGACTATGAAATGTGAGACCTTAATGTAAATATGGAACTTTGGTTAAAGTCGAAAATACAAAGGAAATGGGCGAGAATGTTATGAAAATGCGTGAAAATGAATGTACGAATGGGACCCATCAGAGTGGAGGGCGATCAGATCTGAGTCGTCGGATCGGACGGTCAGGATTATTTCGGAGCATCACAAACGGGAAGGGGTGGGGGGACACATTAACATAATTCTAATTGTGATTGGGAAAGGGATGTGATGATCTCAGGATCGTTCGATCTGGGGGGAAGATCAACAGTGGAGAAGTGTATCGGGGGATCGCAATCAGAGGGGGACAGGAGCGACACACAACAAAACTTCCGAATGCGATTAAGAAGGACGAGCAATAGCCGTTGGATCAACAAGGGAATCGATGGTGGAGATCTGCACGGAGGGAAAAAGAGAAAGAGCGATGGGTGTGACGTAAGAAGATCTGGGCCGTTGATTTCAAAATGGATTGAACAGCTGCGATTGAGTCGGGCAATTACAATCGAAGGGGAAAAAGGGTGAGACACATCAAAAATTCCGATTGCGATTAGGCGGGAGGTGCGATGGCCGTCGGATCAGCGGAGAGATGGATGGCTAAGACCTATTCGGAGCAATCAAAATCGGAGGAAACAAGGCATGACACATTACGAATGTCCTAATTGCGATGGGGCGGGAGGAGCGATGACTGTCCGATCGTGGATCAAATGGACGGACGAGATTAAATCGGGAGACGGCGGGATCGGGGATCGGAAGACAGGACTTGCGATTGATCGGAGGGGATAGCGATCAGTGGGGAGTTGTGATTGCGATCGGCCGGAAAGGAGTTTCGATTGATCACATTGCAAACACTTGCGATGGACTGATCGGAGAACAAAACTTGAGTGCTGCAATTACGATCAGATTGGAATTGCAATCAGCGCCCAACCGTTCGATCGGAATGACAGATCAATAGTGGAGAACAAGTCACGGGACTTGTTAATAAAACAATCGCATCGGAACTGTACAATGTTACAAAATATTTTAACACTCCGCTCGGTTTCTCCGATGCGATTAGCGCTCGAGGCTTAAACACTTGGCCTTTGGGTGACGGGCATATGTGGGGAAGTGGTTTAGGGCTGATGGAAAAAGGGGCTAAGCCCTATTATAAAGTTTAAAAGTGGGTTTTAGCCCATTTTTAATTAAATTCAAGGTTGGGAATGGGTAACGATAGGGAGGAAAATGGGGAATTTGGCCAAACAGAGGGCAAGGGTAGGATTTAAGGGGGATTTTAGGAGATTTTTAGAGTGTAAGGGGGGGAAATAGGGGAACAAAGTGGACTTGGAAAAAGGGGGAAAAAGGATAAAATGGGGGAATTCTGCAGGGATACAAGGGGCAAAATAAGGAATTTTTTGAGCAAAATTTATCATTTCAGCTAGGCTCATTGACAATAGGATTAGCAGAGGGAAAAATTCAAAGGCAGGAATCTTAACAAGACTTCAAGGATGATTTGTTTTCAAGGGAAATTCATTCCTTGAAGGCTTATGAAACAATCTAGCCCCTTGCTTGCTTGTCAAGGAATTCATAAGGGGCTAACACAGCCTTGTTAGTCACTCCTTTATCAGCAAAATCAACTTGCTAATTTCTACTATTTACATCACTCAAAATGGTTTTTTCAAGAGTATTAGCTGAAGTGATAGTGCTGCTAGGGTCACCACTCTGTTTTTCATTGATTTGGGTGTTTTTTCCCTTGTTTGGATCAGAACTTTTAGCCCCTATGTTATGGTTTTCTGTTGTCTTTTTGGAAGTATTTACAGGGCTGCTTTTGGCAAAATTATAAGAGGTTTTGTTCCTGGGATTTTCTTGATTCTTTCTACTTCTTAAGTCATATTGTTTGGGTGCTCCTATGATGGAATTTTCAAAGTCTTGGTCAAAGTATTTAGTTTCTAGTCTTCTATCATCATAGGGTGTATATAGACCTTGTTTTCTTTTATGGAGGAAACCAGAATCCTCATTGCTTAATTCCAACATCTTTATATTATCATCCTTTGATTGTGCAATTGTTTCTCCATCCTCATTAACATGATTTTCTTGAAAAGGAGGTCTGATTTGTTGATCAGGATCTCTTTGTCTGTTTTGAGGTTGATTTCTCCTAAAGCTCTTATTTGATTCTGGGATTGGTTTATCTTTTGAGGAGTTTTTGGTTTTCTCTAGATTGATATTTTTCACATATGCTCATCCTATCCATCATCCTTTCTAGTTTTGAGTCAGATGTGGAAGGTGCAGCTTCATCCCTATATGATACCCTCTTCTCAGTCCTCATTCTAGCTCTCTTGGCAATCAAATTTGCCTCAACACTTACTTCCCCTGCTTGCATATCTTCTAATGTGAGGGGTTCCCTTTATCTTAGTTGGTAGGCCATTTCAAGATCAAATACATCAGGGAATTTCATTAGAGCTAGGCCTTGTGGAGGTTTCATATGGATGGGTAGGGCATTGCACACACTATTGAATCTAGTGCAGTACTCTTGAACTTCTTCTCCAACATTCCTTTTAATGTTCTCATATTCAGATAGAATTTGGAGAGGATTATTTTTGACCTCCCATTTGTTTAAAAATAATTGATGGAAATCTTGGAGGTCATTTATACTATTAGGGGTTAAGTTTTTGAACCATTTTCTTGCTTCTCCCCCTAAACTTTGAGCAAACAATCTGAGTTTAATGGTTTCATCATCTATCTCATTTCTGTCAAAGTAGTCATTCATTTTGTCCACATGTAGTTGAGCAGTAGTAGAACTACTAGCATCATATAATGGAATCTTTGACTGATAGTCCTGTGGAAAATTGACTAAAGGTAAAGGAAGGACTAGAGGAGCATACCATGTTGCCATGATAGGAAGTTGTGGGATAAATGGGGGGTTTACAAGTGGAGGGTTTATGAAAGGAGGAGGAGGGTGGAATCAAGTAGTTTGAACAGTGGGTGTATGGATAATAGAAGTGCTTGGACCAGCAAGAGACTGTTGAGTAGATCTAGGATGAGAGAAACCAAAATTATGAATGAAATTTAGATCAGGTGGGGTGGTTTCTCGTCTATCATTATGCTCACCACTAGGTTGGGGTGAGAGTGGAGGCTCAAAGTCTCTCTGATCTATACCACTAAGTGACTTAGTTCTGGATAGGTTTCTTATGAAAGGTAAGTCAATGTAGAAATTTGCTGAATAATGATTAATTATCCACCGAGATTATCCTGATCACATATCAATTCGAATTCATATGCAACACATAATCTCTTCCACTCAGATCATCACACATGCGGAAATAAAACAAGCGATAGCACATCAATTCATCATACACATTAACATAGTATGTATGGGGAAAGCTTATAGCTGAAAACCCCGTAGCTATTGTGTATATTATAATGGAGAAAACATGTAACAAAATCAGTACAATACTCCTCACAAGTACTCAGTACTTTCTCATAAAGTTACACACAAACTAGCTTGGTTTTGAACAGGTTACTGGTTCAAAACTCACCACTAATTGCCTCGCCTCTATTGCGCAATCATGGCATGTCTAAATAGAGATCCAAGGTTCGAATCTCCTTGGCTTGACAGCGCAATCATCATGGGAAATTCCTCCAAGTGTGGTGCAAATCTCATGCACAACTGATGTCGCCACTGATAGCTAACTCCACCCTTTCATCTACCTCTTTCACTGGTCTCCACTGAAATGTCCATGCACTGTAGTGAATTGATGTGTTCTTGAGTTGAATAATGAGTTACTAATTAATGAATTAAATAATATTTAATTCACTCCACTCATTACTAGTTGATTAGCTAGTTAAACTAATCTCAACTAGTTCAACTAAGTTAAACCGAACACAACTCCACCAACTGTCTCATTAAATCCACCAAACTTCTGCCACTGAAGTCCTAACTGAAGTCAACCATGCATGAGCTCACCAAACCCCTAGGAATAGCGTAATTCCTCTGTCAGATGCATGAGCCACTTCCAAGGCTCGAACTGAAGTGCTCCAAGAGAGTAAACTGAAGTTTATAGTCCAAATATTATTAAGGGTAAATAATATTTGACTTCCCTATTTTTAGGATAGGTAGTCTAAATATAGACTTCGACCTATAGGTCAAAAAATAGAGGTCCATCTATTTTTACCAACATGACCAATACTCCAAGAATAACATACTGCAACCCCCGGACCATGCTCCATATGTCTAAAAATAGACATAGTCTAAAAATAGACTTTGCGCCAGAATTTGCCTGCGGGCCCACTTAGTGAAGGCGACTTCATTTCACTAAGCTCCATCATCTTGCTGCATTTTCAACACTCCCTCTCAGCAAGATATGGATTATCTGCAACCCCTATCCTGCCTTTGTGGAATTCGAACTTGCTCCTGGTGAGCGCCTTCGTCAAGATGTCGGCATCCTGATCCTCCGTGGGAACATATGAAAGCATCATGATTCTCCGCTGAACACAATCTCTGATATGATGGTACCTAATGTCGATGTGTTTGGATCTATCATGAAATACTGGATTAACCGAGAGTTTAATGCAACTCGGGTTATCACCGTAAATCACTGTAGGCTCCAAATGCAACCCGAACAATCCAACGAGGATCTTCCTCATCCAAATAGCCTCGCATGCAGCCAAGCTTGCTGCCATGTACTCAACCTCTGCTGAACTGAGTGCCACAGATCTCTGCTTCCTGCTGTACCAGGAAACTACTGTCGACCCAATGCTGAAAACTCCTCCAGATGTGCTCTTCCGGTCCGTTGGGCTCCCTGCCCAATCTGCATCAGTGAAGCCAGAAAGCTTCGCTCCATCCTCCTGTCTGTACCATAGACCATATCCCGATGTGCCTCTAATATAACACAATACATGCTTTCCTGCCTTCCAAAAGAGCTTGGTATGCTTAACCATAGCTTGTGAAAGTTGGTTAACATCATAGCATATATCGGGTCGTGTATTGACCAAATACATAAGCGACCCCACCAACTGTCGATAGACAGTGGCATCCACTACCTCCGCTGAAGTAGCATCCTCCTTCCTCCAACCACCAGGAAGAGGAGTGTCAACAGGCTTGCAGCCCTGCATGTTGAACCTCTCCAGAATCTCCTGGGCATACTTGCCTTGAGAAACAAACAGTCCTCCGCTGCGCTGCCAAATCTCCAATCCCAGGAAATAATGAAGGATGCCCAAGTCCTTCATCTCAAACTCTCGTGCAAGATCCTCCTTGCATGAAAGTATCAACTGCTCATCACCAGTCAAAATCAGATCATCTACATACAATACGATGATCACCAGCTTCCCCTCCACCAAAATCTGGTACAGGTTTGGATCCGCCTCACTCTTGGAGAATCCAAGCCCAGTGAAGTGTAGTGTACCAAGCACGAGGTGCTTGCTTCAGCCCGTACAATGCTCTCTTGAGTCGGCACACATGCGACCTACCGCCGAAGATTCAAACCTTTAGGTCGCTCTATGTACACATTTACACCCTCCTCAATAACCCATTGAGGAACACATTCTTCACATCCACCGATGGATGTGCCACCCCATCTCGCATCGGGAGAGAGCAAGGATCGTCCGTATGGAAGAGTACCTTGTGACAGGTGCAAAGGTCTCCTCATAATCGATCCCCTCGATCCGTGAGGCACGGGCGACAATCTCACCTTGTACTTCCACACCTGCCACCGCCCGCTTCACTTTGTAGATCCATCGCGAACCCACCACTGATTTCCCCACCGGTCTTGGGACAATCTCCCATGCACTGTTCCTGACGATCGAATCATATTCTTCGATCATGGCATCAACCCATGCGGGTTCCTCCACAGCTTCCTCAAAAGAGGATTGCTCCGTCACAACACATTGACTCACAAGAGCCATGTATCCAGTGTACCGATCCGGTGACTGTCTCTGTCTGCGCTGTGCTGTAGGTGGTCCTACAACCTTCTCTGCATCCCGAGCCAGTCGCTCAGCTTCTGTAGTGCGCATGCGCCCTCCGATGGTTGGCGCTGCCTGGGTGGTTTCTTCCACCTCCTGAACCTCCTCTTGTGGCTGATCCACATCCGGAAGCTCCTCCTTAGGAACTAACAGCTCCTCATCTGCATGCAAGTGTAGCTCCCTCTCAAGCGAACACTGCATGGCTTTCTCCTCCTGAAATTTTATATCCCGTCGCACAAAAGTCTTGCGACTGTCTGACAAATACACCCGGTAGTTGTGAGGTGTATCAGTGTACCCCACAAATATTCCAACCTCAGCAGTTGGATCCAGCTTCCTTCTCGCATCCTTCGTCACATGCATCTAGACAGGAGAACCAAAAATCCGCAAATGGGAAATATCAGGCCTCTTGCCAGAATAAGCCTCCTCCGGTGTACTCATGCCAAGAACCTTGTGAGGACAACGGCTCTGCACATACACTGCTGTATTGCATGCCTCAGCCCACAAGTGAAGGGGTAGGCCCTGATCATGCAACATCGCCCGTGCAGCACCCACGATCGTTCTGTTCTTCCGCTCAGCCACCCCGTTCTGCCGTGGGTTATGGGGTGCGATGAGCTCTCTCCGAATCCCTTCTGCGCTGCAGAACTCCTTGAATTCAGCCGAGATGAATTCACCACCGTTATCACTCCTTAGAGCAATCACCTTCTTCCCTGACTCCTTCTCGACCAGTGCTTTAAACTCACAGAACTTCACGAATGTATCACTCTTCTTCTGCATGAAGAAGATCCAGCACTTTCGAGAGAAATCATCAACAAAGATCACATAATACTTGTGCTTTGCTGTCGAAGCAACTGAGAAAGGACCACACATGTCTGTGTGAACTCTCTCAAGGATCGTCGTGGCGCGACTATCCTTCTCGTGAAATGTGGCTTTCACATACTTCCCTAAAGTACACCCCTTGCACTGATCTGACTGCGCAAGGGTGCCCTTAGGAAGTCCAGTAGAAATCTGCTGCAGAATCTTCAATGCTCCATGGTGAAGATGGCCCAATCTCCTGTGCCATAGTTCGCCCTCATCATCCCGGCTCACCACATCTCCAGCCTTGCATGCCATAGCTGCGCAGTCATCTACCTGCAACTGATAAAGGTTCTGAGTTCGAACCCCTATCTTCCGGGTCTCTCCAGTAGTCTTACTGCGCAAGAAGGCTTTTCCTTCGCTGAAGACCACATCATACCCCTTATCCTCCAACATCGCCACAGAGATCAAGTTCTTCTTCAATCCAGGTACATGCATGAAATCCTTCAATACAAAGGGCTTACCAGACTCCCTCTAAAAGGATATGGTACCGATACCAGTCGCACTGTATCTACCATCATCGCCCATCTCGATGTGCACACCTAAATCTTTGTCCTCCAGATCTGAGAACAAATCCCGATCTCCCGTCATATGAAATGACGCACCGCTGTCCAAGAACCACACCGATCCCATCACACTTGAAACCAAGCATGCGATCAGTGAAAAGTCAAGCTCGAACTGTGAAGCCAAAGCCTCTCCATCTGCAGATCTTCCCGCTTGATTTTTTTTCTTCTTCTTTGGACAATTGGTAGCATAATGTCCGTGATCATGGCAGTGAAAACACTTCACTTTCGCCATATCCTGCTTCTTGCCCTTTGCACCGAAATGAGAAGTTTTCTTACCCTTCCCCTTCTTTTCTTTGGCAACCAAAGCGCAATTTTCTTCATCAGCTCCCTTTGATGAAGATCCATCCCAAGTAGTCCTCCTTATCTCCTCCTGCATGAGATCTGCCCAAAGGCGCTCCCATCCCGGCAGCTTCTCCCGACCATTGACACTATCTTGATATGAGTGCCAAGCCTTCGGAAGACAAAGGAGAGCTAGGTTGACCATGTCCTCGTCTTCAACAGTCACCCCCACACTTCCCAGCTCATCTCTGCATTGAGTGAACTTCGTGAGGTATTTGGCGATACTGTCACCTTTCTCCATCTTGATGTTCTTGAGCTTATCTTTGAGCGCCAGCTTCCTTTGGTTGCTCTTACTCTGGAATAGATCCGTAAAAGCTTTCCACATTAAATATGGAGAAGCCTTTCCATGCAAGATGGATACAATATGATCCTTGACGCCCTCCAACAGGATCCTTCGACATTTCGCCATCTTCTTTTGCCATGCTTCGACTTCAGCAGGATCAGTGGGCCTTTGGACATCTGTATCCACGAAATCCTTCAGTCCATTATCTTCTAATACTGCCTCCATGCGATCCTTCCATGCAACATAATTCAAACTGCCTTCAAGAGCATATTCGAGTCGCAAACCGTTGAAAGATATTTTCAACTCCGGCACCAAGAAAACAAAACTGCTGCAAAAATTTGAATTCCACCTCAAAGCTCAACCGCCCTTGACCCGTGAGAACAAATTATTTCTAGCACAGAGATCGACTGCAGGGGAATTTTCTGGATATATCACCTTTCAAAGAAAGGATGGATCCAGAGGCTACCTGGCCCGCATGCAGACTCTGTCTACCGAAATAAGTTTGTAATCACTGTGATGATCAATCTCTGCTTCAATAGCTCTGATACCATGTAGAAATTTGCTGAATAATGATTAATTATCCACCAATACTATCCACGATCACATGTCAATTCAATTCACTGCCACAACACATAATCTCTTCCACTCGAGATCATCACACATGCGGAAATAAAACAAACGTGCTTGCATCGATTCATCATACACACATTAACAAGACATGTATGGGAAGGAAAGCTTATGGCTAAAACCCATGGTATTGTACATATCATGCAATGGAAAACATGTAACAAAGATGAAATTTAATGTCTCTGAAGTACTAGGTACTTCTCATAAGTTTTAGTAGCTTGGTTTTGAGTAGTCACGGGTTCAAAACTCACCGCCAATTTCCTTGCCTCTATTGCGCAATCCAGGCCTGTCTATATAGATATCCAAGGTTCAAATCTTCTTGGCTTGACTACGCAATTTTCATGGACAAATCCTCCAAGTTGGTGCAAATCTCATGCACAACTGATGTCGCCACTGATAGCTAACTCCACCCTTTCATCTACCTCTTTCACTGGTCTCCACTGAACTGATCATGCACTGTAGTGAACTGATGTGTTCTTGAGTTGAATAATGAGTTACTAATTAATGAATTAAATAATGTTTAATTCACTCCACTCATAACTAATTGATTAGCTAGTTAAACTAATCTCAACTAGTTCAACTAAAATAAACAGAACACAACTCCACTATCTGTCTCATTAACTCCTGGCTCTCTTGAAGTCCTAAGCGATTCAACCATGCATGATCTGCAAACCCCTAGGAATAGCGTAATTCCTCGGTCAGATGCATGAGCCACTTCCAAGGCTCGAACTGAAGTGCTCCAAGAGAGTAAACTGAAGTTTAGAGTCCAAATATTATTAAGGGTAAATAATATTTGACTTCCCTATTTTAGGATAGGCAGTCTAAAAATAGACTTCGACCTATAGGTCAAAAAAATAGAGGTCCATCTATTTTTACCAAGATGACCAATACTCCAAGAATAACATACTGCAACCCCTGGACCATGCTCCATATGTCTAAAAATAGACATAGTCTGGAAATAGACTTTGTGCCAGAATTTGCCTGCGGGCCCACTTAGTGAAGGCGACTTCATTTCACTAAGCTCCATCATCTTGCTGCATTTTCAACAGTCAACTTGAGTATCTTACAGAGATGTAAGATTTTCAGGGATAGAATTAGCTCTATGAATTGGTCTGACAACAGTTGAAGTCTTGGATTTAGGAGATTTCCTAAGGATATTTTCTGGATTATCAACTACCTCAGGAGGATTTGGGTTAGGATGGGCTCTAGTATGAATTCTTTTAGAAGCCACTATGTGTGTTTTTAGACCTAATGATGAGAAAATTTCAGCCAAGTCTGACATTCTTTTAAAGGAAAACTAATCTTATGAAATAAAACTTAATCCTCAAAGTTTACTTAACTGAGTTGGTATGATGTTATGATAAAATTTTCCCAGTGGAGTCTTCGGAAAACCAAGGGAAATTAGCAGGCCTACTGAATATCAATGGAGTCGCCAGGTGAAAGATTTTTACTTGTTTTCAAGGTTTGGTTGTTGTTCACCATCAACAATCAATAATAACTATTCTTGGTGACACTTGTTTCATTTAGGAATAGGGGTTTGTTGAGTTGTGAAGTTATCTATTACTCAATTCCCCGGTATGGTCGCGACTATGTTAGGATCTCGTAGTTTTCAAGATTGGTAAGAACAAACACTGCAGGGCCTAAATCAGAACCACTTTGGAATCCTAGGATCTAGCCCTCCTGGATTCAGAGAGGGATATCTCTATATAAGTGTTTTCAAAAGATATGATATTAGGCTAGTTATGAAGCTCAAGGGAACTTGTTTTGGTTTTGGTTCGGTAGGATATCATCAAAATAAAGGAATTCTTTTGAAGGGTAAAGAGGTGAGTAAGTTGAAAGAATGGTTTAGCTGATAGGATAGGTAAGAGACAGTATCAGTCCATTGGGCTATGGAGTCACAAAAGGATTTAATTGCACAACAAGTTTCAAGAGTGGTCCATGGGGAAAGTCATCTATATCAAAGGATCTCTTTAGATTGATTTGTGATATGGAACATTAAAGTGTTGTGAAAGAAGCAAAGCTAATAACCATTTAAGAATCTATTAACTTCACTAAACAAGAAAATCCTTTCAAAGTAACTTTTTGAAGCAGGCCAAAGGACAAGGCAAACCATAGACTACTTCAGGCAAACTTTTACTAAAGCACACTTTTCAGACAATAATCCAGCAATCAAATAGATTACCTTCAGAAAGTAGAAAAAATTCAAGATAAACGAAAGAATAGCCTAAGATCAAGTAAGAACTTTGAATATATCCTTCTTTTGGCATACTCTCAGGGATCTTTTCAAAGCAACTTTTGGAGATAAACTAGAGGACAAGGCTAACCATAGACTTCTCTAGTTCAACTTTACTTAGCCGACTTTTTCAAGAACTTTCAAAGACAATATCTCAAGTTGTACTTAGGAAACATGGGCTCACCAACACTTCACTGGTTATACTCTATTGAATTATCCTCAAAGCACAATTAGAAGAAAACATAAAGATAAAGCTTATCAGTGAGAATTAGGGTAACTTTTAAAGTAAATCCTAATCTAAATTTTTTGTTCTTTATCAGAGAAAGTGGACAGTATGGAAACATAAGAAAAACAACAATTACAGTAAGAAAAACAACACCATTGACATAGACCAGAATCCCATAAATCAGCTTGTATATTTTATGTTCAAACCAGTTACAATCATTAAGTCCAATAGGTCTTTACAGCTTCAAACTTCTCTTCTCAGCCTATCTTTCTTCAATCACTAACAGAGCTTCAGCAGCTTTAGCAACTATTTACATTCAATAAGTATACAACCAACAACAATATTGGGCTTCCTCATATGACATATATAGGTAAATTGAGGAGGTGGAGTGAAACGAAGGTCTAACTATTCAATTAATACAAAGTAAATGCTTCTCGACCTTCGAGAAGCCTAATGGAGAAGATATCTAATGTCTTAACTCTGTTAATTGATTTTTACATTAACTTTCATCTACTTCAGTCACTTTTGTTGACTTTTGAGGCTTTTGGTAGCTGGAAATTACTTCTGAGCTGTCTTTAGAAAATATCTCTGAGTGTGATTCAATTTGTATTCTTTTGAGGTAAATTAGGCCTGTAGTTGGCATTTTTAGTCTTTGGAGGAATAAATACTTCAATGATTTGGCATTCTGGAGTAATATTTCATTGATCTGTCTTTCTTTATGGATTTTTGTCCTTTACTAACCATTTTGACTTTTAATTCTTTGACTTAAACCGCGCTTTATCCATAATCTACCTGATTAAGTCTTCTGATATTCTAGCTTTTGACTTTAACTTTTATCCTTTAATATTTTTAATCTTTGTCCTCACCATCGGCTGCACAGGTGGCTTGCTGGAGGGCTTGATTGTGTGACCAATGCTCATGAAACATTGGTCAAAACATGGAATTAACCCTCTTTATCCCTTTTATGCATTTTTTGAGCACCAGAGGATCGTCACCCTAGGCCCTGCAACTAATTTTGCTGTGGGATGGCTTTATTTTAACTTTCCGCCATTAAACCTGCAACCAAACAACAAAAAATTATATAAAACTGATTTCTTTGGAGTTAACTAATTTCATAGGCGTTGGGATGGTGGAGGAGCAGTGCAGAGGAGGATGAATGTAGCAGAGGTGGAAAATCTATGGCGCAAGGCAGAACAAGGGTTTAATTTGATTTATGGCGCGAAATAATGATAGGTGGTTTTCACGCGGAGTCAAGGTGGTAAGCAGTTTGGGGCTGATCGAACATGATACGGTCTGGTGGTTGACATGCGTCCCACCGAAAACCACCAATTTCACGTTAAAGTTGCGCGTTGGGAGACTTTGGGAAATCGAGCACGAAATGAGATTTAGACCGTCCGATCTGGGGGAACCAGATCGACGGCTATAGATGAACGCGACCCTTGTAGAGTTGTGCGGTGGATGAATGGTGGGGTCCAGCTGGTGATGTCAACTATTATGTCGTGTAGCGGGCTGGGTTAATCGGCGGGGTTAAGTGGTGAGATCTACGGAAGCCATTGGATCTTTAAGGATAAACCGTTGTGATTAACGGAGGAGTAAACAAAGTCTAGGTGAGAAATTATAAATGAAATGGGATTTTATGGAAAGGCGGAGAATATGGTATGGTGGAGGAGTAAGGGGATTTGGGCTAAGGAGAAGGGGCTAGCGGGAGGAGCCCCGCTGGCCGTTGGATCAAGAGGATCGACGGATGAGATTGAATCAGGGAAATGCATATCGGTGGAGGATTCCATCGGTGAAAGAAGGTTTGCGAATGAGGAATTTGGAATGATTGAAATGTGATGGTGATATGGTGGAGGGATGCGATGGCCATCGGAGCGAGAGCCGTTAGATCTTAAACGGATCAATGGTGGAGATTTTCTCGGGGGATCGGCCATCGGCGGAAATGCGGGAGATGGAAGCAGGGAAGTGAGAGGTACGAAGTGCCAATAAACCAATGGGCTTAGCGCTCAGTCACAGCGCCAGGTCATATGGTGGAAAGGGGGCCAGGGGCTTAAGCAAAAGGCACTTAAAGCCTTATGCATAAAAAGGAGCGAAATTGGACCAAAAATGAGGTTTTTTAACCTTTTTGAGGGTTTCGGTAGGCTGTTTAAAGGGCTTTTAACACCAAGTAAAGGGAGTTCAAAAGGTTTTTAAAGGGTTTTTTAAGGAAATGGAGGATAAAATGGAAAAAATGGGTGTAAAGAAGGGAATAAATGAGGAGGATAAATGATGGGAATTATGACTTTGAAGACAGTTTTCTTTTCGAAACAGCAAGGCTATTCTGAAGGATTTTTAAGTGAAAACATCAGTGATATGGGTCCTTTGGATAAGAGACACAAAAAGACTTAAGAACTCACAGATTTGCTTCAAATTTGTTTCTTGAAGGCTAAAGAATTGTTTTAGTCATCTTTGAATATGTCAAAATTATGGATGGCTAACAGGGATGAACTGGGAAGTGTGGGGATTACTATTAATGATGAAGAATTGGTGAGATTGGCTCTCCTTGGGCTTCCAAAGAGTTGGCATTGCTATGAAGACTCTGTCAATGGACGAGAGAAACTGCTGGGATGGGAGCGACTTTGGTCGGATCTTGTGCAGGAGGAGATAAGGCGAAGTACAAAGGATGGCTCTTCATCGAAGAATGAAGATGAAGAGAATTGTGCTTTGGCTGCCAAAGAAAGGAAAGGGAAGGGGAAGAAATTTCCTTCAAAATACAAAGCTAAAGGCAAGAAGCAAGATTTTTCCAAGGTGAAGTGTTTTCACTGTCACGAACATGGGCATTTCGCCACTAACTTCCCACAGAAGAAGAAGAACAAGAAGGCTACTGGAGCTGCAGCTGGAGAGGCCTTAGTCTCACAATTTGAACTTGATTTCTCTTTGATCACATGCTTGGTTTCAAGCTCAATGCAATCAGTGTGGTATCTTGATAGTGGTGCGTCTTTCCATATGACGAGAGACAAGGAGTTGTTTAGTGACTTGGAGGAGAAGGACCTTCAAATGCATATAGAGATGGGCGACGATGGTCGATACAATGCGACCGACATTGCGATCATTACCTTTGAGAGGGAGTCAGGTAATCCATTTCTATTGAAAGATTTTATGCATGTTCCAGGTCTCAAGAAGAACTTGGTCTCGGTCGCAATGTTGAAAGACAAAGGTTATGATGTTTTTTTTAGAGATGGAAAAGCTTTCCTGTGACATAAAACAATGGGTCAAACCAAGAGGATAGGGATTCAAGTTAAGAATCTCTACAAGCTAGAGGTAGATGGCTACGCTGCAATTATGGGCAAAGCAGAAGAAGTGGTGAGCTGGGATGAGGGTGAATTATGGCACAAGAGATTGGGCCATATTCACCATGGTGCTTTGAATATTTTGCAACAGATTTCTACTGGACTTCCCAAGGGTACTCTTGCGTAGTCAAATAAATGCAAGGGATGTACTATGGGTAAGTTTGTGAAGAACACCTTTCATGAGAAGGAGAACCATGCTTCGGTGATCCTAGAGAGAATTCACACAGACATGTGTGGACCTTTCTCGCTTGCTTCAAAAAAAAACACAAGTATTATGTTATATTTGTTGATGAATATTCTCGTAGATTTTGGATCTTATTCATGCATAAGAAGAGAAAAAAATTCTCAAAGTTCTATGAGTTTAAATCATTGGTGGAGAAGGAGTCGAGGAACCAAGTGAAAGCTCTACAGAGCGATAATGGTGGTGAATATATCTCGGGTGAATTCAAATACTTCTGTAGCAAAGAAGGAATTCGAAGAGAACTCATAGAGCCTCATAACCCACAGCAGAATGGGGTCACAGAGAGGAAGAACATAACGATCGTGGGTGTTGCATGAGCAATTATGCATGACCAGGACCTACCAATTCACTTGTGGGCGGAAGCATGCAACACTGTAGTTTATGTGCAAAACCATTGTCCTCATAGGAGTATTTGGCATGAGTACACCAGAAGGATATCTTACTGGTAAGAAGCCTGATATTTCTCATTTGAAGATTTTTGGCTCATATGTTTACATTCATGTGACAAAGGACACCAGGAAGAAGCTGGAGCCGACTGCAGAAGTTGTGATATTTGTGGGGTACACAGAAACACCCCATAATTATCGTGTGTATTTTCCAGACAGTCGGATGACTATGGTGCAACGGGATATAAAATTCAATGAGGTGAAATCCATGAAGTTGTCGCTTGAGAGGGAGCTACACTTGCATGTAGACGAGGAACTTCTTGTTCCCAAAGATGAGCCTCTAGATGTGGATCAACCACAAGAGGAGATTCATGGAGCGGAGAAGTCCACTCATGCAGAACCAAACATCAGACAAGGCAGAAAGTGTACCATAGAAGCTGAGAGACTGAAGCTTGATGCGGCATAGAATGCAGGAGTCCCTACATCACAGTGCAGACATATACAGTCACCTGACTGATTTACTGGATACATGGCTCTTATGAGCAAGTGCATCGTGACAGAGACATATTATTTTGAATAATCAGTGCAGGAGCCCACATGGGTAGATGCCATGATGGAGGAGTATGACTCCATTGTCAGAAACAGTGCTTGGTAGATTATTCCAAGGCCGATGGGAAAATCAGTTGTAGGATCAAGATGGATCTACAAGGTAAAGAAAGTTGTTGATGGGAGTGTCGAGAAGTATAAGGCAATATTTTTTTCCCAAGGCTTCTCACATATCGAGGGGATTGATTATGAAGAAACCTTTGCACCTATCGCATGGTATTCTTCCATAAAGACCATCCTTTCTCTCTCAGCGCAGATGGCTTGGCACATTCATCAGATGGATGTGAAGACTTCATTCCTTAATGGGATCATTCAGGAAGAGGTGTACATTGAGTAGCCTGAAGGATTTGAGATCTTCAGTAGCGAGTCGCATGTGTGTAGACTCAAAAGAGCGTTGTATGAGCTGAAACAATCACCTCGTGCTTGGTACACACGGATCAACAACTATTTCACTGGACTTGGCTTCACCAAGAGTGAGGCAGATGCAAACCTGTACCAAATTGTGGTGGAAGGTAAGCTTTTAATCATTTTTCTTTATGTTGATGATTTAATACTAACGGGTGATGAGCATTTGATACACTCATGTAAGGTATATCTTGCGAAGGAGTTTGAGATGAAGGATTTGGGCCTCCTTCATTATTTCCTTGGATTGGAAATATGGTAGCGGGAAGGTGAACTGTTTGTGTCTCAAGGCAAGTATGCCCAGGAGATACTAGAGAAGTTTCACATGCAAGGCTGCAAGCCTATCGATACTCCTCTTCCAGGAAATTGGAGGAAAGAGGATGCTACATTGGCAGAGGTAGTGCATGCCACTGTTTATCGAAAGTTGGTGGGTTTTCTCATGTATTTAGTTAATACAAGACTAGACATATGCTATGCGGTGAACCAACTTTCACAAGCGATGATTAAACCTACCGAGCTCTTTTGGAAGGTAGGCAAGCATGTCCTAAGGTATCTTAGGGGCACATCTAAGTATGGCTTATGGTACAGATAGACGGAGGAGGTGAAGTTGCATGTCTTCATGGATGCAGATTGGGCAGGCAGCCCAACGGACAGAAAGAGCACATCAAGAGGGGTTTTCAGTATCGGATCTACAACAGTTTCTTGGTACAGCAGGAAACAAATATCTGTTGCACTCAGTTCAGCGGAAGCACAATACATGGTAGCAAGTCAAGCTACATGTGAGGCTATATGGATGAGGAAGATCCTATTCGGTTTGTTCGGTTCACATTTAGATCCTATAATGATACATTGTGATCATCAGAGTTGCATTAAAATCTCGATTAATCTTATGTTTCATGATAGATCTAAACATATTGATATCCAGTATCATCATATTAGAGATTGTGTGCAGCGGAAGATCATGTTGCTTTATTACATTCCTATGGAAGATCAGGATGCAGATATTCTGACGAAGGCACTCGACAGGACAAAATTCGAATACCGTAGAGGCAGGATCGGGGTGAAGGATAATCCCTATCTTGTTGAGAGGGAGTGTTGAGATTCAACAAGATGATGAAGCTTCATGAAAATCAATCACCTTCACTAAGTGGGCCTGCATGTTATTTTTAGGTGTAAGTCTATTTTTAGACTATGTCTATTTTTAGACATGGTGATCATATTTCAGATGTTGCAGGATGCTATTTATGGATGGTTGGTCAAGTTGGAAAAATATATGAAATTTTATTTTTAGAATATTGGGCGAAGTCTATTTATAGATCTTCAATCTAAAAATAGAAGTGTTGATTATTATTAGCTCTTAATAATAATCAGACAATAAACAACAACTTATTCTCTTGGAGCACTTAATTTTAGTATACAGATTTGTCAAATCGGTGAGCATGTGACCAAGAATTCCAGGAAGAAGCTGAAGCTGACTACTGAAGTTGGGATATTTGTGGGGTAGAAAAAATCACCCCATAATTATCTTGTGTATTTTCCAAACAGTCGAATGGTTGTGGTGCGACGGGATATAAAATTCAATGAGGAGAAATCCATGAAGTTGTCGCTTGAGAGGGAGCTAGACTTACATGCGGAGGAGGAAATTTTGGTTCACAAAGATGAGTCTCTAGATGTGGATCATCCATAGGATGAGGTTCATGGAGTGGAGTCCACTCATGCAAAGCCAAACATTAGAACTGGAAGAAGGCGTACCACAAAATTTGATAGGCTGAAGCTTGATGCGGCACAAAATGTAGGACTCCCTACTTCACAACGCAGACAGAGAGAGTCTCCTGACTGATTCACTAGATAAATGGCTCTCATGAGCAAATGTATTGTGACTGAGCCATCTTACTTTCAGGAAGCAGTGCAGGAGCCTACATGGGCTGATGTAATGGTGGAGGAGTATGACTCCATTGTCAGATACAATGCTTGGGAAATTGTTCCAAGGCCAGTTGATAAATCAGTGGTAGGTTCAAGATGGTTCTACAAGGTAAAGCAAGCTGTTGATGGGAGTGTAGAGAAATACAAGGCTAGATTTGTGGCCCGGGGCTTCTCACAGATTGAGGGGATTTATTATGAATAAACCAGTCAGAGGCTTGTTGTCATAGTGATTACGCAGTCCAATGCAGAGGGTGACACAAAAGCTTTAAAGGTCTGAGTTTTCTATAGGAAATTTGTGTCGGGATTTCTTGTGGAGAAAGGGCACATTCCATTCAATAATTTTTCCCATATTTTCTTGCTGTGGATTTCCAGTTTCATGCATCCAACTTGTACTCAGAATCTCACTATTGCATAATAATAAAACCCTCACTTCTACACTAATTTTCCCGCGTTGGATTTTTCCAGGGAATTTTGTCCAAAAATAATTGTGTTATATTTTATGTGTGCATGCTAGAATTTCTCAGCTTCCAGTGCTATTTTATTTCTGTGTTTTTATTTGTGAAGGTTGATGTGTGTTTATTTCTATGTTTTCGTAGAAATAAACTGAATAATTGATTTATCAATTAGGAGAAATAATACCAATTGAGGATTTTAGTAGTGAAATTTTCAAAATAGCCTCACACAAGTACCAATGTTGCTCTAAATCCTCATTCCCCCTTCCCAAGAACTCAAGATACCGAGTGAAAGATATTTCCATGCTTCCAACAATCCATGGTTGAAATGGCGAGACAAGTTTGAACCCCTGAGAGCTGGTTTGCAAAGACTCTTGGTAAGTTTAGTAAAACCTACAATTTCTACCACCAAAGATACTAGCCTAGTAGGTATTGTATACTTTGTGAACCTTTATGACTTTAGCTAACTCAAGAGAAACTGAAATTTTTTTTAATAAAGGACCAACGGGAGGTCAGGGTAAGTGCTACCTGAACTACTGGGCAATGAGTTATTACTCTCAGGAGACGCATCATATTCAGAAAAAAACCTCCTCTTTACAAGATGCATGTCTTCATTCAGGCCTATCCCTTGGTCCATAGGGTCTGATCCATATGGAATCTCCATCTCTCCTCGTGGGTGGAAATACCTACTGTTTATTTCTATATGTGTCACAATAGTGGGCCTGACCTCTTCCACTAGGCGAGGACTCACCCTATCACTATCCCCTTCGTTCCACAATTCTAGCCAGTTTAGTCTTCCTTCTCACACTTTTGGACTACTCAACATCACTCCTACCTAGTGTATATCCCTTTTTCAGTTATGGATTTCTTGCAAAGCCTTCTCCCACCATTCCTCAAATATCTACACCCTCTTTTGTGCTCTCAGTTCTCTAGCCTTCTGCAAGTCATATAAGTCCATCTCTCTAACATTTTTATCACTGTCAACTAGGTAACATTTCTCCCTATATACCCCACCCCCAGTATCAGGGCTTTAAGAATCCATGGATAGCCTCATACTTGGAAAAGTATAGATGGCCCTCTGCAAAAAACTCGACGATGTATCCCTCTAAAATGGATTGTACCCATAAATTGACGACCCGATTCAAGTCTGTATCAAGTTGGTGTAACTCGTCTAGGTGTTGATGAGTCCAGGTATGGAAAGATCTACACCGACTGTCATTCCCTTCTTTTCTCTGCAACCTTTGCAACCAATTGTAAAGATATTATGGTAACTTACATAGTAATATCTCTTACTGATCACTCATAGGCTATGTGTACAAAACTTCTTCCTTCACACGCTTCATGCTCTTTTGACGAAGTTTGGCTTGCTGAGAAATAAGCCACTCTACCTGCTCATGCCACTAATCCAAAAGATACTTCTCAAAAATCCTTGACATGATGTTCCATGTCCCTTCGATAAATTCAAGGTCCCTGCAACAAAACCATTTGTTAGTGAAAAATTATAAGATGTAGAGACCTTGGGTTCAAACTCAAGGGCCAACAAAGGATCTGTTGTAGTCTAACACAACGTCAACATTTTCACGTTACCCAGAAGAGGTAAGGTGTCTAACCTAAGGTGTTCTGAGACTTGAATAGGAAAAGGTACTAGAACCAGACATCAAGGAGTGTTACGACAATGATCTATCATCCACATCTATTCTAGGAAGTCACATCATCAAACATGTAACAAACGCAAAATGGAGTTTGCAACACAACTAAGGGGACATATAAAATTCATATTCATGCAAAAGAAATTTTTAAAAGGGCTACATAAACCAACAAATTCAAGGGACTAAAATAACACCGCAACTTCTTTTAATTTAAAAAACAAAGTATCATTACATCCTAGCAATATGACCCTTCAGGTAAAATCAAGCAGATCATCATACAATTTGGATTAGATAGGGATGAGCTGAGACCATAACCACTTTCAATAGACCCAGTGCCAAAATTTTTGCATATTATCTTCACCTCTCTAATTGTTTCCTTTTCCTTTTGGATTTTATAAACTTCTTCCACAACCTCGCTCGCCTAAACGACCAGTGTTTCCCTTGGATACCATGCACTTTCCTCTTTGCCAGCTCTTGTGACTCAGTTGCAATTATTTAAGGGAATTTTGGGGTCTAAAATGGGCCTCCTAAGGAGATTATAAAATAATAGTGGAAATAATAGAATAATTTTTTATTATATCATCAAATTTTGGAGTGAAAAATGAAAAAACTATTTTTTCAACTTGTATTTTCAACTTATCTCCCTATGGGTTTACTCAAATTTCGAGGAAAAACACTCGATAGATGCATAATTTGATTCCTAATCCAAGGAGTACCCATTTTGCATATTTTCGATGGACCTTTCTACATGAAAAATGAGAAAAACATGAAAAACATGATTACAATCACGTTTTTTCATGTATTTCTCATTTTTTGTGTAACACGATCCATCGAAAGTATGAAATATGGGTATTCCTTGGATGAGGAATTAAGTTTTTCATCCAATGAGTATTCACGCTTGAAATTTGAGTAAACCCTTAGGGTGATAAGTTGAAAATACGAGATGAAAAAGTAGTTTTATTATTTTATTATTTTTTAATATTTTTACTTTTTTACTCCAAAAATGGTGAATCATCCCCCATGGTTGACATCATCATCTTGAATCATATTGATTCTTATAAAGTTTATTTTGGTTGTACATTTTTCTTAGGAGGCCCATTTTAGACCTCAAAATTCCCCTAATGGCTCATTTTCTCCTCGACGACCTCTGTGAACACTGTTGTGCTTGTATTTAACCAAAACTTTTTCTTGCCAAATTTTGTGTCTGAAATATCTTGTTAGATTTCCTTTATTTTCCTCATTAGTTCCCCGAACAACTGCCTTTCGGTTAGACTTCCTCAAGATGTGTCAAAGTTCTATCCCCCAAAATGAAGGATCCAACACTTAATATGGCATCTATTCTTTTCCCTATAGATACTTTTGACAAGGACCTATAGTCATTTGTTGTTTGGAAGCATGGAAGCCAACATGTTTACAATTGACAAAACTATTTTACATGCTCAATATAATGGGAATTGGTAGTTAGTTGTAGATATATAAATGAATATCTAACAACGTTCTTGGTTAGGATTTTCTCCCTTTTTGCGATTATCATTATCGAATATGATATTTTTAGTGTTATAGTTTTATTTAATACTTTAACACCACCACATTACATGATGTGATTGAGTGTTGGTGTAAGCTGAAAATCAATCATTCTTCAACTTTTGTGCAAATAAGATCCCAAATACGTAGTCACAACTTCGGCTAGGATGCCTTCAAATATTATTGCGTCATGAGTGAAAAGGTATTGGTGCATATCTCGTGTTAATTAGTACATGCACATTGAATATTTTTTATTAGATTAGTGTTCCTATTATTTCAAAGAGGAGGGTGATGATTGGAAGAAACAAGGTTGCCTCAACATCTAGACATTGTAGTAGCCCATCAAATTTATTATAGCAGCACAACAAATTTTTTATGTACATTCATACTTCAAAACCACAACCATCGTTGAACCACGTGCTTGCCAACACTTTTGAATATGGGTCGTACCATAGGCTGGATTAAATACAATTACGTTAAGCAACTAGGGTCATAACACATTATAGAAGCAATGCATATTATTATTACAACTTAATAGACTTATGTCCTCCTCCTATCTATAAAAAGTTCAACATGCAGTAAGATTACCATGTTAAACCTTTTGAACTACTGTGGACGATTGTAGGGTATCAATGTATGTGTGATGAACAATTATTGCTACAAAAATTCATGGCTTTAACGAATGAAGTTTTATTTTGGCCTTAATCAATAAAGGAGGTAGTAGGTATTTTTTTTTATCATATCTCTTATAACTACCCATTTGAAAGAAAATTGCCTCACCCTTTTATAAATTATTAATTGAAACTAATTTCTATTACTCAATAATAGCAATTGTTATTATTATCATTACTCAACAATAATTATTATTAATGTTATCATTGAGTGCTAATTGGTTTCCAAAATTACTTTTACTATTAAAATTATTTCTATTAAAAGTATTAAAGCCTTCTCGATGTTCATGTGGTCTGACCTTAAATTCAATTATGCTCGAAGCTGGGATTATCAATTTTGGTGATTTTCATCTTAGCACAGAACTTTTGAATGCATATCACCATCCAAGGACCACCTAGTCCATAGGAAATCTTAACAAATGAGACACAATTTATAGTACATTTGACCACCCACTCGATAAAAATCTTATCAAATGAGACAATCTATGGTATATTTGGTTATCCACTACATTTAAATTTAGACGTAAAAAATATATATTTTATTGAAGCAGCAGGGTCATTTATTAAAGTTTTGTTAAAATTAAATATTAATTTTTTTTAAGGAATTGAAAATTATTTTTTGAATTTTTGGTAGGTGAGTAATTTTATACGGTTTAAAATCAAATTTTCAGAATCAATTTTTTTTAAATAATTAAAAATAAAAAACCCAATGGAAAAATGTCCTATAAATTAATGATTTGTAACATCTCATTTGATTTTTTATGTTATTTTAATTGATACATTTAAACTTATTTAAGTTAAACTCACTGAATGAGTATATTAAGAAAATTATGAACAAAAGTTAATTCTATTTTTTTTATAAATATTAATTATGGAGTGGTCTCCATAAAGTGATGGTTAAGTGTCCAAGTTACCAGAGTGGTTCGATTAAAAGTGGTTACTTGACAATTACCTTTCCTATGGGAATAACAAGAAAACCCTAATGAGGAAAAGGGGTTCTATGAAAAAGGAAAAACAACAGCAAGATAGCTGAAGGGTGAAAGTATCAAGAGCTAGTTGGAGCCAGCGGAACTCTGATAAAAAACCCGAAATGGAAGAAGAGACTGGACGACGGTCTTGAGGTCTCTCTCTCCAGAGAAACTGCTAAGCAATCATACTCTGACGAGGATCACGGGGGAGCATACGATGTAGTATCCTCTCTCATGGTTGGGAGGAAGCCATAAGCTTTTTTTATTTGAAGTAGGTACTATGAACCTGAAAAGCATAGCATAAAGTATTAAAGTAACTCTGAAAATAATCTATGTATGTTGTGAATGAAAATGTGTTAATTATGTGATGAATTGATTAATAGCACAATAGTTGTTGTTTTATAATTATTCAATTATTTATGACTGTAAAAATCCTCTTTGCCTGAGGGTTGAGTGTCCAATTAGGAAAATGGTACCTCTCCCTGCAAAAGGTATTTATAATTGTAAATGGATAATTCAATAAATTATTTTTAACACTCTAAAATGAGGGTAAATACTAACAAAACAATTAGTTTCATCTGGAGTAAAGGAAAAACCCCAGACAGAACAATCTGCTTTGAAGAGGAGTAAATTGTACACGAACTAAGGGTTGCGACGAGAACCCTCTTTTGTAATCAGATGGTCTAGACACATGGGAAGTTTGTAAAAACAAGAAAGAAATGATTGTAAACAATGGTTGAACTATAGAAGTGAAAATTTCTAACTCAAAACAACAGAAAGAACTGAATAGTTTAACCTCATTGTGTAATACATTATAATTACAGTAAAAGAGTTAAAAAATATGTGAAAAGAATAGAATGTACTGAACACATAATAAGCTACTGTAGTCATAATATGAAAGGAATAGAATTATGATAAGAGTAAAATATATATCCAATAAATAATATTTCTTTAAGCTATCTTTAGCTACAATCATCATGAGAGAGTTTAATAAAAATACTGAAAACCTAAACGAGGATAATCATTCCATAAAATCACAAAGGAAAAACATGAAATAACCATTCAGTTCCATCACAGGGGTAAAACTGAATTTTATAGAAAAATCAAATGAAAGAAATAGTAGCAAATCCACATGCATGGAAAAATTCCAGTTTCGGCTTAAATAGCATAAAATCTATTTGTAAAAATGTTGGGAACAATTCTATATAGATACAAAAGATAAATTAAAACTGTACAGAGAGACGAACTCCAAATTATGGAACTAGTAGCAAGACTTAAATAGGTGAAACATTGTCTTCTGATTAGAAGTATGGGGTTTAACCTCCATTTCTAAGGAAATCACAAATGCAGTTCTAAAAAAAGGAAAATTCCCTCACAGAGAGCCTTGGTGAGCTCAAGGGGAGTAAATAAAACCTGAGAAACTTAGGCAATAATTTAAATTACAAATTCTCCAAAATTTAACTAAAACCATTCAAGAAGGATTTTCGAACAGCTCGATAGAGCCAACAGAGGAGTTGGGTACCTGAATCCAACATTGAAAGTATATGTGAGGCTGGTCGTAACCAAAATTTTGTTGACAGAAGAAGGTAGGGTTTGGGTAGAAACCTTACCTGCAAGAAAACAAAAAAAAATATCAGAACTTTAAATAGAAATTCTTCATAAAAACCGTAGAGAAGAAATGAGATGGAAATGATGTAAATAAACACAAACCCTGGTTAAAAAATTTACCTCATTTGTAATGTAAAACGGTGAAACCCCTCAACATCGAGAAGAAGGAAATAACCGTGTGAAGCATAGAACAATAGGTGACTATTGTCTTCACGGGACCAATAGGTAAGGGCGAGAGGGTCTTTACCTCATCACAAAACAAAACAACAAGCGGAGGAGCCATGGCGGCGAAAGTTGTAGATCTAGGAGAGAAGCGGAACAAATGAAGCGGTTAGGGTTTGGGATGGATAGGGTTACACCCTAACCACCTCCAACCCATAGCCAACTGTGGATCATAATGATATAAGGGCTAAGAAACGCACACATGTAAATTGTGTACGCCCATGTGATAATACAAATCATTAAAAAATTTATTAAAATAATCAACCGACTATACCACATAATATTACCAGAAAGATGCTACTATGGCGAGATGGAAGGGATTTCAATTTGGCAATGAATGTGTAATGAATCTGTACATGATATAAGTATTGTAACGAAATATATTAACACATATATAATTCCTTCCCATATTATGCCTCGTGTGTATGATCAAAGGATTTAATAATAGGTAGATAATATGATATACCATGGGTTTTTGAAAGTGTAACATCATATATATATATATATATATATATATATATATATATATATATATATATATATATATATATATATATATATATATATATATATATATATATGTGGATTCAGACCTAAGCGTTTAGCCCTAATGGTTGAGGAAAATATTTTGTAAATCTTATGCATTATAACTTAAGGTAGTTAGTATTTCAATTTGTATGCATAGGTACAACTCTAGTAGAGCTAAATTATTATGTTAGAGTGTTAAGTTAAGATGAAAAAGATTTTTTTTTATTGTTGTGTAAATATTTCTAATGTTTTATGAGTAGACATACCATGTGGTATCAGAGCAGCGTTCACACGCTCATACCCATTTTGGTCACCTAAATAACAATTTGATGTGTAAACTATGCACAAAAATAATAAGAAGAAATTGATAGAGTACAATGAGGAGAGGCTAGATACATGAGGCTTCTAGGACTACAGGGGAAGCACACCCCCAGAATAACCCATAAATAAATCTAGAAATGTCGGTGTAGTTGAGCATGGACCAACATCAAAAAACCAGCAAACTACTCGAATAACAACACCGGCAGACCAATATACTACTGAGTATCATATAACAATTACAAGAATAGATGGTTCAAGTGAGAAGTGACAATGAGAATTTGATACAAGAACATGAAATCATTCTTAAAAGTCTTTCTGATAAAAAAAATCAAGGAACAACTCAGCCCAGCCCTGAAAGAAATGCTCGAGAAGAGGGTGAACAACGAAAACAAAATAATTATAAGCCATAGAGTAGCCACACCCAGCAGAGTAACAAGAACTCAAATTATAATGAAGTCGAGTCAGGAAATGTCTCAGATCAATAGGAGATGAAAAAAAAAAAAGTGGAGCTGCAAGGTGAATTCTGGAAAATCAAACCGCCTACATTTGACGAAGAGGCAAAAGAAGTGGAAAAGGCATGGATAATTAACATGAATAAATAGTTTAAGGTCTATGAATATAATATTAAATTGAAAGCTTGCTTAGCTATCTATCAACTATAAGAAAAAGCCACATTATGGTGGGAGGAAGTAAAAAACGTACAAGGAATCGAATACCAGAATGTGACTCGGGTTGAATTCCAATAGTATTTTAAGGAAAAATATTTAATGGGGTGATTTTACGATGAAAAGTATTGATAATTTCACGATTTGAGATTGGGACAGCTGAAAATCGATGGATTCATTACAAAATCCACTTCCCTATTAAGATACGTACCATACCTGAAAGATGAAAAAGAAAAAGTACAACGATTATTGAGTAGTTTACCTGCCCACATGAAGGAAATAATCGAGTTTGTAAATCCAAAAACCACAGACGAGGTGATATGGAAAGCACATATGTTATACCAGCAGTCCAAGGTTAAAAGAGAAGCTCGTAGGAATTGGCTGGCAAAGAAGGTATAGAAAAATAATTTCAATTTCAAGAGCAGTAGATCTCGCAATTATAAAAATACTGCCAGAAATACAACAAATAGGCAGCAGGGAAGAAATCAAAAAAAGACCAAGTAGCCAGCTGGAGAGCAACCCACAGAAGCTTCAAGTAGACCCAATTATGGATAGATCCAGAAGTCGTTGTTACAATGTTGTGGATGCGATGAAGCGCATTACTATAAAAACTACCCTCACCGTGGAAAAAATGAGATTGCTACTAACTTTCAAGAGGCATCTACAGTAGGGGACATGGCACGAAATATACCAAGAATTAATGTAGTGCTTGAGGATCAGCAATCAAATTATCAACCAACCGTGATTGAGTTAGAAGGTAAGTTGTACTCCTAAACTGTTTCAATTTTCATTGATCCTGGTGCCAGTTTAAGTTATGTAAATCCTAGGATAGTAGCGAAGTGTGATTTTCAGAGGCATAAGTTTAAAAACCATTGGCTAGTACAATTGGCCATAGGTACCGAGATGAATTTAATGCTAAATTTTCGAACAGTCCCCTAGAGGTTGGAAACCAACACATAAATGTGGAATTGAATCTCCTACATTTAGGATCTTATGAAATTTTACTAGGAATGGATTAACTAGAAGTGCACTAGTCACTGGTAGACTCCAAAGTGAAAATCATATATTACAAGGCAAAATATGGAAACTACCAATAATTGCAAGGAATCAAGAAACCACTTCAGTTGCATCATATTACTGCATCTCAGTTGGGAAAATGCATCAGAAACGACTTTCAGATTTATATCATTCAGGTGGGATTTTCTAATTCTAAAGATAAGACCCCTATGATGGAGAAAATACCGGTGGTACAAGATTTTACGGATGTATTTCAAGAAAATATACTGGGCTTACCTCCAAAACCGGACATCAATTTCACCATCGAATTAATGCCAGGGGAAACACCAATATCACATGCAACATATTGAATGAGTGTATCTGAGTTAACTGAGTTGAAAATGCAATTACAGGAATTGCTAGATAATGGATACATCTGTCCTAATGTGTCTCCTTGGGGGGCACTAGTACTGTTCATGAAGAAGAAAGATGGTACTATGCGAATGTGTATGGATTATAGACAGCTTAACAAACGAACTGTTAATAAAAAATACCCGTTGCCATGAATAGACGAACTATTCGATCAAGTGAAAGACACAAATGTCTTCTCAAAAATAGATCTAAGATTTGGGTACCATCAAATACGGATAAAGGACAAAGACATATATAAGACAACTTTCCATACCCGATATGGGAGCTATGAATTTCTAGTTTTTCCATTTGGTTTAACCAACACACCAACAACATTCATGAGTTTAATGCATGACATATTTCATTTGTTTTTGGATAGGTTTGTTTTAATGTTTATTGACGACATACTTATCTACTCAAAGACCATGGAGGAGCATAAAGAAAACTTACGGATAGTGTTAAGAATGTTGAGAGAACACCAACTTTATGCTAAGTTCAGTAAGTGTGATTTTTACAAAGAGAAAACTCAATATTTAAGCCATGTTATTTCTATTGAGGTTATAGTAGTAGATCCTGAAAAAATAAGAACTATCATAGAATGGAAAGTACCTAAGAACATAACAGACATACGATATTTCATGGGGTTGGCTTAATATTATCAACATTTTATTGAGGGGTTCTCTAAGATTGCTTTCCCCATAACCTCACTATAACGAAAAGGACGAGTGTTTAAATGGACCAGCGAGTGCCAAACCAAATTCAAGCGGTTAAAAAAATTATTGAATACAACCCCTATAATAAAGGTCACTGATCCAAACAAGGAATTTGAAATTTTCATTGATGCTTGCAAAGGAGTGGGATTTGCACTGACACAAGATGAAAAATTTGTGGCTTACAAGTCTAGGAAGCTGAAATATCATGAACAACAACATTCCACATATTATCTAGAGTTGACTGCAGTAGTGCACACATTGAAGGTATGGAGGCACTACCTATTGGGAAAAAGATTTGTATTAAAAATTTATCACAATAGTTTGACCAGCTATTTTAAGA
Organism: Pinus albicaulis; assembly: GCA_034641835.2. Taxonomy (NCBI): domain Eukaryota; kingdom Viridiplantae; phylum Streptophyta; class Pinopsida; order Pinales; family Pinaceae; genus Pinus; species Pinus albicaulis. The sequence goes on from CM076571.1 coordinate 831,203,554, forward strand.
AAACTGGCTTGAATGCTCGTCAAGCCAAGTGGACCGCATTGTTAAGCAAATTTGTTTTTTAAATTCAACATGTTAAGGGAAAATAAAACCATGTCGCTGAAGCTTTAAGTAGAAAATTACACTATGTGTATGAAATCTTTTTAACCAGGAAGAATTTAAGTTGTGAGAATAGGTGAAGGAGGGTGCAGATTAAGATCCAAAATATCAGTTTCTATGGCAGCAAAAACAACAAGCAGAAGAGAAAGGAAATAAAATAGAGTACAAGATCAACAATGAACAGTTATTTATATTTCGAGGGAAAATCTACATTCCTAATCGAATGAGTTTAAAGGAAGTCATCTTAGATGAATATCATCGAAGTTCTTATTCTAGACACCATGGTTACCAAAAGATGTTAACAACAATTATAAAAGACTACTTTTGGCCGGGAATGCGTAAAAGTATCGCTGAATATTTGACTAAATGTTTGGAATGTCAACAGGTCAAGGTGGAACATCAACACCCAGCAGGCCTGTTGCAACCTATTCTTGTGCTTGAATGGAAGTGGGAAGTTATATCATTAGACTTTATCACAGGCCTACCAAAAAAAAAAGCAAAAAAATGACTCAATAATGGTGGGGGTCGATCGATTGAGCAAGGAAGCTCATTTTATTCAAGTACAGTAAAATTATAAAACTATATAGATTGTTGATATCTTTATGAGAGAAGTGTTTAGATTACACGACATACCGAAAACAATTATCTCAGACAGAGATGTAAGGTTTACCTCCACCTTTTGGAATGCCTTGTTCACTGGTTTAGGCATGCAAATTCAATTAAGTATTGTATACCATCCATAGACATATGGTCAGGCGGAAAGAGTAAATCATATTTTGGAGGACATGTTGCGAATGTATGTAATGAAAAAACGTATGAAGTGGAAATATTATTTACACCTCATGGAATTTTCTTACAATAATGGATACCAAGAATCCCTCAGGATGAGTCCTTTTGAAGCATTATATGGCAGGAAATGTCAAACACCCATTAACTAGAGTAGCCCAGAGACTAAGCTAATGCTTGGACCTGAAATGTTGGTCAAGATGGAACAAGAAGTGCGGAAGATCTGACAAAATCTAAAAGCTTCCCAGGATCGACAGAAAGTGTATGCAGATAGGAAGAGGACCTACCGAGAATTTGGAGTAGGTGATCATTTTTATGTGAGAATTAGACCCAAAAAGAGTACCTCAAGGTGGACTACTTATGCCAAGTTATCCCCCCGGTTATGCGGGCATTTCCAAATTTTAGAAAGAGTGGGACCAGTGGCCTATCGATTAGCTTTACCAGGACATATTCGAGTACACAATGTGTTTCATGTGTCCCTATTGAAAATATTTTTGCATGATCCAAAGAACATAATACAATGGCAGAACATTCAGGTAGGTTTGAATTGAAAGCTAAGAATCCTAAGAAGATAATTAGCACTTTGAATAAATTAAATATTTATTGGTTGCAAGTCCAACCAGATGTTGAATTTCTAGTAGAACCTCATCGTATTCTCGATCAGAGAGAAATAACTCTCCAGAGGCGAGCCATCACCAAAGTTAAAGTGCAGTGGAAGCACACTGGCCCAAAGGAGGCTACTTGGGAAGATGAAAGGTTCATTTGACAGGCCTATCTGGAATTATTCACTGAAATGGAGTAAAACACCGAGAACAGTGTTTACCTTGAGTGGGAGAAGATATAACATATGGATTTGATTTTTTATTTCATTTCAATTAATACATTTAAACTTGTTTAAGTTAAACTGGTTTAATGAGTATATTAAGAAAACTATGAACAAAAGTTAGTCCTATTATTTTTATAAATATTAATTATGGAGTGGTCTCCATAAATTGATGGTTAAGCGTCCAAGTTACCAGAGTGGTTATATTAAAAGCAATTACCTGAAAATTATCTTTCCTCTGGGAATAAAAAGAAAACCTTGATGAGGAAAATGGGTTATGTGCAAAATGAAAAACAAAAACAAGATAGCTGAAGGGTGAGAGTATCCAGAGCTGGTTGGAGCCAGTGGAACTTTGATAATAAAAAAACCCAAAATGGAAGAAGAGATTGGACGATGGTCTTGAGGTCTCTCTCCATAGAAACTGTTAATAAATCATACTATGACGAGGAGCATGGGGGGAGCAGAGGACGTAATAGCCTCTCTCATGGTTGGGTGGAAACCCTCAAATCTGTTTACTTTAAGGAGGTACTATGAACCTGAAAAGAATAGAATAAAGTATTCTTTTTATTTCTATAAGTAATTTAACACTGAAAATAATCTATGTATGTTGTGAATGAAAATGTGTTAATTCTGTGATGAATTGATTAATAGCACAATAGTTGTAGTCTTATAATTATTCAATTCTTTATGACTGTAAAAATCCTCTTTGCTTGAGGGTTGAGTGTCCAATTAGGAAAATTGTACCTCTCCCTACAAAATAAGGTCTTTATAACTGTAAATGGACAGTTCAGTAAATTAGTTTGAAAACTCTGGAATGAGGGTAAAGACTGGTGGAACAGGTAGTTCCATCCGGAGTAAAGGAAAAACCCCGGACAGATCAATCTTCTTTGAAGAGAAGTAAATTGTACACAGACTAAGGGTTGGCACTAGAACCCTCTTTTGTAATCATATGGTTCAGACACGTGGGGATTTTATTAAAACAATAAATAAATTACTGTAAACAATGGTCAAACTGTAGAAGTGCAAATTTCTAACTCAAAACAACATAAAGAACTGAATAGTTTAAGCTCACTCTCTAATACATTATAATTACAATAAAAGAGTTTAAAATGTTGTGAAAAGAATAGAATGTACTGAACACAGAACAATCTAATATAGTCATAATATGAAAGGAACATAATTATGATAACAGTAAAATAGATACCCAAGAAATAATCTTTCTTTAAACTATACTTAGCTACAATGATCATAAGAGAGTTGAATAAATATACTGAAAACCTCAACAAGGATAATCATGTCATAAAATCACGAAGGAAAAACATGAAATAACCGTTCACTGCCCTCGTAGGGGTAAAAATGAATTCTATAGAAAAATCATAATTAAAGAAATAGTAGCAAATTCACATGCATGGAAAAATGCTAGTTTCGACTTAAATAACATAAACTCTATTTGTAAAAATGTTGTGAACAAGTCTATAGAGATACAAAAGATAAATTAAAACTGTACAGAGAGTTGAAATCGAAATTATGGAACCAGTAGCAAGACTTAAATAGGTGAAACAATGCATTCTGAATAATAGTATGGGATTTAACTTCCATTGCTAAGGAAATCACAAACCCAGTTCTCAAAACAAGAAAATTCCCTCGCGGAGAGCCTCGGTGATCTCAAGGGGAGTAAATAAAACCCGAGAAACTTAGACAAGAAATTAAATTACAGTCTCCAAAATTTAACTAAAACGGCTCAAGGATTTGTGAACAACTTGACAGAGCTAGTGGAGGAGTTGGGTACCCAAATCCAACATTGAAAGAATATGTGAGGTTAGTCGTAACCAAAATTTTGTTGATAGAAGAAGGTAGGGTTTGGGTAGAAACATTACCTACAAGAAAACAACAACAAAGATCAAAACCTTAAATATAAATTCTTCATAAAAACTGTAGAGGAGAAACGAGATGGAATTGATAGAAATAAACAAAAACCGCGGTTAAGAAATTTACCTCATTTGCAATGTAAAACGGTGAAACCCCTCAGAACCGAGAAGAAGGAAATAATTGTGCGAAGCATAGAACAGTAGTTGAAGATTGACTTCACAGGACTGATAGGTAACGGCGAGAGTGTCTTTACCTCGTCACAGAACAGAACAACAAGCAGAGGAGTCATGGCAGTGAAAGTTGCAGAGCTGCTAAAGAAGCGAACTAAATGAAGCAGTTAGGGTTCGGGAGGGGTAGGGTTACACCCTAACCACCTCCAACCCACACCCAACCATGGATCGATAATGATCTAAGGGCTAAGAAATGCCCACATGTCAACTTTGTATGCCCATCCAATAATGTGGATCATTAAAACATTTATTAAAATAATTGACCAACTGTACCACATAATCTTACCATGGAGATGCTGATGTAGCGAGATGGCAGGGATTTCAATTTGATAATAAGTGTGAAATGAATCCATAAATCTTATAAGTATTGTAACAAAAACTATTAACACATATATATAATCCCTTCCCATATGATGCCTCATGTGTATGATCAAAGGAGTTAATGATAGGCCGATAATATGATATAAAGTGTAACATCATATATGTGTGTGTGTGTGTGTGTGTGTGTGTGTGTGTGTGCAGATTCACACCTAGTGGTTTAGCCCCAAGGGTTGAGGAAAATATTTTGTAAATCTTATGCATTATAACTTAAGGCAGTTAGTATTTCAATTTTTATGCAAAGGTACAACTCTAGTAGGCCTAAATTATTATGTTAGAGTGTTAAGTTAAGATGCAAAAGAATTTGTTTTTATTGTTGTGTAAATATTTCTAATGTTTTATGAGTAGACGTTACATTATTGAAACAAAAATCTCAAATTTATGGTTTTTCCCATAATTAATATTTTTTTTTGGAAAAAAAATTGCTATTAAGTTTCATGCTTTTATTAACCATGGAAAGTGACAGATTTAAAAACCTCATATTATTATTATTTTCCTCAATAAACGTTACCTATATTATATATTTTCACAATTCAATTTTAAATCACTATGCAATATAAAAAATAAAAATATATGTTATTACATGTGAATTATTTGCCATGCCATATGAATTAGGATAAATATAAATTTAAAGTTAAATAAATATTTTGTTACAATAATTAGCTTAAAAAAAATATTTATTTTACTTATCATATACATACATTATTTAATATAAAAATGTTAGACATGGTAATTTCTAGTCATTTGGTCCTATAAGTTAAAGATGGAATAAAATGTGCACAAACACATTTCAATGAAGTCTTAACTTTTGTAACAAACTATGATGTTGGGGCTAATGTTTCATCCAAAATTATGTATGCACCTATTTCTATTTTAATTCAAGGGTATCTAGTCCATCATCCTATTCAAATTTGTTTTTTAGTAAATTTATGAATTTGTTCAAAGATTCAATAATTCTTATCAATTACTTTTTGCATCAGAGAAAAATAATAAAACATCAATGCTACATATTACACTTGTTTTTTAATATATATATATATATATATATATATAATTTAAATCATTAATAAATATTATGTATTGATTTATAATAATATTTTTTTAAGCTATATTTTTTATTTTGTTTTTAAATTAATTTGTTATTATTATTTATTTATTTTGTATATAATTTATAAAAAAACTTACTTAAAAATAATATTAAAAATAAAATAAGTTTGAAAATTTTAAATTATTATTTTATAAAATAATTTTAAATCATAAAATAATTTTTTTTTTAAAGTTATATTTTATTATAAAAAAATTATAATTATAAAATAAATGTGAATTTTTAAAGTATATTTTTTATAAATTGTAATTTTTTATGAAAATTTTATACGATATTATTAATTATTTACATCTTTAAACAATATTGAAAAGACCCATAAATCTCAAGAGAGATGATGACTGGAATATAAGCAGGTGTTGGATCCCTGCTCGTGATATTCTTAGTGGACTGGTTTATATATATATATATAATTTTATTCTATTTAATTTATTTATTATTATTTCTTAAAAAGAGAGTAAATTAATATTAACAATTAAATAGATATAATATAATAGAATAGGTAATAATAATAATAATAACAACAACTATTTAATTAGATTAAATTAAATAAAAATACCTATATATTTTATTAAAAAATTCAATAATTTACTAATTAAATAAAACTAGCCGTTATTAATCTATTTGGAAAAGAAAATCAAACTAGCCATTATCGTAATGGTTAGTTTAGCCTTTTTTACATCTATTTAAACTCAACGTCAAGATTTGATCTCTCACCTAGTCCTAATGATGAATTACACTGATTGATTTGAAAAATATGACAAAGTTCATTTGAATGTAATTATTACCAAAAATATTCTATACAATTTTAAGATGAACCACAAAAGCCAAAATTCAAAAAATATTGAAAAAATTAAGACATATTATTATAATAGAAATTATTTTAACGTCGGCCTCTGCGTGAAGTAATATCTAAATTGTGAGTTTTCATATTTAATCTCTCGCGAATGTTTAAAAAAAACCGAGGCCTTCTTTATGTTTATCTCTTTATCATACATATTTAAGGCATAAAAATTACAATTAAAAGGTATAGAAAAATACAAAAATTAAATTAATAAAAGAAATAACAAAGTAATGATTCATACCAAAAGTACAAAAATACTTCCAACATTAAAAAAAAATTAAATTAATAAAAGAAATAACAAAGTAATGATTCATACCAAAATTACAAAAATACTTCCAACATTAAAAAAAATTATATTGCTCAGTTTTTGCCGTTATTAGACAGTTGAGGAATAGGAACATTTGGTTATATTTGTAGTTTATTTGTTTCTTTTACTTCTATTTTTATTTATGGATATGTTATTATTATTATTATTATTATTTTTTGTTATATTTATGTTTATTAGTGTTTATGGATATGTTATTATTATTATTATTTTGGTTATATTTATGTTTATTAGTGTTTATGGATATGTTATTATTATTATTATTATTATTTTGTCATATTTATGTTTATTAGTGTGTATATTTTAAAATTGAGTTTTCAAATTAAATAATAATATCATTAAAAATTTTATAAATTTATATTGTTTTGTTTTTCCAATCATTAATTATTTGAGAAATATGAACATTTGGTTATATTTGTAGTTTATTTGTTTTTTTACTTTTATTTAAAATTGAGTTTTCAAATTAAATAATAACATTTAAAAAATTAAAATTAAAATTTATATTTTTTTGTTTTTCAGTTATTAATTAATTGAGGAATAAAACATTTGGTTATATTTGTAGTTTTAGTTGAGGAATATAACATTTGGGTATATTTGTAGTTTTAGTTGAGGAATATAACATTTGGTTATATTTGTAGTTTATTTATGGATATGTTATTATTCTTTTGGTTATATTTATGTTTATTAGTATGTATATTTTAAAATTGAGTTTTTAAATAATGATAATAATAATGTATGTATAGTGTGTTTTTTCTTTTAATTTCTATCAACTCACATTATAATTATGTAAAATTTAATTAACATTTTAGTTAAATTTGAAGTTATTATTTCATTTCAAGAGTTTTTAAACTAATTATAGAAAGACATAAAATTGTTTCCTATCCAAATGAAAATTAAAATAAAACATTATTTATTAGATTTAAAATGAAAATTGTTTTTTTCTTTTTTCAAGAGAAAAATAAAAAGTATAAAATGTTTTACTTGTCATAATGTTTTTTTAATTGATCATTTCTTCTAGACATCATAATAGTTAAGTAAAAAAGAATGTTAACAATTTTTCTCAATATCACAATGTTTCAAAAAAAGAAATGCTATTATTTTTATACAATAGAATCTTATTTTTATGGAGCTCATGCATTTATGTATCATTCATTTATTGAAATTACATTTTGATGGTGGGCATTAATATCAAAAGATTTGGTTGTGATAAATTATGTTGTTGCTCATAAAGGAAAAACAATTCCAATTTGAATCAACTCATCATTGTGTCATTCTTTATATTTACAATTAATACCTAACAATACTCCATTTCTCCACCTACAAATCTTCTTACTTCCTACTTCACTTGCTTGTATTCACTGCCTATTTAGCTCGCTTGCATTTACTACTTGCTAAACTTAACTTCATTTACAAAATTACTTATTTTAACCCTACTTAATATGAAGATACACTAGGGATCAAAATTAATTGAATCCACATATGGTTTCTTATTATCAGAAATTCAATGTTATAAATATTACCTACATGGCTTCTTTATGCCTACTTAATATGAAGAGCAATATGCACCAAAGATTAAATTTAATTCAACAGAGGTATAACTCCTTATTACCATGAATTCAACCTTACATAAGCAGTGTTAATTCATTTTTTTTGGAAAATAAATAAATAATGTTATTTCTATGTTATTTTGAAAATGGTGTCCTACATCATGATGCACAAGTGCACTAATCATTAGGCTTATAATTCTTATAAGTAAGTGTGGATTGTCAAAAATGTTCATGTTGTGGATTTTTTTTTGAAGAAACTTTGTGAAGAACTTTTAATCTATCTAATGTTTAGGGTCGATAGTCCACACATCATTATAGAGAAGAAAACATAATTACAAGACATAGAGCATAATGTAAGTCATGAAATTTTTTATGAAAATTTTATTGTTTAAAATTTTCAGCAATTTTTTTTTCCATATATTGTAACTTGATATCCATAAAATAATGTTATATTTTAATTACCCTATAAGAAATATAAAAAAAAAATCATTATAAAACAATTTCACTATATTTAACAAATGGAATTCATAATTTTCCATAAATATGATTCATATATAATATATAAAACGTATAAAATATATAAAACGTGAGTAAATGATATTATTTAAAATGAGCGTTGTCTATCTCTATTTATTTAAGTTTAAATAAAGTGTTTAGCATGTAGGAAAAACTCTTCATTTAAGGTTTATATAACATGATATAATAGAAAGTGTGATATGTAAGGTGTATATATATGTTTTTGTTTTTGTTTTCTTTTCTTTTCTTTTTTTTGGGGTAAAAAATGAGTCAAGATTGTATTAAATATTTGGTTGTTCACAGAAAATGCATGGGAAATTAATTACAGTTTTTTCGATGAGGTTATCTATTAAGGTGTTAACACATGGGAGAAAAATCTCAATACTATAATTGAATATTTTTACATGTTTACAAGAATAAATTCATACATATTGTGAGCATAAGAAAATGCAAAAACAATACATTGAGCTAGTTGGGAGGCTTTTGTAACAAAGATTCCATGTGGAATTGGTATCCTAGAGCCAAGTTAGAATTTGTTTTGCTTTATGGCTTTTCTTTACTGGATTTTTTGCCTCTTGTGAAAGGTGGTTCCATTATATTCGAGAAGAGGTAATTTTCAGCATTGCCTCCCATGTATGAATTTGCATGATTTTCTCTAATTTCCATAGCTTTCTGGTAAAAAATTGGGCTAGATATTTTCATTTCCACAATTTTATAGGATGTCAATGCCAATGTTTTTTCAACAAAAAAATGAGTCTAAAAATGATTTTTCATTTTCATAAGGAAAAAACAATTTATTTTAACTTGTTCTAAAATGAAATTAATCTTTCTAAAAATTAAAAAGAACCCTTCAAATTTACATACAGAAACTTTGAGGTAAAATAGAGGACTCAAACCAAAAATGTACAACAAAATTCAACTTTATAAGAACCAATATGATTCAATATGATGATGTCAAACCATGGGGGACGATTCACCATTTTTGGGGTGAAAAAGTAAAAATATAAAATAAATAAATAAATAAAAATTTCAACTTGTATTTTCAACTTATATTCCTATGATTTTACTCAAATTTCGAGCGGGAGCACTCGTTGGATGCAAAATTTAAATTTTCATCTAAGGAGTACCATGTTGCATACTTTTGACGGACCGTATTATGCGAAAAATGTGAAATGCAGAAAAATCATTATTACAATTAAATTTTGCATCCAATGAGTACTCCCGCATGAAATTTGAGGAAAATCGTAGGGAGATAAGTTGAAAATGCAAGTTGAAAAAGTAGTTTTTCTTTTTTTCCCTCTGAAACTCGATGAGTTAATCTAATATTGTTTTATTATTTATACTATTATTTATATTATTCTTTAGGAGACCCATTTTAGACCTCTAAATTTCTCTAATGAATGCAATGATTCTGTTCAAATTCAATCCCTAACAACAACTAATTACGAAACAAATGCTGCGTAAAAATATCTTCCCATCTTTAATAAGAAAGGAAAAAAAACCGTACAAAATCATTATTCTAGTAAACTATCAATAAAATAAATATGCCAATTCAAACTAAGTAAATCTCTTTACCTGCTACATTCTTTGAGCTCAAAACCATTGGTATGTTTCTTTGTTTACACGCACACTTTCCAAGTCCACCCTCTTCTTTCTCTTACCTAGTGGCATTTCACAGTATCAATTATATACATGTTTTTTTTTTTTTTAACACACTTAACAAATGCTCCCTCTAAATTTAGAGGGAGCCTCCAAGAATTGAGCCATGAATATTGTATTGTCTGTACATTAGTAAAACCACATATCGAGCTGAGCTCTGTACTACTTCGCCTATCTCCTGCTCCTTATTTGAAAACAAAATAATCTTGTTTTTTTCCACATTTTTCTTTACACATTCTTTCCAAAAGCATATCCTAATAAAGGGAGGTAATGATTTGTTTAAATTTTAATAAATTTATTACCATCTCCATCAAAGCTATTGTCTCATGTACTCTAATCCCCACTAAAATTACCATTCGGACACACTAACATCCTTCGCGTTACTCCCATGGAAGATTTGATAGCCTCGTAGACCTGAGGTTAAACTTAGATGCAAAACTGTGAATCTTATATGCAATTTTTTACAAGAGGGAGTAGGCTTCAATGTAGTTATCTTTAAAACAAGAAGGCAATATAATAATTTTTTTTATGTATTTTATTTTTTTGTTTGTAAGAATCTCATTGGCAGTGAATCAATTAAAAAATGATAACAAGAAATAAGTGTTGTAATTAAGCAAATTGTTAAATTTGGTTTTTGTTTAAATCATTCATTAGAATTTATGACAATTGGTTTTTTTTTTAATTATTCATTATAATTTATGACAAACAATTTATATATGTTTTAAAATATTTTTAAGTTTAAAAAAAAAAAAATGGTGTCATGATCTGATTTTTCATCTTACCTTGACAGTGAACCACACTAGACGGTTCGATGGTTCGAAACCTATCGATAAAATTCTTATGTTGTGATTTTCAGTGAAAATATTCTTATTATTCATAACAGGGATCACATAAGCCTGAATTCGGATAAGGAAAAAACGTTAAATTCCATGATTGAAGCACGGGTTCCAATTTCCTTAGTCTAACCAGGCTTCAAATTTGCCCAAAAATGATGGAAATTCTAGCAAGATTTTCATAATATCCGGTAAAAGTTTTTTTAAATCGAGGCCATAGCTATCAAACTTCCAGATTTTAGGTGCTCCATGGATTTTAATCCATTTCCACCATAAAACACAATTAAAAAACTCTTCTTGTAAAATTTTTTGAAATTTTTTATATCAGATTACGGCGATTTTTATTGTCAAATTTTGTGATTTGCATCTTGAAAAAGAATGAGTGTGTATAGATTTATATACGGTACAAAATTTCAGAATACATATCACTAACCAAGGGCCACCTAGTACATAGGAAATCTTATCAAATCATACAAACAATTTATGGTACATTTGACCACTTAGTCGATACGAAGTCTTATCAAATCAGACAATATACGGTACATTTGGTTATCCACTGCATTCGAAGATGAAAAAATACATTTTATTTTTACTGCGCCGAGAGGCACATCTACAGCCCAATATGACCTTTATGTCAGGTGGGTCACGTCCTCATACAAAATGTCGGCTTAAGTTTTAAATTTAAAAAAAAAAAAAAAAAAAAAATCGCATTGTGCTAGAACATATATCAATTTCTAATACAATTGTGTATTATTTATATAATTTGAATGGATAGTCAATTATATACATGAATTTGAATGGATCATAAATTAACCTTTAACAAAAAAAATTACCACATTGAATTTCCAAATTAAGTAAAATTTTAAACATCTTTACTCTTTACTAAAGTCAATACCATTTCCTAAATCAAAGGAAAAGAGTTAATTCAACACAAATAATCAAAATCCAAAATCTTTTAATATTTCTTTTAATTAAATATTTGTAAAATGAATTTATACTTACTCCAGAGCTATGGTAAATAAATAAAAATATATATAAACTAGATGTATGGTAAATAAATAATTTTTTTTTTATATTTATTCCATAAACCTTTTTATATTTAAAAAAACTTTAAAAAGAGGTTTTATTTAGATGAAGCCTATGGGACGAATACCATGGGACAAATTAATATTGATACCATGAGCCAAATACCATGGGTAAATAAATAAATATAAAAGAGGTATAAACAAGTATGATCAATAAATAAATAAATATAAAATAGATATAAAGAGGTATGGTAAATAAATAAATATAAAAGAGGCATAAAGAGGTAAGGTAAATAAATAACAATATATCAAATATGATTATAAATAAAAATCTAATTATATAACAAGCCTATGGGCCAAATACCATAGTAAAGAAAAGGGGTATGGTAAATAAATAAAAATATAAATAAACTAGAGGTATGGTAAGTAAATAAAACTTCTTTTCATATTTACTCCATAATCTGCTTTATATTTACGAATATTTATGTTCATTAGTTTACATAACTAAGAAGAAATAGAGAGAGAGAGTGATAAGGGAGAGATGGAGAGAGTGTGTGTATGTTTAGGGGTGAGATAAAGAGACAAAGTAAGATGTATGGAAAGAAGGGGGGAGAGAAGAAGTGAGAAGGAGAGAGGGAGGGATATAGTAATGTAGTTGGATAGAGAGAGGGGTGGAAAGAGAGAGAGAAAGAAAGGGATGGGCGAAGAGAGAGGATTAGAGAGAGAGAGAGAGATATGGGGGAAGAGAGAGGATTGGAGGGAAAAGAGAGAAAGAGAGGTGGGAGAGAAAGGGAGAGAGAGGAAGGATGAGAGAGAGGAGGAGAGTGATGGGGGAAGAGAGAGTATTGGAGAGAGAGAGAGAGAGAGAGAGAGAGATTAGGGAAGAGAGAAGGATTTAGGGGAGAGAGAGAGAGATGAAGGACGAGAGAGAGGAATTGAGAGAGAGGATGAGAGAGGGATCGATAAGAGAGATGAAGTTGGAGGGGGAGAGATGTAGGAAATAAGAAATACAGAGAGTGAGAAGTGGAGAGAGAGAAGGAGTGACAAGGGAGAGACAGAGAGAGAGCGTGTATGTTTGGGGCTGAGATAAAGAGACAAATAAGGAGATATGGAGATAAGGGGGGAGAAGGAGATATAAGGAGAGATGGAGGGATATAGTAACATAGTTAGTGGGTGAAGAGAGAGGGAGAGGGAGAGAGAGATGGGAGAGAAAGGGAAAGAGAGGAAGGAAGAGAGAGGATGTGAGAGAGTGGAGAGAGGGAGGGAAAGAGAGATGGACATGGAGGGGGAGGGGAAGAGAGGTAAGAAGAAAGAAATAGAGAGAGAAAGGTGGAGAGAGAGAGGGAGAGAGTGAGTGATAGGGAAGATGGAGAGAGAGGGAGAGAGGGGGAAGATAGAGATATAAATGGAAGGTGAAGAGAGGGAAGAAGAGAGAGATGGGGAGAGGAGGGGATTGACAAAGAGATTGATATATATGGATTGCGAGAGTGTGTTTGTTTAGGGGGGTGAGATAGAGAGACAGAAAAGAAGAGATGGAGCGGGATGTAGATATGGATGGAGGGTGGAGAGAGAGAAGAATATTTCTCACACTAGATGGATTGATATAAGTGGATATGGTGATTTATAATCCTATTTGATTATTTTCACTATATGCATCGATTTTAGTGTAGATATTTATTTCTAATGATATTTTATTACTTTCACTAGATGCATTGATTTCAGTGTAGGTGATGATTTCTAATACAATTTGATTTCTTGCACTAAATTTGTTGATTTCAATTTAGATGTCGATTTATAATTATATTTGATTACTTACACTAGATGAATTGGTTTCAATTTAGATGATTTCTAATCCTATTTGTTTGTTTGCACTAAATGCATTGTTTCAGTGTAGATGGCGATTTCTAATCCTATTTGGTTTATTTGAGTAAATGCATTGATTTCAGTGTAGATGTGTGTTTCTAGAGAGAGAGAGAGAGTGATTTAAGGAAGATGGAGAGAGAGGGAGAGAGGAAAAAAGGAGGAAAGAGAGATATTAATGGGGGAGAGGGAGAGAAGGGGAAGATAGAGATATAGATGGAAGGTGAAGAGAGGGAAGAAGAGAGAGATGGGGAGAGGGGGTGATTGAAAAAGAGATTGATATATATGGAGTATGAGAGCGCGTGTGTTTAGGGGGGTGAGATAGAGAGACAAAAAAGAATAGATGGAGGGGGATATAGATATGGATGGAGGGTGGAGAGAGGGAGGAATATTTCTCGCACTAGATGGATTGATATAAGTGGAGATGGTGATTTCTAATCCTATTTGATTATTTGCATTAGATGCATCGATTTTAGTGTAGATATTTATTTCTAATGATATTTGATTACTTGCACTAGATGCATTGATTTCAGAATAGGTGGTGATTTCTAATACAATTTGATTGCTTTCACTGAATGTGTTGATTTCAATTTAGATGTCGATTTATAATTATATTTGATTACTTGCACTAGATGACTTAATTTCAATGTAGATGATTTATAATCCTACTTGATTGCTTGCACTAAATTCATTGATTTCAGTGTAGATGGCGATTTCTAATCCTATTTGATTTCTTTGAGTAAATGCATTGATTTCAGTGTAGATGTTGATTCCTAGAGAGAGAGAGAGAGAGTGATAAGGAAGATGGAGAGAGAGAGAGAGAGAGAGAGAGAGAGAGAGAGAGGACAAAAGGAGGAAAGAGAGATATTAGCGGGGGAGAGGGAGAGAAGGGGAAGAGAAGAAAGAAGAGAGAGATGGGGAGAGAGGGTGATCGACAAACAGAATGATATATATGGAATGCAAGAGCGTGTGTGTTTAGGGGGGTGAGATAGAGACAAAAAAAAAAGAGATGGATGGGGATATAGATATGGATGGAGGGTGGAGAGAGGGAAGAATATTTCTTGCACTAGATGGATTGATTTAAGTGGAGATGGTGATTTATAATCCTATTTGATTATTTGCACTAGATGCATCGATTTTAGTGTAGATATTTATTTATAATGATATATGATTACTTGCACTAGATGCATTGATTTCAGTGTAGGTGATGATTCCTAATACTATTTGATTGCTTGCACTGGATGTGTTGATTTCAATTTAGACGTCGATTTATAATTATATTTGATTGTTTGCACTAGATGCATTGATTTCAATGTAGATTATTCCTAATACTATTTGATTGTTTGCGCTAAATGCATTGATTTCAGTGTAGATGGCGATTTCTAATCCTATTTGATTGCTTTGAGTAAATGCATTGATTTTAGTGTAGATGTTGGTTTCTAATCTTATTTGATTGATTGCATTAGGTGCATTGATTTCAATGTAGAAGTTATTTTCTAATCTTATTTGATTGCTTGCATTAAATGCATTGATTTCAATGTATATGTTGATTTATGATTTGATGTAATTGGATATATGACGATACATTAATATTAAAGTGATTGGATTAACAATATGCATTGATTTTAGTGTAAGCACAAAAAGTTATTAACAATGTAGATTGAATTTTGTGTTATAGTAATTTAAGCTATTAATATTGGAGAGCAAGAGAGACAAGGTATCATGTTTACTACAACAGATCGAGCTAAAGATTTAAATGGTTTACGATTTAAATTTTCTTTTCATATAATCGATATGAAAAGATAACAAAACTAACAAGGGAGGAAATAAGAATAGTAGAAGAAAATAGTTTGAGATTGATTGTAACATGAGTACGTTCTTATTATTCACATTTTCTATCTTTCAACACTATTATTGTCACTTTGCATTTAAAAAATATATTTCATCATTTTTCATCATTATAGTTATTAACAATAATTATCATCTCAACGAACTGAGGTAACTAAGAAAATTTAAAATTAAAATGACCAAGTTAATCTCAGAAATATTTAGCATATTTAAAATGATTATATTAATATTTGATATATTTACATATTACTGATAAAATTAATCATATCTTTGATAGATTTTCCTTGCAAGCACATGACTGAAACCAGCCTAGATCCATCTTACATCTCAAAAATATACAAAAATTTTAATTATCTGAAAAATTTGACGTTGATGCCTCCGACTGGAACCAGCCTAGATCCATCTAACTCTGGATCTATCATGCGCCGAGAGGGATCAAATCTCTCTAGGTGCAAACCTTTCCTCAAGTTTTGCACTCAAAAAATAGGTTTGCACCTCAAGAGATTCGATCCCTCTAGGCGCATGATAGATCCAGAGTTAGATGGATCTAGACTGGTAGATATGAAAACCATAATGTGAGTCGAATACCACTCGGGTACTAAATTTTAATACCACTTAAATGAAGGATACATAAGATAGACGGACAACCGGGGCAACTAATATTGATAGACAATGATGGAGTAACTGATAACTTTGTGGCAGGAAAAGCTGACGGCATTAAACAACAATGGTGGAGTTATGATCTGAATCTCACCAGCCCAATATCAAAATAAACACTCTATGAAAGTTAACATTAAGATGACAATTCTTTGTATTAAGAAAATGAAACGTTAATTGCAATCCCAAGAACACAAAGGATAATGGGTGCGTTCCATGACCATATATTTAACCGTTATCATCAAGATGACAATTATTTGTATTAAGAAAATTAAACATTAATTGCAATCCAAGAACACAAAGAATAATGGGTGCGTTCCATGACCTTAATGGGTGCGTTCCATGACCATATATTTAACCGTTATGTGGAGCGGTTTAAGGGGATTTAAGTATATCTAAGAGCAAGATTAAGTGGAGAAGGTTTGACTAGACTATGTATACAACGCTATTTCTTCAATTGAAAATAACACAAAATTAAAATATCCCATAAAAGGGGAGGTTTGACCAGACTATGTATACAACGCTATGTCTTCAATTGAAAATAATACAAAATTAAACTATCTCATAAAATATATCCCATAAAATTGAGGTTATACTTTCAGTTCGTTATGCGTCTGACGCCCACGTGGGTGGGTCTTTTCATGGCCAAGTTTTTTAGGTTGACTTTTATGGGAAGATACAGTGAATTGTAGACCCCGATTTTTGCTTACTGTTAAGTGTTTTTTTGGTGGGACCGTTTGTATGTAACGGGCACGCTGCCACTGTTTTTATGTTTGGCTTCAACTGAGTGTCTGCACTTTTTCTTAGTTGCTGCCACGGTTTTTATTTTTTGACTTCAACTGACTGTCTGCACTTCTTGTTAGTCGTTGCCACTGTTTTTATATTTTTGGCTTCAACTGAGTGCCTGCACTTCTTGTTAGTCGTTGCCACTGTTTTTATATTTTTGGCTTCAACTGAGTGCCTGCACTTCTTGTTTGTCGCTGAGATTCTATGTGTTGTTTGGGAATACCATGGAAATCTATGGTTGCCATCGCTCCACACGCTTAACAACAAACGTTGAAATTTTTCTGCCGGCCGTGTCAATGCTATTTACACTCCTATTTTGGTATGTCTTTGCAAAGGTTTTTGTGAGTTCGTTTTGTTAGTTTCACGTGTCACATTTGTTTGCATTCTTATTTTTATTATTTCAAAGTAAACTTCGCTTTTGTTTGATATTTATTTTTTTATATTACTTTTTTAAAATAATATAAAAATGATGAGGTAGTTAATAATAATAATAATCTCTCCGATGTGGGTGTTCGAAACAGGACGGGAGGTGGCAGGCCCATCGCCTGATACATGGCCTAGCCACATGGCCACGCATGGGGCTGCAGCCATTAACTACCACAGCTACTCACCTCAGATTGACTTAACTGCCTCTACCCTTCGCCTTAATGCATGTCCGGTCAGCCACCCTGAGCTTTTCTTCATGGTGTCGAGCCCTCCATTGTTGCCATTCTCTTCATGCCGCCTTTGTTTCTTTGTTATCTCTGCTCTGATCTCCCCCTCGCCCTTAGAGACGCATTGAGACCTCCACCTTTTGTTAGTTCTGATGCCCATTCGCCTCTGCTGTCATTCTATCTTGCAGCATCCGCTCGCCGACCCCAACGCTCACTCAACCTCATTACCTCTGCTTGCTTGCCTCCCTCGCGCTCCTTTCTGCTCCAACATGCCGCGGAGGCATGGAATGCATTGTCGTCGTGGTAGAGGTAGGGGCCAGTCCTCACGCCCGCCCATCTCCATTCACTCTGGCAGTCGCTACCTGCATCCTGAAGACAATTCGGCCCATTTCCACTATGATTGCTCCATGGATAGACCTTGAGTTATAGCCACAATCACAATCAGCTTTCAGGAGGCGCCTTCAAGCTCTGCTGGGTCAGGTTCCAGAAAACAACCACAGAAATCCATAATCTCTCTAGCACCTCCACAACACTCTAGGAAATTTGAAGCTCTACCGGTCAAACCTGAAACACACTCCTCCAACAGCAAATACAGTGGAAGTGGAAGTACTGAACGTTCGGTGGGTGAAAAGAGGAAGGGTAGCGTCAGTCTTGTGCGCACCGCTACCACGCCAGAACCCACTACCCAGCACTCGAAGAAAGATGATGATTCTTTAGATGATTACAAATGTCTTATCGTTGAGGAGCCACTGCCACAGGCACATGACACTTAGCATGATACACAACCACAGCAATGAGAGCTTTCCTCTCTCGATTTTTATTAATTTCTCTATTTTATTATATTTCCTACACAATTTGTCAAACTCTTGGTTGTTTCTGGACAATGTTGGTTTCCCTACTATGGGTAGCGATTTTTGGACAGGTTTCCCCATCTGGGGCGGTCAATTTTTTGTCATTTTGAACTCTACTCCCTCCGGAATCGGCTAGCTTTGCAATTCTGGAGGCAAGCTTCGACCTGCATACTATGTTTATATTAATAGATTAGTCCAATTTACAAAATAATAATAATAATAATAATCAATTTTTTTAATTATATTAGATTATTTATTTTTAAGTTGATAGATTGGAGGTTTCTGTGGTGTAGATTTTTAGGTGCAAAACTCGGAATTTTCACAGTCTTCATTTTTAGTCGACGTTTCCAGTTTAAGTTTTTTTATCATTACAATTTTTTAATATATATATATATATATATATATATATATATATATATATATATATATATATATATATATATATATATATATATATATATATATATAATTCATAAAAATATCCCAGATCTGGGTGGCGGCTCAAGCAAGCCATCTAGCACACAGGTCACGCGTGAGACACACCCTCTCACGGCAAATGACAACGCTCCTTGGTTTAGTTCGACGACACCATGAATGGCTGCCAGCACCTCACAGCTACAGATCGCAGTTAATGCAGTTAATGCATTTGAATGCCACCAACTGGGCTTTCTGTTTGAGGAGAAAGGCTTTAAGTCCTCCCCACTCCCTCTCTCCCACATTTTAATCTTGCACTGCTCCATCTCAGCTCTCCCTTACATCTCTTCCCGCCCTCTCAATCTCAGTCCCGCCTCTATTTCCGCTTGCAGCTCCATGGCCCCGTGCCAGTGACAGAAGCCACACCGTGGCAATGTCAGAGGTGCTCTTCCGACTCAACTAAATTGTGACACAACGCTCAAGCATTTCAATTCGGATAATGAGCCCTCCTCCGCCTCCAACGCTTCACCTGCAGCTTCACCCTCTACGCCCCTTAGTATGGAAGCCTCCCTCATCTCTAACTCTAACCCCTCCCTGCAAAGCCCGCCTAGAGTCAAGTGTAAATAGCACAAGTCAACTATCCCCCGCTCTCTGATGCCTCCTCCAAAGAAGCTTGATCGCTTGCTTCTAAAGGCCTCTTCAATGTACATTCCAAAACTCTGCCATTTCTCAGCAGATGGAGTTTGGAGCAGGGTTAACGAGAATGAAGCTCCCCCCAATGTTTTGTACGTCTTCACTGAGGAGGAAGAAGTATCACGCATCTATGGATGCCTAGTAAAAAGTTTAATAATTCATATTAAAATTATAAAAACTTTAAAACATTTATATAGATTTGTTTTTCCAATCCAGTTTAGCAAGAAAAATGAAAATTTGGTTATAATGGTTGTTTTTAATTCCATTTTATTAATGGAAATGTTATTATTCTTGTGTGATAATAAGTTGTTATTAAGTAATTTAGTTATATTTATATTTACAAGTGTATATAATTTGAAATTGAATTTTCAAATTAAATAATAAAAATGTTTTTCATATATATATATATATTATAATTTCCATCCATTCACATTAAAATCATGTTAAATTTAATTAACACTTCAAATATAAGCAACAACTAGGTTTTAAATTTGAAGTCATCATTTCCTTTCAAGAGCTCTCTAATTTGTTATAGAAAGGTATAAATTATTTTCTATTTAAATGAAAATTAAAATAAAATATTATTTTCAAGTACCACATCCGGTTAAGGATGGGCCTCATCATCAAGGAAAACCAGGATCAAATCTCATAGTGGGAGGAGACATGTTAAAAAATCCAATTAGTTAAGGGTTGATGTGACCGAGGTTGGTGCGATCTCAAGGTGACTTTGACAGCTTAGATGCCCTTGGGTCACGATTCCTAAAGCCATGGGCCAAGCCCGAAGGATCACAAACAACTTGACTATGTGTGTGTGTCTATATATATATATATATAATTTGAAATGAATGTTGTTTAGATTTTTTCAATTTAAGTAAAGAGATTTTCCATCATATGTTTTACTTATTATTATTTCTATATTTGTTTCTTTATTAATATTTTTTACATACACCATAATCATTTAAGAAAAATATAATGTTCAGAAAAAAATAAATATATTAAAAAAACTCATAAAAGAAAACCATTTTTTTTTTTAAGTCAAAGATTTTCCATTACTCAAAAGGCATATACAAAGATATCAAAATGCATGTGGTCTCACCCCAACCAGATTTGTTGACAAATGTTATTACCTTGCTACAAGAAAAAAAAAATACCCAACGGAGAGATCCACATCTGTATAGGTCTTACATATCGAAAAACAAAAAGAACTAAAAATACATTGATTACCATAATCAATAATAAGAAGTGATTGAAGAAGGATTATCTGGCCCCATTCCTGGAGGAGTAAGAGGAAGGTATAGGTAGTTGACATGTTGGTCAAAGTGAGCAATCCAAGCTTCCATATTTTCTATCTTCTCGGTCATTGGATGATGGCCATGCCAAACAACAAAAAATCGTTCACGAGCGTGGCATTGAAAGTAATGGATTTTCTCCATCTTGGAAATAACTGCCTTGTATTATCTACTCAGATTCTAGCATGTCCATGATAGATTGGAGTATCGCATGACGCGTCGTAGATCTCTTGTTTTTCCTAGTGGGTTCTCGTGCAACTGACCTCATGCTTCATGTTTGGTTGCTTCTCCTACGTGGACTTGAACCATGACCACGTCCTGCGCCCCTACTCCTGTTGCCCGCTCCATGGCCACCCCAAGCTGTAATATCCCCTTTCAGGGATATCTCTAAAACACAAGAAAACTCCAACCAGAGATGGACTGGTGATGCATGGGCATTACACACTAGCCAACAATGTAGGAGGTTTTGTCCACATGTTGTGGCTAGGAGGGTTCAAAATCATTCAAATTTGTAACAGAAAGGTGTCAATACCTTAGCTTCCTGTTGCATTTAGATTAGTTAGAGTCAATAGAAGTCGAATAGTTTTGTTCAGTCCATCTGTCATGTTCAGTTATTCAAATAATGTAATTAAGTTTTGTTAGAAGATAAACGATCCTCACCGAGGAACTGAAAAGACACATTGTAATGCATATAAATTGTACCCCCATGATGTGTTGAGGGGAGGAGATTTCCGCAGAAAAATTTGGTGTCAGGCAATTGCTTCCTGTTGAATAAATCTCAGTGCTCGTTGATTTTCAAATTGTCTTGAATTGATCTTTGTGTGAGAATTTGTTTAATTGCGAGGTGATTTAAACACCATCATGTGTAGAATTCTTGGGTAGAGTTGTTGTATAATCTCCACACCTCTCTGTTCATTGTTTTCTCTTAATTTTTCGGGACAAGCTCTGTTGAACTAAATCCACTCGTAGAAGAGGCATGTGTATAATCGTGGTTGTCGAACTCTGTTCCGAGGTAGTGAAGACTCCACTTATAAGAGAAATAGACTGTTTTGTTGGTAATTGAAAATCCTGAACAGAGGTCAGACCCTGAGTTAGTGAGCCGGAGTGAATAGAAAGGAATGGCGTAACCCTGGTTTAGCCCTTGGTCAATCATTGTTCAAAAACCGAAGCGGGTTTGATCTCACCACCTTTGTGGGATAGGCTGTATTTCCCAATTGATCGCAATCACATTAGTTGGAGGACACGTGGCATAAGGCGGGTTTCCAAAACCACACTCATCACGCGTTAACTATCGATTGAGGAGGCAGCGCGATATCCGCGTACGTTGTCCAATCTGGAGGCTAACTATCGAATGGTGATCGCTCTCAGATATGCTCGGGAGATAACTTAAGGTATGGACGTTTATTTTGTTCGATCCACGTCGTGTATGTTTAGGCCCAGGGCCTAAAGTACATTAAGGGTTCCATTGGTGATGTGGTTGGGTTATTCACATAAGCCCTGAAGTATTTAACCTTTGTCATAAGGTTTAGGGCGTGGATACTTATTTGGTTGTCGACCTCAATATAATTAAATCCCGAAGTTGGTGCCGATTCTATATTGGAGATATTGTGGAGTTATAAGGTTTGATACATTTAAATTTTTCCAAGTTCACTTAATGTATTTATTTTTCAATTTCTCTGAAATTGATAAATAAAATTATAGAAGATTTGAGGAAGACTACGTGGAATGAACTGAGTTACTTCGAGAGAAAATGCTGACAGAGCTACATTAGAGACCAGCTCTCCTTTGGGGGCCCAGATTCAATTTTGTTGCTATCAATTGTGGTATTAGAGTTGTTTTTGCAGAGAATTAACATGGCAATCCGAGTTGGTAGAGGTGCTGGCAGAAGGAGACCCATTGCCAATGCAGAAGTATTGGAGACCTTGCAGAGGGTCCAAGCCAGAATGGATGCCATAGAGTGAAGACAACCCAGAGATCCTGAAGACATTAGTGACCCTAAGATAGAAGAAGTTGGATAAATTGCTGAGATTCCTCCTGACATGAGGCTCCTCAGAACTGTTCTGGGGTCTGCAGTTAAGCCCAAGATTGAAGTGTTGAGTTTTGCAGGAGGACTGAATCCAGAGGAGTTGGTGGACTGGATTAATGAAATGAACAAGTGCTTTGACTATGAAGAAATGAGCGAAGATAAGAAGGTCAATTTTGCAGTAACAAAGCTGAAGGGACATGCTACACTTTGGTGGGATGGAGTGCAATCAGAAAGAAGGAGAGTTAGCAAGCAGCCTATCAAGAGCTGGACCAGAATGATGGCTAAGTTAAAAGTTAAATTCTTGCCTAGTGATTATCATCTAACATTTTTTAGGAAAATGCAGAACCTGAGATAGAGGTTGCTGACAGTAAAGGAATACACAGAAGAATTCTATAGAGTAAGCATAAGAGCTGGGAAATTTCAGGACACACCAGAGAAGACTGCCAGATATATGAATGGTCTCAAGCTGGAGATCCAAGATGAGATTGGTCTTCTGTCTCCTAAGATGGTTGAAGAGGCCTATCAAATGGCCTTGAAAGCAGAGAAGAAACTCCTGAGGAAGCAGTTTGCCAAAGGGAGAGGTACTTTCCATGGAAAGGGAAGTCAGGGTGGTAGAGGAAAGCCTACTACACCTAGAGATGGAGCTAAGAGTAGCTCACCTTAGAATGCATCTACAGAGGGTGATGCAAGAGGCAGAAGGGGTTCTTACAGAGGAAGAGGAGGTAGAGGCAGAGGTAGAGAATTGAGGTGCTATAGATGTCAGCAAGTGGGACACAAGCACTATGAGTGCCAAGAGAATGTGGGTGCTGGTCCAAGAAATGTTGTTGTTGCCTAGGCTGGAGAAGAGGAAGAAATTGAAGAAGAAATTCTACCAGAGAGGGGAGATTCCTTGGTGGTTAATAAGGTCCTGTTGAAACAAACCAAAGAGGTCAGTGAGCCTACACAGAGGAAGACTTTGTTTAGGAGTATATGCAAAGTCCAGGGGAAATGCTACCAGCTAGTTATTGATAGTGGCAGCATAGACAATCTGGTTTCCACTAAGGTGATAGAGAAGTTCAAGCTGAAGACAAGGGAGCATCCAACTCCCTACAGGGTGTCCTGGCTGCATAAAGGGCACCAGCTGATTGTAAAAGAACAGTGTGAGATAGAGCTGCAAATGGGAAAATATAAAGACAAAGTACTGTGTGATGTGATGCTCATGGATGTGTGTCACATATTGTTGGGTAGACCTTGGCAGTTTGATAGAGCAGCAGTGCACGATGGCAAGAATAACACTTATAAGTTCTTCAAGGACGGGATACATCATACATTGATACCCATGGAATAAGGAGAGCCATCAAGCAGAGTGGTTGATCCAAAGACCTTGTTGCTGAGTAGGAAGGAATATCTATAGTAAATTGAAGAAGAAGAGGTAAGCTTTGCTTTATTTTGCAAGCCTAAGGTAATTCTTACTTATACAAAGATTTTTGATTTTCCAATAGAAATCCAAGAGATGTTAGACAGTTATTTACCTGATGAGTTGCCACCTGTGAGGAAGATCAACCATCAGATAGATTTTATCCCTGGTTCAAATCTGCCGAATAAGGCAGCCTATAGAATGACTCCCACAGAAAATGAGGAAATCGGGAAACAAGTACAAGAATTGGTGGACAAGGGGTTGATCAGAGAAAGTTTGAGTCCATGTGCAGTACCAGCAGTATTGAGCCCAAAGAAAGATGGAGGCTGGAGGATGTGTACTGATTCCAAAGCAATCAATAAGATAACAATCAGGTATAGATTCCCTTTGCCCGAAGTTGAGGATTTAATGAATTGTTTGAGTGGTGCTAAATATTTTTCAAAGATAGATTTAAAAAGTGGATATCATCAGATTAGAATAAAAGAGGGTGATGAGTGGAAAACTGCCTTTAAAACAAATGAAGGACTGTATGAATGGATGGGCATGCCTTTTGGGTTGTCAAATGCACCTAGCACTTTTATGAGACATATGAATGAAGTGTTGAAAGAATTTATTGTAAATTTGTGATAGTGTATCTGGATGATATATTAGTTTTCAGCAAAACCAAAGAAGAACATTTAAGGCATCTTAATTATGTCTTGAAGAAGATGCACCAAGAGAAACTGCTGATAAACTTAAACAAATGCTCATTCATGAAGGAAGATTTGGTGTATTTGGGCTTTGTTGTTTCTACATAAGGATTGAAGATGGAACCAGAAAAGGTTAAGGCAATTGTGGAGTGGCCTTCACCCAGAAATTCTTTTGAGGTAAGAAGTTGCCATGGACTTGCCAATTTTTACAGGAAATTTATAAGAAACTTCAGTAAGATTAATGCACCCATCATTGAGACAATAAAAAAGAGAAAACAGTCGTTTAAATGGACTGCTGAAGTGGAGAGAAACTTTAAAATTTTGAAGCAAAAGATAACTTAAAAGCCTGTTTTGATTCTGCCTAATTTTCCTAAACCATTTCAAGTGAAGTGTGATGCCAGTGGAGAAGCCATTGGAGTTGTGCTGAGTCAGGATGATAGGCCTATAGCCTATTTCAGTGAAAAGCTGAATGACACCAGAAGGAAGTATTCCTCTTATGAGAAGGAATTCTATGCAGTGGTTCAAACACTGAAAAAGTGGAGGCATTATCTGATGTCCAAAGAATTTGTACTATAATCTGACAATCATGCTTTGCAGTACATTGTACAACAGCCCAAGTTGAATCATAAGCATGCTAAATGGGTTGAGTATCTCCAAGGTTTTAACTTTTTTTTGAAACATATAAGTGGCCAAGCAAATAAAGTAGCTGATGCTTTGAGTAGGAGGCACATGCTTGTTCAAGAAACCAATTTTGAAGTTGTAGGATTTGATTTTCTCAAAGAACTGTATAAAACAGATTCAGATTTTAAGGAAGCATTTGAAGCATGTTATAACCCTGTTCTAACAGATAGAAGCCAGTGGCTGGATTATTTCTTGCAGGAGGACTTACTATTCAGAAGAAACCAACTGTGTGTACCAAAATGTTCCATGAGAGAAAATTTGATCAAGGAGAAGCATAGTGGTGGACTTGCTAGACACTTTGGTACTGACAAAACTTATGAGCAGTTGAGTCACTTCTATTATTGGCCCAAGATGAGAGAAGAAGTGGACAAGTTTGTGAAAATTTGCAAAATCTGTCAATATGCCAAAGGAAGGAGCCAGAATGCAGGATTGTACACTCCCTTGCCTATTCCAGACAGGCCTTGGGACATGGTGAGTATGGATTTTGTTCTAGGATTTCCCAAGACTCAGAGAGGGAATGATGTAGTCTTTGTTGTAGTGGATAGATTTTCCAAAATGGCACATTTTATTCCATGTTATAGTGATGCCACCCATGTTGCTAACTTGTTTTTCAAATAAGTTGTTAGGTTGCATGGCTTGCCCAAGAGTATTGTTTCAGACAGAGATACTATATTTATGGGCCATTTTTGGAGGAAAATGTGGAAGAAACTTGATACCAAACTAAGTTTCAGCTCAGCTTATCATCCTCAGACTGATGGACAAACTGAGGTAGTGAATAGAAGTCTGGGAAAATTGTTGAGAATTCTTGCAGGAGAGCATCCCAAGCAGTGGGATCATATTTTTCCTCAGGAAGAATATGCATATAATGACTCACCAAATAGAAGCACAGGGCAGAGTCCATTCCATATTTTTTATGGAATGCACCCCAGAGGAATATCAGAGTTAAGAAATAAGGGAAGGGCAGCGCTGAGAAGTGCTGATGGTGAGGAATTTGCTGTAGAAATCCAAGCCATACATGAACAAGTGAGACAGCAGCTACAAAGAAGCAACATCAAATACAAAGGCAGAACAAACTTGAGCAGAAAAGAAGTCCATTTTGAAGTAGGAAATCTAGTTTTGGCACACCTGAGAAAGGAGAAATTTTCAAAGAAGCAGTATAACAAACTGAAGTTCAAAAAGATTGGGCCATGCAAGATACTTAGAAAGTTTTTCTGCTAATGCTTATGATATTGAATTGCCTCCTGATGTTAGAATATCTCCCATTTCTAATGTTGCAGATTTGTACAAGTATGAAGATGATGGTGCAGAAGAGGGACCAGCAGACAAGGAACAGATTGAGTGGGAAAAGCAGCTACCTCCAGCATAACCATTGCAACTAGAGAAGATATTGGACAAGAGAGTGTTCAGGAAGACCACAGGACAAGAGTACTTTCAGTACTTAATCAAATGGAAGGACTAGCCAGAGGAAGACGCCACTTGGATGACTAAAGGAATGTTGCGGAAGATAGGCAGATTAGTGGAAGAGCTCATGGACAGGAGTCCACGAAGAAAATTTCCCTCAGGAGTCTGATGCAGGGGCATTAGACACTAGCTAGAAATGTAGCAGGTTTTGTCCACATGTTGTGGCTAGGAGGATTCAAAATCATTCAAATTTGTAACAACAAGGTGTCAATACCTTAGCTGCCTATTGCATTTAGATTAGTTAGAGTCAATAGAGGTCGAATAGTTTAGTTCAGTCCATCTGTCATGTTCAGTTATTCAAATAGTGTAATTAAGTTTTGTTAGAAGATAAATGGTCCTCACCGAGGAACCGAAAAGACACATTGTAATGCATATAAATTGTATCCCCCGGATGTGTTGAGGGGAGGAGATTTCCGTAGAAAAAGTTGGTGTCAGGCAATTGCTTCCTGTTGAATAAATCTCAGTGCTCGTTGATTTTCAAATTTTCTTGAATTGATATTTGTGTGAGAACTTGTTTAATTGCAAGGTGATTGAAACACCATCCTGTGTAGAATTCTTGGGTAGAGTTGCTGTATAATCTCCATACCTCTCTGTCCATTGTTTTCTCTTAATTTTTCAGGACAAGCTCTGTTGAACTAAAACCACTTGTAGAAGAGGTCTGTGTATAATCGTGGTCATCGAACTCTATTCCGAGGTAGTGAAGACTCCGCTTATAAGAGAAATAGACTGTTTTGTTTTTAATTGAAAATCCTGAACCGAGGTCAGACCCTGAGTTAGTGAGCCAGAGTGAATAGAAAGGAATGGCATAACCCTCATTTAGCCCTTGGTCAATCACTGTTCAAAAACCTAAGAGGGTTTGATCGCATCGCCTTTATGGGATAGGTTGTATTTCCCAATTGATCGCGATCACATTAGTTGGAGGACACGTGGCATAAGGCGGATTTCCAAAACCATCCTCATCGTGCGTTAACTATCGACTGAGGAGGTAGCGCGATATTCGCGTACGCCGTCTGATCTGGAGGCTGGCTATCAAATGGTGATCGATCTCAAATATGCTCAGGAGATAGCTTAAGGTATGTAAGTTTATTTTGTTGAATCCACGTCGTGTAGGTGTGGGTGCAGGGCCTAAAGTACATTAAGGGTTCCATTGGTGATATGGTCGGGTTATTTACATAAGCCCTGAAGTATTTAACCTTTGTCATAAGGTTTAGGGCAGGGATACTTGTTTGGTTGTCGCCCTCAATATAATTAAATCCCGAAGTTGGTTCTGATTCTATATTGGAGATATTGCGGAGTTATAAGGTTTGATACATTTAAATTATTCCAAGTTTGCTTAATGTATTTATTTGTCAATTTCTCTGAAATTGATAAATAAAATTATAGAAGAGTTGAGGAAGACTACGTGGAATGAACTGAGTTACTTCGAGAGAAAATGCTGACAGAGCTACATTAGAGACCAGCTCTCCTTAGGGGGCTTGGATTCAATTTTGTTGCTGTCAACTGGGAGGGCATTTACCAGATATTTCACCTCTGAGAAGAGGGTGAGATCTGGAGGCTATCTGGCCCTTTCTAGACTCTGTCTAAGAGTATGGGGAAAACACACAAAGTGGTACAGTAACTGGAATTATCGAGGAGAAAAATAACAATAGTGCAAGCATACAATAGAATATATATAGAACATGTAACAGATACTCAAGAAATGCAGAGAGAATGCTAAGCCATTTTATTATGCTGAGAAATATAAGTGAGTACAATAGGTGATCAGAGTGATGGCACCTAGACTTGCACAAGGCAAGTGAAGAAATACTCTCAGAATGTTGATGGAATGGTTGCTCTCTGATCTGCGTCCAAGCTACTGGAAAACTTCCATGTAGCTGCTACTGCTGGAACAAGATGAGTATTTGGGGCTGCTCCCCTACTCAGAATAAGCTGAAACTCTGAAATCAGCCTCTACTCACCGAACCCAGAAAATCCCAAAGAGCATTTCTGGAATGGACAACCTCCGAAAATCACCCCCTTGAGGATCTACATTATCCTCCAAGACTCTACGCTGACACTGAAGGGAATCCACCAAAATATTGCCTCAAACTATGCCAAAATCCTCCAGTAGAAAAGGGCTGGCCCCTTGCTCAATCTCAAAGCTCGAAACCTCCAAAAGAACCCAATCCGGAGCTCCCAAGAAGTGGACTGCGTCCTCCCTCTCAAGACTGCGCAGTCTATGAATGCACTGCTCCTCCAAGAAAGCCAAACACCAATCCTCCTGCAAAATATTGATGGGACAACCTCATCCGAGTAGGCACTCGAAGTCCCCTGGGTCTGAGAGTGAGATCTCCGAACGGAGACACTCGGTGCACTAAACAGTGCTGCAGACTAGCTGCTAAACAACCAGCGTGCTCAAGAAGTCGAAATGACCAGCTCAATATCATAAACATCGAATGACAAAAATGAGGAGGCTCTCCTCTCTTTTAGCGTTGGCCTCTCTCAAACCCTAAGGCCCACCTCCTCCAACATAGCCTCCCTTTGCCACGTGCTCAACTCAACCTGCGCAGTCCCTCCATGTGGTCTACGTGGGTCCCCTCTCTACGTGGTCTCTTGGCCCCCTTGGCTCACTTAAGTTACAACGTTGTGTCTACTATGGAGTTCTCTTTATTTTTACAGTGAGTTATGTCCCCCTCTACTCACTTTTATTTATAATTTAGCTACATAAGACAAAATTTACCAAAATCGATATTTCCAATTAGCCATTTCTAATTGGGAATATTACAGTCTCCCAGGGCGAAATGTTGTTTGACCGCAAGAAACTGTAGTGATGGATGCTGCAAGATCTTATCACTCTCCCAAGTGGCATCCTCATCTAGAAAATTCTTCCACCTCACTAAGAACTCCCGGATTGTCCTGTTCCGCAACTGCCTCTCTCTAGTATCAATAATGGCCTCGGGTTGTAACACCAAATGCCCCTCATCATCTGTAGGCGGTAGCTCCTCCGTCATTGTCACCTTCTACCCCAATGCCTTCTTTAGGAATGATACATAGAAAATGTTATGAATCTTGCTGCCTTGGGGCAGCTCCAACTCATATGCAACCTGTCCAACCCTGCGTATCACCCTATATGGCCCATAAAAATGACGCTTGAGCTTCTCAGCTCCCTTCTGCTTCAGTGACGACTATCGGTATGGCTGCAAACGTAGGTAGACCAAGTCCCCTACCTCAAAATGTCTCTCCACCTGACCCTTGTCGGCATACAGCTTCTACTGGTTCTGCGTTGTAGCCATGTTATCCTTGAGAGCTCGGAGAATTTCCTGACTCTCTTGGATCCAATATTTGGCTCTCGGAGCCTTGCTAGCACCAAACATCACATCAGCAAAAGATAAAGAATGATATCCATACAAATCATTGGACAGAGACATACCGATGGACATGTGATGTGTGTTGTTGTAGCAGTATTCCCCTAGATGCATCCACTTCAGCCATGCTCTCTGCTTCCCACTAACATAGTTACGCAAGTAGCCCTCCATTCACTTGTTAACTATCTTTGTCTATCTGTCTGTCTGTGGGTGGTAGCTGGTACTCGGTGTCAACTCTGTCCCCACCAGTCGAAAAAGCTCCTGCCAAAACCCACCCATGAAGCGGCTAACCCTGTCACTGATAGTTGTCTTGGGAAGACCATGTAACCTGAAGATCTCTCTGAAGAATAGCTCTGCCACCTGTGTTCTTGTATAGTGTGCAGATATGGTGAAAAAGTGTGCATACTTCATCAACCGATCAACGAAGACAAATATACACTCCTTGTCCTCCACCATGGGCAACCCTGTGATGAAGTCCATCGAAATGCTCTCCCATTTCCCCTCCGGAATGGGAAGAGGCTGCAAAAAACTTGCTGGATGGCTCATCTCTCCCTTGTTTCGTTGGAAAGCCTCGCACTCCCTGATGTGCTGGAGCACATCCTCCTTGAGGCCCTTCCATGAGAACCTCTCTCTGATGGCCCTATAGGTTTTGGTAAATCCCTAATGGCCAGACAATGGTGAATCATGTGATGCCTGAAGTATATTCTTCTTGAGCTGGGAGCCCTCAGTCAAGAAGATCCTATCTCTGTAATAGATGATCTCATCTATCACCCTGTATCTATCATCTGTCACCTGACCATCCATAACCTCACAAGAAAACCTGTCTTTGGAGTACTCTACCAAAAGTTGAGCCCTCCAATCTGTATCCAAACTCATCAGAGAAAACGTGGCTCGTCTACGTGAAAGTGCATCGGCTACCACGTTGTTCTTCCCCTTGACATAATCAATGTCAAATTCATAAGCTTGGATCTTGCTGATCCATTTCTGTTGCCTCTCTTATAACTGCATCTACTCCAAATAAGAACCTGAGGCTGTTGTGATCAGTCCTCACCCTGAACCTGTTACCCACCAAGTACTGTCGGAATTTGTCCAATGCATGCATAATGGCCAACATCTCCTTGTCATATATAGCATACAACCGCTCATGATGAAGGAGCTTCCGGCTCTCATAGGCTATAGGGTGGCCTCTCTGCATCAACACTATGTCGATCCCCTCTCCTGACGCATCACACTCCAAAACAAAAGACTGGGTCAAATCTGGCAATGTAAGCACTGGGCAGCTAGTTATAACCTCCTTGAGCCTGTCAAAGGCCCACTGCACTATATCTGACCAACTGAATTGCCCCTTCTTTGTCAAATCCGTAAGGGGTGCAGCAAGCTGAGAGAAACTCTTGATGAACTTCCTATAATATGTGTACATACCAACAAATCCTCGAAGTTTCGTCACATTTCTCGGCTCTAGCCAATCTCTGATGGCCCTAATCTTCTCCTCGTGGACCCTCACTCCGTCGACTCCTATGATGTATCCCAAATACAACATCTTCGTCAACCCAAACTCACACTTGGAGAGCTTAGCATAAAACTGTTACTCCTCCAAGATATGTAGTAATGCCTCTATGTGCTGGAGACACTCCTCCCAAGTCCTGTTATATATCAGTATATCATCGAAAAAGACCAACACAAACTTCCTCAGATGACTGCGGAAGATATGCTTCATGCATGACTGGAAATTGGCTGGTGTGTTGCTTAGCCCGAAAGGCATAACCAAGAACTCAAAGTGGCCGTAATGGCACCTAAAAGAAGTCTTTGGAATGTTTTGTTCCCTCACGCGAATCTAGTGGTACCCGGATCTCAAATCAATATTTGAGAAGAACTGTGCTCCTCTCAACTCATCCATCAGCTCATCACTCCGTGGTATAGGGTACTTGTTCTTCATGGTCTTTTTATTCAGGGCCCTGTAATCAATGCACATTCTCAATGTGCCATCCTTCTTCTTCACCAACACCACCGAAGAAGGAAAAGGACTGGTGCTAGGCCGAATATGTCCAAGAGCCAGCAAATCCTGGATGTCCCGCTCAATCTCATCTCGATAGGCCTTGGAGTGCCCATAGGGTGTGGTAATAACATCCTAGATTCCCTGCTCTAGCTCAATAGTGTGCTCAAACCCCCGATCAGGTGGTTGACCTGGCGGTATCTCCCCAAACACGGTGTCATACCTGTCAAGGATGGCTTGTATATCAGGATGAACTGTCTGCTCAGTAGTCCCTGCCTCTGATGCCCGCAACTCTATTGCCCACTCTATGTCTCCCTTCCAGAAGTATTCCTCCATCCGGTGAGCTGAAACAGTCTGGGGTGGGTAAGTGTGCATCCCACATATCTTCTCATGCTTCCCAATATTCTTATCATTCCACTCTATCTCCAAGGCCTCCCAATCTATGGCGACCTTCCCTAGAGTAATAAACCACTATACACACAATACCACATTGGTATCTGGTATGTTGACCATGAAAAAGTGGTCGGTCACTGTGTAGGTACCCATTGTCACAGCCAGCTCTGGAACATATCTGGCACACTACATCATCTGATCTCCTAGGACCAACACTGAAAATCCATCGAAGATCTCTGTCGGTATGCCTCTCCGCTCAACCATCTGTGCATCGATGAAGTTGTGGGTTACCCCACTATCTACCAAAACTGAAACCCGCTGCCCATGTACTGTCCCTCGGACACGCAACGTATAATATTTGGGTACTCCCCGCAATGATGCAAGGGTCCCCCATGTGGGTGCAAAAGCTACACCTCCTGATCATGGAGGTGGAGGTGGCAAATGGTGCTGTGCTACCTAACTGCCTCCTGCCTCCCCATCCTCATACTCATCCTCTTCCCCACTTCTCTTGGATAAGACCTCAATAAAATTTTCTTTTCCAGCAGCACATCTGTGTCTTGGTGCCCATGGCTCCTGACAGGTAAAACACAACCTCTTCTTCTTCAACTCCCTCCTGGCATCCTTATCTCGCTGTCCCCTACCCAGATTCCCCTTAGGAGGCGAAATCCTCACATCCTTCCCCTTTGGCTGGAAAGCCTGTCTCTGGGGGTAAGGTGTCCTGGTCCGGGATAAAGCATCCTGCAAATCCTGGGTCCTGCCAACTGCGTCCTGGAGTGTGGCTGGTCTGGTGGATCTGACCAAACCTCGAATTGGCTCTACTAACCCCTTAATGAACATGTATATCATCCTTGTTGTGGATAGATTGGGCACCATCACTAAAAACCTCAAGAAATCTGCAATATATGTCTCCAGACTCCCGGTCTGTTTGAGCCTCGTCATCTCAACAAAGAGCTCTTCCGGATCCCTCTCGTCAAACTTCTCTATCAGTCTCCGGGTGAAGTCGAACTGTTTGATGAACCATCAAACGTAGGCAAATTGAATCTGCTCGTTGTACGCTGGGTGTCTCCATCATGATAATGTCAGTGCCCTCTGTGATGGTCGCGGGGTCTACTGTCTAGTTGGAGCTGAAAAAAGTCTCTGAATGAAAGGGAATCCCTGAACTCCTGCCCATATGCCTGGTACTCAGCAAAGTAATCACCCATGTGGCCAGGATCCGGCTCCTGCTGTGCTCCTGCCCCTGTGTCTGCACCGAGAAAAGTGGGCATAGTGGAACGTGTGGGTGCATGTGATTCCTGGTGCGGAGTGGCATCCCGCTCCTGCAAATGGTGGGATGTGTCCGACCCCTCACCAAAATGGAAACCCCTTGGGGTTTCATGTTTTCTAGCCTCCACAATAGTGAATCTCTGACCCATCACCTCAATCTACCTCGCCAAATCCTGCACTGATTTGAGGAGTGCTTCCCCAAACTATTTTTCATCGCTATCATCTGCCATTAGCTCTCCCTGCTCTGCGTCTACGATAGGCCCCTCTTGTTCTTTGTCTATCACAGGCTCCTCCTGTTCTGCTTCCACCACCCGAACACAGTCACCCTCTCCGTAGGTGTTATCCAACCTACGCTCAATATCTTTGTACTTCCTACCTCTATAGCAGATGTAGGGTTTCTCCCCCAGTGTCATAGACAACTAGCTCCACAGGCTGAGCCAAATCTATGCTTTGATACCACTGTAATATCCCCTTTTAGGGATATCTCTAAAACACAAGAAAAATCCAACCAGAGATGGACTGGGAGGGAATTTACCAGATATTTCACCTTTGAAAAGAGGGTGAGATCTAGAGGCTATCTGGCCCTTTCTAGACTCTGTCTAAGAGTATGGGGAAAATACACCAAGTGGTATAGTAACTGGAATGCTTGAGGAGAAAAATAACATTAGTGCAAGCATACAATAGCATATATATAGAACATATAATAGATACTCAAGAAATGCAGAGAGAATGCAAAGCCATTTTATTATGCTGAGAAATATAAGTGAGTACAATAGGTGATAAGAGTGATGGCACCTAGACTTGCACAAGGCAAGTGAAGAAATACTCTCAGAATGCTAATGGAATGGCTGCTCTCTAATCTGCATCCAAGCTGCTGGAAAACTGCCGTGTAGCTGCTACTGCTGGAACAAGATGAGTATTTGGGGCTGCTCCCCTACTCAGAATAAGGTGAAACTCTGGAATCAGTCACTACTCACCGAACCCAAAAAATCCCAGAGAGCATTTCTGGAATGGAAAACCTCTGAAAATCACCCCCTTGAGGATCTATGCTATCCTCTAAGGCTCTGCGCTGACACTGAAGGGAATCCACCAAAATACTACCTCAAACTCTGCCAAAATCCTCCAATAGGAAAGGGCTGGCCCCTTGCTCAATATCAAAGCTCGAAACCTCCAAAAGAACCCAATTCGGAGCTCCCAAGAAATGGAATGCGTCCTCCCTCTCAAGATTGTGCAGCCTATGAATGCACTGCTCCTCCACAAAATCCAAACACCAATCCTCCTACAAAATACTGATGGGACAACCTCACCCGAGCAGGCACTCGAAGTGCCCTGGGGCTGAGAGTGAGATCTCTGAACGGAAACACTCGGTGCACTAAATAGTGCTGTAGACGAGCTAAACAACCAGCGTGCTCAAGAAGTCGAAATGACCAGCTCAATATCATAAACATCGAATGACCAAAATGAGAAGGCTCTCCTCTCTTTATAGCGTTGGCCTCTCTCAAACCCTAAGGCCCACCTCCTCCAACATAGCCTCCCTTTGCCACATGCTCAACTCAACCTGCGCAGTCCCTCCATGTGGTCTACGTGGGTCCCCTCTCTACGTGGTCTCTTGGCCCCCTTGTATCACTTAAGTTACAACGTTGTGTCTACTAGGGAGTGCACTTTATTTTTAGAGTGAGTTATGCCCCCCTCTACTCACTTTTATTTATAATTTAGCTACATAAGGAAAAATTGACCAAAATCGATATTTCCAATAAGCTATTGCTAATTGGGAATATTACACAAGCTAGGATCTTGCTACCCTTTCCATCCACAATATTGTCTAAAGATATTCCCCCCAACATTCTCCAAGACCCCCACTCGTGATGCCTCACACAATTCCATCACCTTGGCTATTGCTATCAACTACAGCTTTTACACTGCCACCCCGCAATCCATCAGGCATAATTAACCCCTCCATAATTTGGGACACTACCGCCTTCTCCTGGAAAGGAGTGCGTGAGGAACACATAATAAAATTTATGTTGATGGTTGTGCCGCAACCCAAACTCTAGAGACAGACCCAAATCGACACCAAGATCTGCCTAAACAGACCCAAAACCATGCCACTAGTTACTACGAACTCTACGAACTGACTGACTGCCACTAGAAATGTATCCCTCCATACCACAATCTAAGAAGGAAAGATAACCTAACTCCATTGGTCACCTCTACCCAATTTCACCACGAAACAATCAAAAATCTAGACTAGTCCTTCCAAACAACCCCTTGCCTGGAGAGGAGAGATAGACACTTCCCAATGACGCACAATAAAAGCTAGATGTTCAGACTCCCAGAAACTCGATCGACGCTAGAGCCACTGGGCTTCCCCGAAGTGAATTCTTCATCCAACAACCCTAGGAAGGAAAATCCAGGCAATGCCTACCCCAGAAATCCAAAAGAAAGCAAACACCAAAGCCTCTAAAACAAAACCATATAAAAAATATGAAAATGGTTGTCAAATAACCATATAAATCAAAATATTATATATGTGGTTTTAATATATATAATGTGGTGGTTATAACCCGACATACATGGTGGGGGCACATGGTTAAGAAACCATATATTTATATAGTTTTTATATTGTCTTTTGTAAGTTGAAGCTTTTTCATTACTCAAAAGGCATATACAAAGATGTCAAAATGCATTGGCCTCACCTCGGCCAGGTTTCTTGACCAATGTTATTACCATGCTACAGACAAAAATCAAAGTACCCAACTAAGAGATATACAACCTTATAGGACATACCAAAAAATAAAAAGAAGTAGAAATACATCGGTTACCATAATCAGTCATCAAAAATGATTGAAGAATGATTGTTTGGCCTCATTCCTGGAGGAGGAGGTGGACGATATAGGCAATTGACATGTTTCTAAAAGTGAGAAATCCAAGCTTTCATATTTTCAAGTTTCTCTGTCGGCAAATTCTGGCCACGCCAAAAAACCACAATTCATTCTCGGAAGTGGCATTGAAAGCAATGGATTTGCTCCAACTTGGCCATAATTTCCTCATGTTATTCCTTCTAGACCCTGTCTTGAGATTCCAACATGTCCGTGGTAGATTGGAACATCTCATGTTGTATCGTAATTCTCGTGGATTGACCAGTTATTTCACTACCAAGAGACCCCACACTTCCCTTTCTACCACTCCTACCCAGTGAGCTCTGACCTCAACCATAAATTGTGCCCCCACTCCCACTGCCTACTCCATAGTTTTCCTGAGTCAGGATCCTGCAACACTTGCCATCCAAAGGATTAGTCGAGGATATTTTCCCACCACGTACTCCACTACCCCTGCACATGTTTCCTCACACAATTCATGTACCATCACTACTAATATCAACACCAAATCCCACACGGCTACACCAGGATCCATTAGGCACACTTGGCCCCTCTCCAAGCTAGGAAAATTCTGAGTTCGCCAACATAGGAGCACAGAACTGGCTTCATGTTGATGGTTGTGTCATAACCTAGACTCCCGAAACGAACCCAAATCAACATGAAGTACCACCAAGTAAGGCCTAGAACCATGCCAC
Organism: Pinus albicaulis; assembly: GCA_034641835.2. Taxonomy (NCBI): domain Eukaryota; kingdom Viridiplantae; phylum Streptophyta; class Pinopsida; order Pinales; family Pinaceae; genus Pinus; species Pinus albicaulis. Next base: position 831,241,458 of record CM076571.1, read on the forward strand.
CAGCCGCTAGGCACTCTGCCAGCTGACCGAACTCCACCAAAATCCCTGCACTCCACACCATAGTAGAGAAGAAAAGATAGCCTAGCCCCGCTGGTCTCCTCACCCTAATTTCACAGAAAAAAAATTAAAAATCTAGGCTATCACTTACAAACAACCCCTCACCTAGAAAGACCAGAGGAACACCTCCATGTTGACCTTAACAGATGCTAAATGCTCAGAATCCGATAAACACGACCGATGCCAGAGCCATTGGGCTTCCTCGAAAGGAATTCTTCATCCAACAACCCCAATAAGGAAAATCAAAGAAATTCCTATCCCGTAGAGCCAAAATAAATCCAATAGCAGAGCCTCAACACGAGAAAAACCTCCACCACCAAAACCCTTGTCACTATTTGTAAAAGAAACAAACACCTTATACAGAGAACCAAAGCTCCACCACCCGGACTTCCAACACAAGAATCCACCTAGGCCCAAGACACCTACACCCAATACCATCCACTTCTCCAACCAACACACCCTTTTACCAAGGAATGAAAAGGAAATTTTTACCCATAAAAGAAAGGAGAGGATTGTTACCTTAATATGCCCACAAGAGGAGTGATAAACGAATGATCGGCACCAGACCCACATGACCCGAAGAAATGTAAACACAGGAAATTTCATATCCCACAAAGATCCAAATACCTCCTAGACTAAAACATGCTCGACACTACTTAACCACCATAACGAAAGCACCATGGATCCCCTAGAATGAATTGTTCCCTCGCATGCAAGAGAGGGGAGATGTTTCACACATTCGAATGTAGATTCATTAACCATAGCATAATAGCATGGCATAATGCGTGCCCTCCACCACCCATTCCAAATATTGAATGTCATGATTCACGTGGCGTGGAGTTCCATGTGTCTGACACCCCCATCGAGGAAGCCTCCTCTCTAATGACAATTTGGTTGATATCATCCATAAGAAGTGAGTTGGAGAGAAACAAACAATCAAGAAGAAGCTCCTGGTCACCATGATCGCTGCCCAAGTTTTCTAACCTATCTTCAACTTGATTCCCTTGCCTTCGGACATTCTCCATGATTACATATTCCAAGGACGAAAAGTGAGATTGGATTCTCTCACAGATAAATTCCAATCTCCAAATCTTGCCCACCTTTTCCAAAGGAGATCCGTTGATAAACTTCTGTAAGATATAGATTATCAAATGGGAATCCCCTGAGACCTGAATATTTGTAAAACCCATCTCTATCACTAGTTGGACAACCTTCGCCAAGGCTAGTAGTTATACAATATTATTAGTAGTGATACCACACGACATTGCAAATAGTTTAATTTCCTTTCCCTTAGCATTCCGGATCATGTTTCCCAATCCTCCAATGTCGAGGTTTCCTTTAGAGGAACCATAAAAGTTAAATTTAAAGAATCCCTAAGGGGGTCGAAGAAACCTATCTACCGATGATATTCTCACTAATCTCACCCAAGAGAGAACTGAGGAAGAAACAATAGTTCATTGATCTAGGTCCCTAAGAATAGAGGAATCCCTTCCATCAAATTTTTAATATTATTCCTCCCATCGCTCCATCAAGATGGACACTTTAATATTACGTTTGGTAGCTTCCCATATTTGAATGATCATGATTTTTTTTGAATGGAAGACCGCTTTATTCCTAGCTTTCCAATGGTTACAAAAAGTAAAACCTTGAGATAAGCACCATACTTTGTTCACTATTGGATTGTTGAAGAGGTTCCAATGCCATAGCTCTAGTGATTATGTCAGCGTATTCACCAATTGGTTTTGAACTCCAAAAATATTTTCTACCTATGACCATAACTCCTCTGCTACCAGGAAAAATTTCAAGAATTGATCAGATGACTTTTCCTCATTCGTACAAAGAGGACACCACGATGGACCTTCAAAACCTTTTCTCTAGATTCCAACGCAAGTAAGGAGTTTACCATGACCAATTAGCCAGAGGAAGAAGGCTAATTTGGGCTTTAAACTTGGAAACCAAATTATCTTCCAGAGAGGGTCTTTATCAGCATCCTCAATGGTTGAAAGAATGGGATACACTTCCTTTATTGAAAACATACGAATGTATAGATGGTCCCACCGGTGTTTATCTGGATCATCACTTGATAATATGCGACATTGTTGGAGAATGTTAGTAATCTCATCCCATGGAAGGGGTGTATCACAATTAGACCAATGATCTTGCGACTTCCATTCTCTCCATTTTGAAAGAGGATTGGAAGCTACCCATAAGTATTTAATGACGACTACCGTAATTGAGAAGTAAGGGTCTCGATGTCCCTAATATTTTCAAACTAAGCCAACTTTGGTTGTTGCATCCACGCTTCCTACCAAAATTTTTCCTCATGACCATTGAGTATCTCCTAGAATCTATGCTTCTAAATTAAGTGAATGCATTCTTTGGCGAAAGTACAAATAGAGGAGCCAGTGGGTAGGGTATGAGGGTCTGACATAGGATCTTGGATATAGTTATGACCATACTTGTGTTTCCTTAGCGTTTTCCACATTTATTGTCCTCCTTGTAGCCATTTCCACCAAATATTTGTACCTAAAGCCCTTGATAAGGTATTCATGCCTTTAAACCCTAGATCCCTGTGATTTTTAGGCTTGTAGATTTTGTTCCAGGCTACCATGGACCATTTTATGCCGATCTAAACACCCGAACAAAGGAATTTGTGAAACTTAGCAACTAAATCTTGAGAGACACTCTTTTGGGTAGGGAGAGCTAAGATTTGGTAAATGAGGAGGGCTTGCAGAATTTATTTCAAAAGAATGAGTATGATTTCCGCATTCAAAATCATAAAAGTCCAACTTGAGATTTTGCGATCGATGTGTTCTAGAATATATTTCTAGTAGGAAGACCTCAAAGAATTTGGCACCAAGGGGATCCCCAAATAATTGATAGGCAATGAGCCAATCTGAAAACCAAGGGACCTTCCCAGGTGATTTTGAACCCCCATGTGATTATTAAAGAAAAATATGTCATATTTTCCCCCATTGACAATCGTTCCTGAAGCTTTATTGAAAACTTCCAGGATGGAACTTAGTTGACAGGCTTCTTGTAAAGTAGGCTTACCAAATAGCATATTATCATCCATAAATTAATCGTGCGATATAAGAGGGGCCTTCACAGAAACTCTCAGACCCTGAATGAGGCCTCGCTCATAGGATGTTTTGATTAATCTCCCAAATCCTTCTGCTGCAATAATGTATAGGAAATGGGAGAGGGGGTCTCCTTTCCTCAGACCCCTCGACCTCGTAAAATGGTGAGAGGTAGAACCATTGACATTAATAGTAGAAGGGGGTTTCTATCATAGATTTGACCCAAGAAATCTAGGAGAGAGAAAAATCAAAAGCTTCAACTACAAAAAGGAGATAATTTCAACTCATACAATTATATGCTTTATACATGTCTAATTTGATGATCATACCTGGGGATTTAGATTATTTCAATGAGTGAACCATTTCATGAGTTGTGAAGATGCCATCCAAGATATGTCTGCCTTCAAAAAATCTTGTCTGCTAGGGGTTGATTATAAATTTCATCAAGGATTTGAGTCTAAGAACCATGATGTATGAGATTATCTTATAAATAAAATTGCATAGGCTTATAGGTCTAAAGCCATTTGGGTCAACCACCACACATTTTCTTGGATAATATTGAAGAAGGTGCCATTTAGACTAGACCAAATTCTCTAGGATCAAGGGTTTCTTCAACTAGCTCATGGATCTTATGACCCAAAAATGTCCAACAAGCTTCAAAGAAGTCTGAGGTGAAACCGTCCAATCCCTAGGCCTTGTTAGAGGGGATATCACAAACCACCTCTTCTACTTCCACAAAGATTTCTTCTGCATTTAGGCCTTATTTTTCTCTTCAGAAATGAACTCGGGGATACATTGACTAATCTTGTGGATAAATTCCCTCTTTTCTACCTGAGGTTCATGAAATAAATTTTGGAAGTGGGTGATCAAATCTTCCATGATTTTGTCATGTTGAACTAGAATTTTCCTATCCTTCCCATTGAGGGAGAAGATTTTGTTCACTTGCCTATGTTTTATCATTGTATGATGGAAAAAATTTGTATTCCGCTCCCCTGTTTTGAGCCATTGAATTCTTGATTTCTTCTTCCATAGAATCTCTTCATGCTTCCTTATTTTCTCTAGGGTGACAAGGACCCATCCCTCGTGGGCCTTTAGCTCCTCTTTCCTTCCTTCTAGAATAGTCCTTTGTTGGATTACTTTAATTTCGTCCACTAGCGCCCGTTTTTCTTTATGAATATTTCCAAAGTAAAATATGTTCCATTCTTTAATATGATTTTTGAGCTCTTTCATCTTGAGCTGGAAGGTTTCCATGAGATTTCACCCTAAGACCATGATATCTGTTGTGTCTCATTTGCATTTACCTTTGAAATGTGTTTCAAAACACGAAAAAAAGCATATATTTTAGAAAATGTAAAATTTTGTGTGTCATAAAAGAATTTTGATTTATATGTCAGTACATTAACATTATGTGATGAGATGTGAAGGTGGGTCGAGTCAGGCTCATTCACGTGCAGGACAGTTTGAGAACCAGACCGATGGGCACGTTAAGAACATTGCACACTGGACAGGGTCGAGTCGGGCTCATTTGCAAGCTCAGGAGGGACTAGTGTGACATAACACTGAATAAGCTCAATAGGGTTACACCATGGAGAAAACAAACTAATCTCCCGAAGGTGGAGAAATGACACATTTCCCTTTAAAACTTAAGAGCATTGGAGGAGGCACAAAGGGGAAAATAGATGGTCAGGATCAAAGCACAAATAAAAAAAGGAGCAGATCAACGACGGAGGTTAAATCGCATATTTCATATCGAAGAGTTTCACATTTATATGATAAGAAATCACAAGGATAAATGTTTAAGTTGCGATGCGATAAGTCATATAAACTGCGAAATGTGAAGTGCGGGCGATGACGTGGGAAGATGACGTGGCAGTGACATGGAAATCTGATGTGGTAGATGATGTGGCCCCAACCCCACAGATCACAGGTAATTTATGATGACATGGCAAGGTGACTTGGCGATGACATGGCAGGGTGACATGGCACAATGATGTGGACCTGGCCTGCATACCGCACATCGCAAGTTTTAAAAGTCAAGCACAAATGGTAAGTGTTATAATCGCCAAAATGTGATGTGCGATGCAGTGGGGCCCAATCACAAATTTCAAGTTTTAAAGGATAACCGCGGGAGGTAAGTGATAAAGTCACCAAAGTGTGATGTATGATGTCAGGTGGGACCTGATCGCATAGTGCACATTGCAAGTTTTAAAAGATAATTGCTAAGGAAAAGTTAAAGACAGAAAAATGTGAAGTGTGATGTTGGCACGGACGCGATGTGGTTCCAAGATGAAATCTAAAGGATTTCAATTCTAGGCTTATGAGGTTTGTGCACCATTTTATGAAGAAATAGGCAAAACACAGCAAATATGAATCAGAGAGAGGGACGACAGAGATTAAATCGCTAACCAAAAATCGCGAGTTTTAGAGGATAACCATGGGAGGTAAGTGATAAAGTCGTTGAAGTGCGATGTGTGATGCAGTGGGGCTCGATAGCATACCGCACATCACTAGTTTTAAAAGATAAGTGTTAAGTAAAAGTTAAAGGAAGTGAAGGGCGATGTGTGGGCGGATGCGATGCAGTTTCAAAAATGAACTCCAAACATTTTCAGATCCAGAGGTAAGGCATTTCTCATGTTACACCGTGTTAGAGGAAGAAAAGAGGGTTATAAAGTAAAACCGGTGAAATGACTTGGTAATGAGAAATAGCAGAATGCGACAGAGAAACTCGAGTAAGTGACCCGACATAGATCAAAGAAGAAGAGGCAGATTCAGGTAGCAGGTGATGTGATTAACATCGTTTGAAGCATAGGGGCATAGGCAAAGTCGGGCAAAAAAGCTTATATCGACATTGTTTAGGGCACGACAGCTGGGTCAAATCGGGCACGAAGGCATCATTTCAGAGTTGTGCAGCCATTGCATCATGACCAGAAAGGCCACCTCAGCACTTTGGGAGGACACATCAACAACATAAGATTCAGCAAAACGAACAAAATTTCCAGTTTTAATTTTCTTTCTCAAGTATGATTGCATAAGTAATCTTAACAGTTTAGGTAGTCGAATAGTTTCAAGAAGTTCAGCAGTTATGAACCACTGTGATGTATATAAGTAGATATAAATAAATAAAATGGGTTTCGAGTTTCGGACCTTTGGATGACTATTATTTTATGACTGAATTCTCTTAGAAATTAATGAAAGAAGATCAAGTTTCCTACACCTATTGATTTTGATACGTATTTCTTGTTTCTCTTTGTGGCTATTCCTCTTTGAATGAAGTGAAGTAATGTAGCAGCTAGTCTCTTAATTACATTTGTGAGAAAGAGTTAAATAACCTTAATTTACGCTCCTTCACCTCATCTCTTGTCTCTTCATAAACTCCTGATAGAACTTTAAAGTGACAGATTCTGTGTTTACAACATATTATTTTAAGTTCTCTCTTCCTTCATGAATATCCTCTAAAACTTAAAAGTGGTAGATTCTGTGTTTTCAGCATATCATTTTGAGTTTCTCTTACACTTCTTATTTTTATTCCATTCAAATATCAAAATTTTATGGCATTTTGAAGGCTTTCATTATATCTAATTATTGAGGGTATTAAGTAACTGAATTCCAAGGGTGTTAAACAAAGGCCATTTGATATGGTAATTGTGACATACATTTATAAAATGTCTTAAGCATTGATTCCTTACCACAACCAAGGGATTGTTTCTTGAGATACAACAATATCCTTCCACCATCCCTCTAATTTATGGATGAAGATTGGTCTCTCTAACTGATCCAAGTGGCTCTAGAGACACACACAGGACAAACAGGGGTTTATGAAAGCTCAAAAATCAAAGTGACAGAAATGTGAAAAACTCAGTTTCAAGTTGAAGATTTCATTGTCCTAATCACAGTGGTGTGAACGGTTTGTCAAACAGATCTTGTATGTGAAAGTTAGAGCTCGTAAAATTTTTTGGGTTCACTTGATGATGTGGCAGCTTAAGGAGGTAAAAAATCTATAGAAATCCGATCAGATTTCGGGAGAATTTGTCATTTTCCAGAAATTTTAAATTAGGCATATTGTTTATAAAATATAAAAATTATGAAAAAATAGTAGGGGCGGGCCATGACCCCCACCCCTAATCCAACGGTTAAGAAATATATTATTATATATGGGGTGGGCCAAAGGCCATGACCTAGCCACCCAACCACCATAATTAATGGAAACTATGTTTGGGAGGGCTGTGGATTATCAACCCCACCGCCCCACCCAACCCCCCCGCTTTCCACTTTATACATAGACAGTGCCAATAGAGATGTAGATAGGCGGGCCACCCGATGTGGGTCCATCCCCCCCAAAGATATTTAAACGGTAGGTTTTAAAAGAATTTATTCGTTGGGTTTAAAAAAATTTCACACCATTTCAGGAGGGGGCAGGGTTTGACTGCCCAACCTCCTCCCCCACAAGCCATATCCTAACCATTGCACCAACGACACCCTTCGAAAAATCTGCCACACTTTTTTATACAAAATCAGCCTTCACTAATGCACCCAAGTAGAACAAGAGCGACACGAGGATTGAGGCAGGCAACAAAACCCTAAGCCTTTCCAAGGGTAGGTGGAATGATCATTTGAGCTCAACTTTCAGAGGGGCCAAATTTTCCCAGTGTCCAAATTGGACACATTTTATTTGGATCCTACACCTCTCGGTGACTGGAATCCTATGGTGTTATCCATTTCTACAATAGAGTTCTCCATTTTTCAACCACCTTTCAGCTTGGAGGTATAAGGATGTAATTTACATTGATGCTTGTACTTTTATTTTATTTTCCACTTAATGAAAGAGGGCCTCCCCACTCATTGAGCATGGCCCGAAGATGTAGTCCCTTCTGGATGAACTCCGTTATCAAGTTCTTGTATTTTTTTCATGATTATATGTGATTCTCTCTTCTTATTTCATACCTTTTAAGTTTCGTGGTTAAGATGAAATTTTACATGTAACTCTTTATTCCATCTCGAAGCTAAAGATTTTGGATCAAGTGGCTATAGATTTGAATTGCATATTTGTATGCTAACCAGAAATAGATGACGAAGAGGCGAAGGAAAACTAAAGTCTTTTGATCCTAAAGTAGGACATGCACGTCGAAGAAGAAACATGGATGACGATGTTAGAAATGAGGAGGAGCTAAACTTCCACAAAAAATTCTATACAATGGCAGATCAGGTCGAGAAGCTGTTCTCAAGGCTTGAGAAACTAGATAGTGTAGGGACAAATGATCTAGAAGGACAAGGTTCAATGCATGGAGATGATGGAGGCGATCCACCTCCTTCTCCTTCTATGAATGGAATTTCCTCTTGTTCTTCTCACCATCATCATAGGAATTCAAGAAATGCATCTAAGAAACCTTTCTTTAAATTAGATGTTAAATTTGATCTTCCCATGTATAGTGGTGAAATTAATGCAGAAAAGCTTAACAATTGGATTAAGAGGATTAACGTCTACTATAGGATTCAACAGATTGAGGAGGATGAGGCAAAGATCCAGTTGGCTTTTCTTCGACTGAACAACACCGCTCTTGTCTGGAGGGAGAGCACATTGCAAGGAAGAAAAATTTCGGTAACCTTCTCTCCTCATGGTCAAATTTTGTTTCTGCATTAAGAAACTAATTTTACCCTTTGAGATATAAGCAAAAGGAATTAATGGAATGGAAACACCTAAGGCAAGGAAGAGGTCAAAATTTACAAGTCTTCACTAAATAATTTAGAAAACAAGCATTGAATTTGGGCATTCCATTAGATACACCAGAGATTGTAACCAAGTATATTGGTTATCTGCATAATTGAATAAGACATTCATTATTATTTTTTGAGCCTCCTACCATCTATGAGGCCAGTGTGAAGGCCATACATCTAGAAAGCAGGGGAATGCATGAACAAAATGACCACCCAAAAGTAACTGCAACAACCAAGAGTAGGGGAGCAAAGCCCTCTTGTAGAAATTGTGAGAAAGAGGGATATGAAGAAGAAAGTTGTTGGAAGCTGCACCCTGAATTGAGACCTAAGAGGAATGAAAAAAAGAGGAAGCAAAAGACCACTACCACTGTGCAGCAAAACCAAGCTTTTGAATCAGAGGAAGATGAGAAGGTTACAACTGCAAGATTTACAAGAGGTAGACCAATTGACCTGGGGTCTGATTCCAATGATGAAATGAAGCTTGTAGCCTTTGGGATCACACGAAGAGGATTTGTAGACTTGGGTTCTAATTCGGGCAATGAAACAAAAATTTCAACATACATTGTACCAAAGTTGAAAAGGACACTCACTGTGGCAAGGCTCCAAGAACTTGAGGAGATCAACCAACGCATCCAAGCAGAGAATACTGAGCTAAGGAGGCTCCTACATGAAGAAAAGGAAGAAAAACAAAGGTTACTACACCAGTTACAAGCTAAGGATGAGGCCTTGGAAAATTTGCGACATAACCAACCCGAGGGGAAGCGCCTTGACATCAGTGGAAAAGGCATTGTAAGCCCCATCAATGTAGAGGAATTCCCTCATCATGTAGGACTCGGATATGTTAGGAAGGATGCTGGGGAATGCTCCAAAACAACTAGATACCCACCAACAATTGATGATGAGAGCACCTCCTCACATTTCAGCGACAGTGAGGGATTCATGAGCACTTATCAGAGGAACATCAAGAGTAGGCGTTCCAAGATGATCCAGAAATTTTGGAAGAAAAAGAATCATTGCAACGAGGATGAACGCTATAAATATCCATGTTAAACACGTTAGGATCAGAAAACACACATGAATAACCTAGTCCTTGAAGCTATTCCACTAGCAAATCCACCACGGGGAGATGACCCATTTACTTTATTAAGTAAAAGATTGTTTTCTTAGAGGTATTAGTTGTTATGGCCACAATTTGTAAATCATGCATTACGAATAAATGTGAAAGTGATGATGTTTTTTCCATCATTTCGAAATTCAACAATGATGTTTTCAGCCTTTTCCTATCAATAGTTGAGGTATTGGTTTTTTTATTATGTAATCCTTGACCAATGAGTGTATGCTATAAAATCTTGGCAAGTGAGGGGTTGTTGAGTCATGTGTGGTTTGCACATGGTTGAAAACGATGTACCAGATTTGGGTGCAGGGTGTTAGGCCTCTGTAATTTTAGCAGATTGGTAAGACTAAAGCTGCAGAGACAACATTATGAACCACTTTGGGATTCTAGGATCTAGCCCTCTTGAATCCAGAGAGGGATCTCTCTGATAAGTGCAAATATTGATTTATCTTTAAGGCTTTTGGTATGATATTAGGCTAGTTATTAATAACAAGGGTTTTTAGTTTGTTTGGATGGTTGAGCATGATTTTAATTGAGTGGAAAGTCCTAAAAATGAAAGAGTTTCAAAGGGGTGAAGGTGTGAACAATCAGAACAAGATTTATCTAATAAGATAGATATGACACAACACTTAATCCATTGGGCTATGGAGTCATAAAAGGGTTTAACTATGCAACAATCTCAAGAGTGATCCAAGGGGCAAGTCATCTATATCAAAAGATCCTTTAAATTAAATTATGGAATGGAACATTAAAAGTGTTGAGAAGGTGGAAAAAGCCAATAATTTCAACAAGGATTTATCAACTTTCCAAACAAGAAACGCGTTTTAAGCAACTGTTTGAAACCAACCAAAGACATGGCTAACCTTAAACTTCTTTGGACAAGCTTGTATTAAAGTTAATTTATCTGACAAACAATTCAGTTATCCACTTGACTACTTTCAGAAGGGATGAAAACAGATAAGAAAACGAAGTGCAGCTTAATATCAAGCAAGATACATTAAAATCTAAACCTGCTTTCAGCATACTGTTAGGGAAACTTTCAAAACAACCTTTTGAGAAAGAACTAGAAGACAGGGCAATCCATAAAATTTCCTAGTCCAACTCTACTTAGCATATAATGAAAAGATCATTCAAGAACTTCCTTTCAATTTTTTCACATCAAGACGGAGACAAATCAACATTCCTTGATAATTTTTACACTTAAGTCATTCTTAAACACACAATTAGAGGAAAACATAAAGATAAAGATTATCAGTGAGAGTAGGGTACTTTTAACAGTAAATCCTGGCTCTATATTTGTTGTTCTTTATCAGATAAAAGTGAAGAAAGTGGCATACATGAAAGGAAAACAATAACACAGTAAGAAGTACTTCACCAATGATATAGACCAAGATCCAAAAAACCAGTTTGTATATTGATGTCAATCCAGTTACATACTTCAAGTCCAATGTTTTAGTACAACAATCATCTTCTCTTCTCAGCCTAACCTCTTTGATCACAAACAGAGCTTCAAGAGCCTCTGAAAACTATTTACATGTAGAAATTTTCGAGTACAAGTATTACATCAAAGTTTAGCAACCAACCTTTTACAATGTGCTCTTCAAGGAGATTTTATAAGAAAATGAGGAGGTGGAAGAGTTTTTAGGGTTCAAGTATCATTAATTTCATAATAAATGCAATTCCTAGCCTTGAAAACCATGCAAGGCATAAGGCAAGAATGCATTCTATCTATAACTCTGTTATGATTTTTGAGGCTTAATAGACGAGAAAATTGAATTCAGGGTTGTTTCTTATCTTTATTATAACTCTGCTGACAGTTGTAATAAGTTCCTTTGATTTGTAATAACTATTCAGCTATATTTAGGAAAATATCTTTGAAATAGGAATTAACTATGCCTTCTTTGATTGCTTTGAGGCTGTAGGTGTCCTTCGGTAGCTAGGGAGGATTCAATTAGCCTCTGATGTGGCAGTGGAGGCTTCGTAGACTGATAGATCTCATTTTTCTAACCTAAAACACAGTTAATTTGCTTTTGATCTATGTTGTAGGCCTGATTAGGCTTAATCTTTGTCTTCCGGTCTTCATAATATCTTCAACTGAGCAGATTAGGCCTTTGATAGTCAAATTTATGCCGTAATCCCTCAAAACTGTGTTAAAACCTTTAATTCTTCATCTCTGCTACGATCCCACCCTTTGAAACTGATACTCTTTGTCTGTTTAAGGTTCACTGTGTTTTTATGGTTTTGGAGGCGCGCAGAGGGTTTTATAATGTTATCAGTGCTCATGAGGCACAGATAAATCATGATTGGACCCTGCAGATCGATCTTCTTCATGAATAGTGGCCTGAGGGATCGTCATCCCCGACCAGTCATTTCTTCTAAAAACAATGGAAAAACCTTTTAAAACTCACACAAACAAGTAAAAATTATAAAAATCCTGCGTGGATAGGTTTAAACTGCTTTGGAGGTGAGATTTAATCGTGACCGTTGGATGAAATCAACCAACGACGAGGATTTCTTGCTGGGGTAAAATGGAGAGGCTATTGGGTAAATGGTGGGGAGATTAAGTCCAGGCCATTGATCTATATTGATCAACAGTTGAGATTGACTAGGGATTTTGTAATGTAGAGGAGCAATATTATAATAAAATGGAAGAAAATGTAATGAAAACGGGGAAAAAACCTTTATCGGAAGTGAACAAGGGATAGAGTGAAGTTTGGACGCGAAATAAATGAGATCCATTGATCTAGAACTAACAACGGTTGAGGTGAAATGGTAGAGCATTAGGGAGCAGAGGAAAAAATGCGATGGAAAATGAATGGGGGGAAGGATTTAATCCGGACCATTGGATACAGTGATGGACGACCAGGATTAAATGCAGAATTATATTGGGGAGGAGAGGTATAGTGGAAAATCATTAGTGGTCTTCGCACGGCACTGAGGTGGTTTCAAAATTTATTCAAAACAACACAATATGATTCACCGCTTGACACCTGTCCTTTCAAAACAGCTTATATCGCATAATTTTTTGGTGTTATCGTTCAAGAGTAAAAATTACGTGATATGCAGTTTGGGCCTTTGGATGATGGGTAGAAGATCCAACGGCGCGGGTTGAGCGTGATAGATGAAAAGCTGCGGGGTAAAGAATTAAGTGGAGCCCATGGTGAAGAAAGGTGCAATACTTTATAAAAACCAAGGTTTAAACTGATTTATGCACATAACATGGTTTTCAATGTAAAAATGTAAAACTTTAAATATGGGAAAATACATAGGAAAACAGTGAAAATAAAGGAAAAAATGGGCATGGGTGGTGGGACCGGGAGTATGGAGAAGGAGATTGGCGAGTTAAATGAGGACCTTCAGATCATGATATAGATCAACGGCGGATATTAAATCGGGAATCGACAATAGGAGGAAACAAGGCACAGGGCTACGTCTTTTGTTTTTGTCGATGCGATGGAGCGATGCAACATGGGCCATCCGATTTTAAGAGATATCGACGATAGAGATTAAATCAGAGGTTGGGACGGTGGAGATTTATGTAAAATAAGGGTGGGATGCGATGCAACACTGGCCGTTGGATTTGGTGGAATGGACGGTCAGGATTAAATCGCATCGGAGAAAAGAAAGAGGCGGAAGTGTCGGGGATTTTAAACTTGCGCTATGTGATTAAGCGCTAGCCGTTGGATCAGTTTGAGAGATCAGTGGTCAGGATTAAATCACGGAAGACATTAGCAGAAGGCGAAGGGAGGAGCGCGATTGAATCTCAACCGTCAATTCTTGTGGATTCGATGTTTGAGATTTAAATCGGAGGGATCGCATCGGAACAAAAAAAAGAGGCTTGCGATTTTGCGCTGAGAAGAATTTACGATTACGATTAGTATATGGAGCGAGATCCGTTGATCTAAAAACTAGATTGACGATGGAGATTTAACATGAAGACAAAAAGCAGAACGATGGGTTTGGAGAGGGAGCGATATGGACCATTGGATCTGGGCGCAGTAGAGAAGATCAACGGTGGAGAAACAATCGCAGGATCGCATCAGAAGAGGGGAAATAAAAAATAAAGCAGGTTAAATTGAATATTTGCGATGCAATTTGGCCGATGGTCATTGATCTTGCAGAGATCAACGACCCAGATTTTTTTTAAAACATATCGTCGGGTCTTATTAAAACACAATTAAAGCCAGGTTTTTATGAAATACAAAGGAGAAAAAGGTTTTAACGGGGTTCGAAGAGGAGCTTAAGCCCTTTTAGCGCCCAGTTGTGGGGCTTAAGGTCTTATGAGGCGGAGGTTTACAAAATTTAAGCCCTCAGGGGCTAAGAACTTTTATAATGCAAAAGACTGTTTTTTGGCTTAAAAAACAAAGTTTTTGAGGAAAACTGAGGGTTCTAATAAGGTTAAAAAAGGAGTTTTAAACCTAATCAAAGGGAATTTGTGAAGGGAATGAAAGAATATGAGGGAAATGGAGGAATTTTATGAAGAAAAAGGGGATGAGAAATGGGGTTATTCATGAGTGAAACGAGGGGTAAAATGAAGGGGGAAAATGGGTTTTTGCAGTAGTCTTTTTCTTCAGGAAAACAACATATTTTTCAGGATTTATGAGGGAAACAACATTAAAGATTAAATAAATAATTATTTAACTTCATAAAATTTTAAGAACTCACAATTTGGTCATAAAATTATTTCTTAAAGGCTTAAAAAATGATCTAGCCACCATTTGATATGACAAAATTTTATAGGTGGCTAATAGTAGCTCCACATGGGGATGGCATCTTCTTGAAGATGTTAAGAACTTCAGAAATGTCTTCTTTGGAAGCTAATCAATGCCTCATCATTTGGGCTGCAACTTTCTTTCCTTTTCTGTTCTTCTTTTGCTCTGACAATGTTAGCAGCCATTAAAAACAATGGAATTCTATCAAAACAAGCTTTCTACTTACCCAATCCTAATGATCTAACATTTTTTCTTCTTTCAGAGTGCATTTGGATTGGAAAAATCTTTTTACAAATTATTTTGAAAGCATAAACTAGTCTATTTCTACCCTTATTTCTCCATGAACTCAGATTAAGTTGTTGAGTTCATAAGCTTCTCTACCTAACTACTATTTGTCAGGATTAGACTATCTGACAAACTTTTATTCTCTAAATTCTAATACAAAAATTTAAAAGCAGAAAAGTTAGGATTGAATAGTCTAACTTGTTGCATATCTATGGCATAAAAACAGGCTGCACATAGACTAAATTTTTACAGAAAATTAAAGCAAAATGGTGAAGGCTTAAGATCTGAAAGTTTTAAGAACATCCTTCTCTATCTTTTCAGCTCTAATTTTTGAATTTTGTTTGAGCTATCTTTATTTCTTCTCTGGTTCAAGTTTTGGGCATATTAGAACCAGTTTATCTTCTATCTTTGGCTCAAGATTTAAACAGATTAGAGCCATGCATCTTTTTGAAACTCATAGGTTCAGATTTTGAGCTTGTTTGAACCTTTTTTCTTCTATCCTAATCTACCTAACTGATAAGCCAAGATTAAGCTGTTTGGAAAATCTATTTCACTAACCTATCAGCAGTAAATTGAAAACTAATTAGTCATGATTAGGCTGTATTACTAACTAGGAGTGTCTTTCTTACGAGTGGCATTTGGGCTTGCACACTTTCAGACTTTGTTTCTCTTTTTGGTATGGGGCTGTACCTCTCTTGTTTTTTACAATCTGCCCTATTTTCTCTTTCTATTGTTTTTGTATTTTTTCATTTTCTAAATTTGAATGTAATGATGAATATGATATTCACAATGATAAAAAATAAAAAAGGCTTCCAAACTGGTATGGTTAAGAGAAATAATGTTTGAGCATCCTACCATTGACAGGACCCCCAAAAAGTTCAGCTCCATTCAATTCTTGCAAAAATAAGAATCGTTACCAGCAGTAGAATGAATGAGATAAGGGCCAAGCCATGAATTATCAAATTTCCCATGCTTCCCCTTATCTTCTCTCCTTGAATCCCACTTTAAAACTTTGTAACCAACGCTGAAATCACTGGCCTTTGCCCTTCTATCAAAAAGCTTCTTGATGCTTTCTTGCTTTTGTAATGCTCTATTGTAGACTTCCTCTCTAGTTTGCTAAAGATGTATCGTCTGATTTATTCTTCTGATCATGTCATTGTCTTCAGACAGTACTTCTTGGATAAGCTTCATGACTGGCACTCCTAGGCTGGTTAGAAAAATGGCATCTACTCCATAAAAATGCTGGTAGGGTGACATGCCAATTGATTTTTTGAGTGTTAATCTGTCAGCCCACAGTGCATGTACCAGCTTTGTGTGCCATGATTTCTTATTTTCCTCCAACAACTTCTTGATTATTTTCACCAAAATTTTGTTTGAGGATTCTGCCAGCCCATTACCTTGAGGGTAATAAGCAGTAGAATGGCCCAATGTAATCTGATATTTGTGACAGAATTCAACCATCATTTTGGATCCAAATGTAGCAGCATTGTCAGTGATAATCTTTTTAGGACAGCCAAATCTAGATAGGATATGATTTTCAAGGAATTTTTTAATGACAGAGTCATTGGCTTGCCTAGAAGGGATGGCTTCTATCCATTTGGTAAAGTAGTCTGTTGCAGTGAAAATCCATCTATGTTGGGCAGATGAGAGTGGATGGATTTCTCCTATGAAGTCTAGACCCCACTGTTGAAAAGGAGCTTCAACAGTGATTGGATGTAAGGGTAAAGGAAGCAATTTTCTTTTGCCTTCAAAGAGTTGGCATTTATGACAGGCAATAATCATTTTATGGACATCTTGAAAGAGGGTGGGCCAAAAGTAACCAGCTCTAAGGATTTTATTGGTAGTTTTCTTCCAATAGAGGTGGCCTCCACATTCTCCTTCTTGGAACTCATGCTTTATTTTCTCTGCATCATTTTCAGGAAAACATTTAAGCAATAATCCACTAGCATTTTTCCAATATAGACATTTCTCTAAAATGCAGTAATTTACAGCTTTCAACTTTAAAAATCTTGCCTTTGTCTTAGACAAACCAGGAGGTGTATTCAAATTGAGAAAAACATATGAAATATCAGCATACCAAGATGAATTCAAAAAATAATCCTCAATGATGGGAGTGGACAACTCCTCTTGTTCATCTAATGCATTTATCATGTTTATATCAAGAGCTTCAAAATTAGACTCAGCCATTAATCTTGCTATTCCTTGGCCTTTACTGAGCTTAGTGGGCTTGATTTCTAAATCATATTCAAGTATCACAGCTATCCACTTTCCTCTTTTGCCATCCGGATCCTGTGTTAGAATGTCTTTTACAACTGAATTCGGGACAAAGGCAATGATGTGGGAGTGTAAAATGTAAACTCTGAAGTCTTTTAAGGCTTTGACTAAAGAAAAGGCTTGTTTTCCCATGATGTTCTACTTTAGAGGAGCATCTCTCAATGCCTTACTAAAAAATGCAATTGGCTGCTCTTATCCTTTCGATTTTTTCTATAGTAGGACAATAGCCACTGTGTGTTCTGATGAAAATGAAAAAATGAAAAAATCCTTTGAAAAATCAGGACTTATAAGAACTGGTGTTTTGGTTAATGCTTGTTTCACCAGTTCAAATGATCTCTTTGCTTCTAAGGTCCATTTGACTACTTGTTCTTTCTTTAACATGTTTGTTATGTTTCTAAGGAGTTCAGCTAAGTTCGGTATGAACCTTCTCAAGAAATTAATCTTTCTAATGAAAGATTGAAGTTCCTTGATGTTTCTAGGATGGGTGATTTGCAATATACCCTCAATCCTCTCTGGGTCTATATTTATCCCCTCTTCTGATATGATGTGTCCAAGTAGTTTACCTTCTTGGAGACCAAACATTGTTTTCTTTGGATTTAAAGATAACCCAAATTTTCTGCATTTCTCAAAGACTATTCTCAAATGTTCTAGGTGTTCTTCATCTGTTTTTGAAAAAACAATGATATCATCAAGGTAAATAATGATGAAGTAGCCTAATTCTTCTGAGAATGCAATATCCATGGCTTTCTGAAATGTAGCACCAACATTCATTAAACCAAAGGGCATTTTCACATACATGAAAGTACCCCAAGGTGTGGTAAAAGTTGTCTTTAGTTGATCATTAGAGTGTACTAATATCTGATTGTATCCTGAGAAGCCATCTAGCAAAAAAATTCTTTTAGAACCAACTACCCTTTGTAAAATATGATCCATCTTGGGTAAAGGGTAGTTGTCCTTTAATGAGGCTTTGTTTAAGTTCCTAAAGTCAATACAAAGCCTAATCTCTCATGTTTTCTTCCTTACTGACACTAGATTAGACACCCACTCTGAGTATCTAATATGGACAATAATTCCAGCTTCATACATTTTCTTGATTTATTTCTCAATCAAAGGTAATTGAACAAGGTTTATTCTGTGCAATTTTTGTTTAAAAGGTTTTTGGTTTTCAAGAGAGGTATATTATGCAGAATTATCTCTATTTTATAGGACTTTAGATCCTCATAACTCCATGCAAAAACATCAGAAAATTCTTTAAACATCTCTATGTATTTCAGTTTGATGTGAGCTGGTAAAGTTTTAGACAGTTTGATCATCTTTGGTTTTAGTCCACTGCCTATATTACACTCTTCAACCTCAATTTCAACAGGCTCCAGCTTTGGTTTTTTGGCAACATCATTGAAATCAAACAATTATTTTAATGGGATCAGACCTTTTGGCAAATCTTGTGTGTTAGATTGTAGTGTTTCTAAGTCCTCTTTTTCTAAATCTGCACTAAACTCTGCGTTATGTTCAAGTTTATTAGCTAACATATTTGTATCAGCAATATTTGGAGAGTTTTCTTCTTCATCAAGTAGATTTTCTTCAATGGAACAGTCATTGTCATACTCTGAATCTGAACTTGGTAGCTCCAATTCATTTATGGACTGCAAAAATTCTTCTATTTGTTTGTCTCCATCAAACACTTGCCAATATTTTTCATTATCTGGTATAGCTAGTCGAAATTTGATTTGAGTTGTGCATTGTTTGGTTTCATAAGGAGTTAGGCATGTTCTAGTAGCAAAATCTAAACCATTAGCTTGGATATTTTGATTTCTTGGGACAAAAACAAGTTGGAATTCCTCAAATGTTTTCAATAAATCCATGGCATCATTCCTATAGGCTCTAAGTCTGGGATTTTTGGCACTATATTCCCCATTCACTTGCCTAATTATTAGTTCGGAATCACAATGAACCTTTATTCTTTTGGCCCCTAATTTATTCAATAAGTGCAGGCCTAAAAGGAGGGCTTCATACTCAGCTATGTTATTGGTGCATTGAAATTTTAATTTGTAGGAATGCCCTTCAGTATGATTTTTCATTGTATTTTGAAGCCACACTCCTGCACCTTCATCATTCTTAGTGCAAGATCCATCAAAGTTCATACTCCAAAGAGGACTAGTTTCAGACTCACTAGTTTGACTACTATCCTCTTCATCTAGTGTGCCTTTGGATTGTTCTTGTAGATCAACACTATGTTGAATTTGTTTTATTTCCTCATGTTTTTCAATGTGTTGAGGACTCTTCTCTTGACTCTCAAGGTTGAAAAGCAAAGGATGACTGATTTGCATCTCTAGACCTGTGATTTGTTTGTTGTTTTTTTTCTGATTTGGAAAACTGTTTTGACATTTCTGTCTTGTCTTCCTCTTTTTCTATGTCTGTCACTAAGTCAGTAGATTCTTCTTTCTCATTGAATGTTTCCTCATTGAAGAGAATAAATGAGTCAAGGCCTGTATTTACAGAATAAAGAGGTGAGTTTTTTAGTCTTTCTTGACTAGTAACCATGTATTGCATATGGGTTTCACTATAAATTCTTCTAGTCTGATTGAAAACAGGGATAGTTGCATATGTCATATCCATTTGCATTGTTCCTTGTAACTTAGCTCCCCAAGATCTTGATAACATCATACCATAGTTGGGGGGTACATTAGCCACTACAATATCCTTTACTAAACACTTATCTGGGATTTGTGCTAAGTTTACATAGAGTTCTTTGATCAAACCTAAACATTTCACTCTGCTTGAGTCAAAGGAGTAAATATCTTTGTATGGTCTAGTGATTTCAAGGCCTAGGCTCTCCATTTTAGCTTTGGGCATTAGGTTATGAGAGGCCCCTAAATCATGCATAGCGTTGTGTAAAATTTTGTCATGAATCTTCAAACTAACATAAAAAGGAGGAACTGGTCCTTCTTGATATCTACCCTCAATCTTAGGACCAAATATGAGCTCTGTTTGGTCATCATTAAGATTGACAGTGTTGTTATTCTCTTATATGTTAAAAGCCTTCAAAATCTGTGATCTATATACATCTTGGGTGACTAATTCGGTGAGGGGAACAAGGATTTTGATCTTGGAAATTTCCTGCTCCAAACTAAAAGTCATCTGGATTTTTATAATGTTTGTTTTAGCCTTATTAGTCACCACTCTATCAGCAAAATCAACTTGCTGATTTCCTCTACTTACATTGGTCAAAATTGTTTTGATAGGAGCATTAGCTGAAGTACCAATGCTGCTAAGGTCTGCACTCTATTTTTCAGTCATTTGAGTGCCTTTCTCCTTGTTTTTATCAGAATTTATAGCCATTGTTTTGTCTTTTGGTTTTGTAACTTTGGGTTTGTTCACAGGGCTGTTTTTTGCAGATTTTTCAAAGGTTTGGGTTTTGGGAGTTTCCAGATTATTTTTACTCCTAAGGTCATACTCTTTTGGATTTTCTATGATGAAATTTTACAGCTCTTGATAGTAATATTCATCCTCTGCTCTTTTATCATCATAGGGTGTGTAAATACCTTGTTTTCTATTGTAATGAACATCAAAGGTATCGTTATATACTCCCAACATGTTTATGTCATCTTCCTCTATTTTTTCAATTGTTTATTCAACCTCACTCACATAGTTTTGGTGAAAATGAGGTGTAATCTGTTGATCATCCTCCCTTGGTCTATTTTTAGGTTGGTTTCTCCTAAAATTATAATTTTGATTTTGATTTCTGCTTTGAGGAGCTTATTGGTTTTGACTAGCTTGTGCTCTCTCAAGTATGCTCATCTTTTTCATCATCTCCTCCATCATTCTCTCCATCTTCGAACTAGATGTGGAAGGTGCGGACTCTTCCCTAAATGATACTTTCTTCTCATTTCTCATTCTAGCTCTTTTCTCCATTAAATTTACTTCCACAGCTAAGGCTCCTTTCTTCATATCTTCTAGAGTCAGAGGGTCTCTTTCTCTAAGTTGATAAGCCATTTCAGGATCAAATCCTTCAAGAAACTTGTTTAAAGCTGAGCCTTATGGAGGTTTTAGATCTGGGGGAAGTGCATTATACACACTATTGAACCTAGTGCAATAAGCTTGAACACTTTCCCCAGTGTTTCTTTGAAGATTCTTGTAGTCCGAAAGTATTTGGAGAGGGTTTTTCTTAACTTCCCATTTGTTTAAGAATAACTCATGGAAGGCTTGGAGATCATTAATGTTGTGAGGGATTAAGCCTTTGAACCATTTTCTTGCTTCTCCCCCTAAAATTTGAGAAAATAATCTAAGTTTGACAGTTTCATCATTAATCTCATTTCTGTCAAAATAGTCATTCATCTTATCCACATGTTGTGAAGCAGTAGTAGCACCACTGGCATCAAATAATGGTATCTTGGACTGATAGTCCTATGGTAAATTGACTAGAGGTAAAGGAAGGACCAGAGGTGCATACCATCTTGCCATGATAAGAGGTAAAGGTGGATTTACAAGTGGTGGATTAACAAGAGGGAAAGTGGGTTGAAGTGGAGTGTTTTGGACAATGGATGTATGAGGAACATAAGTGGATGGACCAGCAAGAGATTGTTGAGTTTTTCTTGGATGAGAGAAACCAAAATTATGAAGGAAATGTGAATCAGGTGGATTAGTTTCTCTACTACCAGGATGTTCACCTCTATCTCGGGATGAAAGTGGAGGCTCGAGGTCTAACTGATCTATATCATCAAGTGACCTAGTTCTAAATGGGTTTCTTAAGTCAACTTGTGATTCTTGTAGAGATGTAAGGTTTTTGGGAAAAAAATTAGCTCTATGGAGTGATCGGACAATAGTTGAAAATTTAGCCTTAGGAGATTTCCTAAGAATTCTTTCAGGGTTATCAACTATCTCTAGAGGGTTTGGGTTAGGATAGGCTCTAGTATGAATCCTTCTAGGAGTCACTATGCTATGTTTTTCAGACCCAACTTACAAGAAAAGTTTAGCCAGATATGACAATCTTAAGTAGGCTAACTGATCTTTAAACAAGAAAAATTTAATCTTTAAAGTCTTCTTAACTGATTTTAAATGATTTTATGATGATAATGGGTTTCCCAGTGGAGTCTTAAGTTCTGTTTAGGATTGTGGAGTCACCAGGTGGAAATTTTTAGCTCTTTTGGAGGTAAAAATTTTTATGGTCCACCACCATGTTTATTTGAATACCAATCTGAAATATTTTTGGGTTTTCTGAGTTTTTTCAGTCCTATGGGTTCCAAGAGTGTCCTAAATCTATTTCAACACTTAGCTACGGTGATGAGAGAAACAAATTTTACTCTTATGGCTAAGCTAGCTGATTCCTTCAAGGTTTAATAATCTCTTCTGAGAATCATAAGGGTTCCTTAGTTTGTCACTGATTCAAATAAGTTCTATCATGATTACCATTTTCTTTGGTAGTGCTTGAGGAGAGCTACTTATACTGCACTGAACAATGTTCTTGAATCAAGGGATTTTCTTGAGGTCTTAAGGGTATCTAAGATGAAATTCATTCAGAAATCCCTAGCAGAGTCGCCAGAAATATTAGGCCTCTGTAATTTTAGCAGATTGGTAAGACTAAAGTTGCAGAGACAACATTATGAACCACTTTGGGATTCTAGGATCTAACCCTCTTGAATCCAGAGATGGATCTCTCTGATAAGTGCAAAGATTCATTTATCTTTAAGGCTTTTGGTATGATATTAGGCTAGTTATTAAGAACAAGGGTTTTTTGTTTGTTTGGATGGTTGAGAACGATTTTTAATTGAGTGTAAAGTCCTAAAAATGAAAGATTTTCAAAGGGGTGAAGGTGTGAACAATCAGAACAAGATTTAGCTGATAGGATAGATATGACACAACACTTAATCCATTGGGCTATGAAGTCATAAAAGGGTTTAATTGTGCAACAATCTCAAGAGTGATCCAAGGGGCAAGTCATCTATATCAAAATATCCTTTAAATTAAATTATGGAATGGAACATTAAAAGTTTTGAGAAGGTGGAAAAAGCCAATAATTTCAACAATGATTTATCACCTTTCCAAACAAGAAAAGCCTTTTAAGCAACTGTTTGAAACCAACCAAAGACAGGGCTAACCTTAAACTTCTTTGGACAAGATTTTATTAAAGCTAAATTATCTGACAAACAATTCAGTAATCCACTTGACTACTTTCAGAAGGGATGAAAACAGATAAGAAAATGAAGTGCAGCTTAAGATCAAGCAAGATACATTAAAATATAAACCTGCTTTCAACATACTCTTAGGGAAACTTTCAAAACAACCTTTGGAGAAAGAACTAGAAGACAGGGCAAACCATAAACTTTCCTAGTCCAACTCTACTTAGCATATAATGAAAAGATCATTCAAGAGCTTCCTTCAAGTTTTGCACATCAAGACAGGGACAAACCAACATTCCTTGATAATGTTTACACTTAACTTAAGTCATTCTTAAACACACAATTGGAGGAAAACATAAAGATAAAGCTTATCAGTGAGAGTAGGGTACTTTTAACAGTAAATCCTAGCTCTATATTTGTTGTTCTTTATCAGAGAAAAGTGAACAAAATGGCATACATGAAAGGAAAACAATAACACAGTAAGAAGTACTTCACCAATGATATAGACTAGGATCCCCAAAATCAGCTTGTATATTGATGTCAATCCAGTTACATACTTCAAGTCCAATGTTTCAGTAAATCAATCATCTTCTATTCTCAACCTAACTTCTTTGATCACAAACAGAGCTTCAAGAGCCTCTAAAAACTATTTACATGTAGAAATTTTCGAGCACAAGTATTACATCAAAGTTCAGCAACCAACCTTTTACAATGTGCTCCTCAAGGAGATTTTATAAGAAAATGAGGAGGTGGAAGGGTTTTTAGGGTTCAAGTATCATTAATTTCATAATAAATGCAATTCCTAGCCTTGAAAACCATGCAAGGTGTAAGGCAAGAATGCATTCTATATATAAGTGTGTTCTGTTTTTTGAGGCTTAATAGATGAGAAAATTGACTTCAGGGTTGCTTCTTATCTTTATAATAACTCTGCTGACAGTTGTAATAAGTTCCTTTGATTTGTAATAATTGTTTAGCTATCTTTAGGAAAATATCTTTGAAATAGGCATTAACTATGCCTTCTTTGATTTCTTTGAGGCTATAGGTGTCCTGCGGTAGCTGGGGAGGATTCAATTAGCCTCTGATGTGGCAGTGGAGGCTTCTTGGACTGATAGATCTCATTGTCTTAACCTAAAACATTGTTAATTTGCTTTTGATCTGTGTTGTAGGCTTGATTAGGCTTAATCTCTGTTTTCTGGTCTTCATACTATCTTCAACTGAGCAGATTAGGCCTTTGATAGTCAAATTTATGCTTTAATCCCTCAAAACTGTGTTAAAACCTTTAATTCTTCATCTCTACTACGATCCCACCCTTTGACACTGATACTCTTTGTCTGTTTAAGGTTCACTGTGTTTTTATGGTTTTGGAGGTGCGCAGAGGGTTTTATAATGTTATCAGTGCTCATGATGCATGGATAAATCATGATGTGACCCTGCAGATCGATCTTCTTCATGAATAGTGGCCTGAGGGATCGTCATCCCAAGCCATTCATTTCTTCTTAAAACAATGGAAAAAACTTCAAAAACCTGCACAAATAAGAAAAAATTATAAAAATCCTGCGTGGATAGGTTTAAACTGCTTTGGAGGTGAGATTTAATCGTGACCTTTGGATGAAATCAACCAAAAACAAGGATTGCTTGCTGAGGTCAAATGGAGAGGCGGTTGGGTAAATGGTAGGGAGATTAAGTCTAGGTTGTTGATATAGATTGATCAATGGTTGAGATTTAATAGGGAGTTTATAATGCAGAGGAGAAATATTATAATGAAATGGAAGAAAATGTAATGAAAACAGGGAAAAAACCTTTATCGGAAGCAAACAAGAGATAGAGTGAAGTTTGGACGTGGAATAAATGAGAGTCGTTGATCTAGAATGATCAATGGTCAGGGTGAAATGGTAGAGCATTAGGGAGTAGAGGAAAAAATGCGATGGCAAATGAATGGGGGGAAGGATTTAATCCGGACCGTTGGATGACAGTGATGGACGGCCGGGATTAAATGTAGAATTATATTTGGGAGGAGTGGTATAGCAGAAAACCATTAGTGGTCTTCACGTGGCACTGAGGTGGTTTCAAAATTTCTTCAAAACAATGCGATATCCTTCGCCGCTTGACACCCATCCTTTCAAAACAGCTTATATCGCGTAATTTTTTGGTGTTATCGTTCAAGAGCAAAATCTATCAGATATGCAGTTTGGGCCTTTGGATGATGGGTAGAAGATCCAATGGCACGGGTTGAGCACGATGGGTGAAAAGTTGCGGGGTAAAGAATTAAGTGGAGCCCATGGTGAAGAAAGGCGCAATACTTTATAAAAACCAACGTTTAAACTGATTTACGCGCATAACATGGTTTTCAATGTAAAAATGTAAAACTTTACATATGGGAAAATACATAAGAAAACAATGAAAATGAAGGGGAAAGAGGGCGCGGGTGGTGGGACCGATAGTATGGAGAAGGAGATTGGCGGGTTAAATAAGGACCTTCATATCATGATATAGATCAATGGCGGAGATTAAATCGGGAATTGGCAATCAGAGGAAACAAGGCACAGGGCTAAGTCTTTTGTTTTTTTCGATGCGATGGAGTGATGTGACATGGGCCATCTGATCTAAAGAGAGATCGACGGTGGAGATTAAATCGGAGGTTGGGACAATGGAGGTTTATGTAAAATAAGGGTGGGATGCGATGCAACATTGGTCGTTGGATCTGGCAGAATGGACGGTCAGGATTAAATCGCATCGGAGAAAAGAAAGAGGCAAAAGCATCGGTGCTTTTAAAATTGCGATATGCGATTAAGCGCTAGCCGTTGGATCGGTTTGAGAGATCAATGGTCAGGATTAAATCGTGGAATACATTAGCGGAAGGCGAAGGGAGGAGCGCAATTGAATCTCAACCATCAATTCTTGTGGATTCGACGGTTGAGATTTAAATTGGAGGGATCGCGTCAGAACAAAAAAAAAGAGGCTTGCGATTTTGCGCTGAGAAGAATTTGTGATTGTGATTAACCGATGGAGCGAGAGCCGTCGATCTAAAAACTAGATCGACGGTGGAGATTTAACCATGAAGACAAAAGGTGGAACAACGAGTTTGGAGAGGGAGCGATATGGATCGTTGGATCTGGGCGCAGTAGAGAAGATCAACGGTGGAGAAACAATCGCAGGATCGCATTGAAAGAGGGGAAATGACAAAGAAAGTAGGGTAAACTGAATATTTGCGATGCGATTTGGCCGATGACCGTTGATCTTGCAGAGATCAACGACCCAGATTTGTTTTAAAACATATTTTCGGGTCTTATTAAAACATAATGAAAGTCGGGTTTTTATGAAATACAAAGGAGAAAAAGGTTTTGACGGCGTTCGGAGAGGAGCTTAAGCCCTTTAAGTGCTCGATTGCGAGGCTTAAGGTCTTATGAGGCAGAGGTTTACGAAAGTTAAGCCCTCGGGGGCTAAGAACTTTTATAATGCAAAAGACTGTTTTTTGGCTTAAAAAACAAATTTTTAGAGGAAAACTGAGGGTTCCGATAAGGTTAAAAAAGGAGTTTTAAACTTGATCAAAGGGAATTTGTGAAGGGAATGAAGGAAGATGAGGGAAATGGAGGAATTTTATGAAGAAAAAGGGGATGAGAAATGGGGTTATTCATGAGTGAAAGGAGGGGTAAAATGAAGGGGAAAAATGGGTTTTTGCAGCAGTCTTTTTCTTCAGGAAAACAACATATTTTTCAGGATTTATGATGGAAACAACATTGAAGATTAACTAAATAATTAGTTAACTTCATAAGACTTTAAGAACTCACAATTTGGTCATAAAATTGTTCTTAAAGGCTTAAAAAATGATCTAGCCACCATTTGATATGACAAATTTTTATAGGTGGCTAACACAGGGGATTGAAAATGTGGTTTGGAAAGGAAAAGAAGTGTCTTGGGTGTGTTATTTCTTTTGGTGGTACAAAATCTCCTTAGTGGGGAGGATTGATCGAGGTGGCTCCATAGACACACATGACAAAGAGGGGTTTATGACAACTCAAAAATCAAAGTGATAGAAATGGGACAAAATCAGTTTTAGGTTGAATATCTTGTCGCCCTGATTGCAGCAGTGCAAACGATTCGTCAAACCGAGCTCGTATGTGAAAGTTAGAGATGGTCGAAGTTTTTGGTTTGACTTGGTGATGTGGCAGCTTAAGGAGGCAAAACATCTGCAGAAATCTAGCCACAAGATTCCTACCAACTCTGGCTGGATTATGGGAAAATTTGTGGGACCATTAATTTGACTCCTTTGGTTAGTTTCTAGAAATTTTAAAATGGGCATATTGTTTATAAAATATAAAAAAAATATAAAAAAATAGTCGGGGTGACCCATGACCCCGGCCGCTAATCGAACGGTTAAAAAATCTATTATTATATATGGGGTGGGCCAATGACCATGCCCTCGCTGCCCAACCACCATAATTAATGGAAACTATGGTTGGGAGGGGTGCGATCTATCAACCCCTCTGCCCCCCCTTCCACTCTATACATAGACAGTGCCGATGGAGATGTAAACGAGTGGGCCGCCCGATGTAGGTCTGACCACCCAAAGATATTTAAATGATGGATTTTAAAATAATTTTTTCATTGGGGTTAAAACAATTGCACACCATTTCAGGAAGGGCCAGGGTTTGACTACCTGACCTCCTCCCCCACCCTTTGTAAAGTTTGCCACGATCTTTTTATATAAACTTAGCCTTCACTAATGCACCCAGGAAGACCAAGAGCAACACGAGGATCGAGGCGAGAAGTAGAACCCTGAGTCTTTCTAGGGGCAGGTGGAACCATGATTTGAGCTCAACTTTCAGAGGGGCCAAATTTTCCCAGTGTTCAAATTGGACAAATTTTATATGGATCCTGCAACTCTCGACAACAGGAATCTGATGGTGCTATCCGTTTTTGCAACAGAAGTCTCCATTTTTCGACCACCATTCAGCTTGGAGGTATAAGGATGTAATTTGCATTGATGCTTGTACTTTCATTTTATTTTCCACTTAATGAAAGAGGGCCTCCCCAATGATTGAGTAGGGCCCGCAGACGTAGTCCCTCCTAGAGGAACTTTGTTATCAAGTCCTTGTATTCTTTGCATGATTCTTTGTGCTTCTCTCTTCTTATTTCATACCTTTTAATTTTCATGGTTAAGATGCAATTTTACATGCAATTCTTTATTCCATCTCAAAGATAAATATTTTGGATCACTAACAAAAATAACTCAAAGCATAAAGGGCTATTTTTTGGAGCCATTCTCAAAACTATTTCTAGCCGAATCAACTAGTGATCAGACCCTAAACAGGGAAGAATAGAATCTTGAAAATATAGATCCTGTTGAAGAATATTATGAGAGAGGAGGAATTAGTCTAACTCCGAGGCGATTTGGTGCTTACCTCCCCGTCGATTATTCCATGTGAAAATACCATTTTGAACTCAATGTCCTCTGTGTTTATTTCTTGAATTGTTTCTTGAAAGGCTCAAGAGATGGAATCCAATCTTTGGATGCCTCTCTTCTTTTCACTCAGGTCCTTGATCATATTGAAGTCCTCTGCAAGGATCCAACTATCTTCGACCAAAATTTCTTTCAACTTCCGTATAGTAGAAAGAAAACCAACCTTCTCTCTAGGGATCGTCGCGTTATATATCCACGTTAACCAAACCTTCACGAAGGAGCCAATGCATTCAAATTGTCCATATAGACTATTTGGGAAGGCTATCCAAGACCTAAAACATATAGATCAAAGGCTATTTCATTGGAATTCACCAAAGTTCGGCAATACAATTTCAAGATTTGTTGTTGTCTAAAATAAATTTTTGAATGCATTAATGGATTCAACACTCTTGAAAACCCTTGGAGCACTCAAATTATGCAGATTAAACAATTTAAACTCCAGTTTTTTAAAATCTATGTGGGATTTTGATTAAAATTAACCAAAAATGGTGTTTCGTTTATAAGTTAGACTAAGGCTATATATGACCATTGAAATTCATGTTATGTAATTGTATTATTTTTTAATGCTTTAGTTTTTAATTTTTATTTTTTTTACAATTGAAATTCCAAT
Source organism: Pinus albicaulis (assembly GCA_034641835.2). Classification (NCBI taxonomy): domain Eukaryota; kingdom Viridiplantae; phylum Streptophyta; class Pinopsida; order Pinales; family Pinaceae; genus Pinus; species Pinus albicaulis. The sequence continues at coordinate 831,270,879 of CM076571.1, forward strand.
TAGAAATATACTAGGGAAAACGGTGTTTTCCCATCTAGTTTAAAATTTTAAAAAAAATTAGAATGATAGAGTGTTGGAATGACTTTTCTTTATAGTGGAAATGGATTGTGTGCCATCAAAAACCCATGGCGTACCCAAAACCTAAAGTTTGATAACTTTACCCCAAATTTTCAAAAAACAATTGTCAAATTTAATCATAATCTTACGAAAATTTTCATTATTTTCTAGTCTAATTTATAGTTTTTTTCTACCCTAATATTAGAAGCAACAAGTAAATTCAGTTTCCTGAGTGCTATTAACCATCATTGCCCTCAGATCGCCATGTACAACATTTAAAAAAAAAAAACCACACTTGAGAAAAACATGAACAATGATGCCACCACGTGGCTCTGGTTTTGAAGTGTGTTGACTTGTGACTTGTTTTCCTCTGGACAAGTTTAAATGACTATTTTGTTTTATAAAAGTGGTCTGTGTTGCATTCTAAATATACCACAAAACGCTTTCTCATGCTCTATTAGTTACTCTAATTTGAAACTTATAATTGCTATGCACGAGGGTCACATATTCTTTCTATATCTATATTTTTTATTTTGACGTTTTAATAAAATAGCATGCTTACTATGCCAAAAAAACCCATATTGATCACTCTGAATGAATTCGTAAAATAACAAGCTTAAATATCCCAATGAAAAGTCCATATCAATTACTCTCATCATTACTAGTTAGCAATTACATTAATTAAATTCACTCAATGCTCTAAAAGTTGTCGCTGTTGCCGCTGTTCTAAGGCGCTGCTCCAGTCCCAGCTGTTCCAAATATTAATGCAAACACGCTTTAGGTTATGAACTGTGTCTGACGGCCCATGTGGGTTGGTTTGTCCATGGCCAACGTTTTACGTTATGAACTTTTATGGAAAGATACAGTGAATTGTGGACCCTAATTTTTTTTAGATCTAGGGTAATCGGTAACTGGTGAGAGTTGCCAGAGCAGGTTCAGGTTTAAATCTAACTGACTGCCACTATAAAGCTAGATTAGGTGCAACAGCCTGCAAGCCTCACACAATAACAATTAACTTATGCCTCAACAAAAACGGAGACATCCCTATAATGGACAGAAAATTTTACTTGAAAGATATCACCGTGGGGTTGACTGTTATTTTTGCATGGGACCTTTTGTCTTTTTGGCTTCCATAAAGTGTCTGCCGTTGTTGTTAGTAGTGGAGATTCTGTTTGATTTTTGGGAATGCCATGGAAATCAATGGTTGACATCGCTCCACACGCTTAACAACGAAATTTGAAATTTCGTCATTGCCTGTCGTGCCATATTTAGACTCCTATTTTGGTAATGTCATTAGAAAGTTTTATGTGAGTTTGTTTTTCCGCGTGAAATAAAGTTTCTGTCGTCGTGATGTTTATATTCTTATTTCAGTTTTTTTTTCGAAGTAAACTTCCGTTTGATGTTTATTTTTTATAATTTTTATATTATTTTTTCAAAATAATATAAATATTATTAAATTTAAGTTAAATCAATAATAATTATGATGTGTTGATTTATAATAATATTTATTTTTTTTAATTATATCATTTATTTGTTTTAATATTATTATTATTATTATTTTATAATAATAATTATTATTTTTTAAATAAAATAAATTTAAATTTTTTAAATTATTATTTTACAAATTAAATTTAAATTATAGAAGAAATTTAAAATTTTAAAATTATTATTATTATTTTTATATGTTATAATTTATTATAAAAATTTTATAAAATAAAAATAAAATAATTTTCATTTTCAAAAATATTAATAATCGTGAATTATAAAATAAATATAAATTTTTAATTTATATTTTTTTATAAGTTATATTGTGATATCAAAATTTTATAAAATAAAAAAACAATATTATTAATTATTTACATTTTTAAAGAAATTATAACTTTTAAATTATAATTTTTTAAAATTTGAATGCGTTATAAAATTTTAATTAAAAACCAATATTATTAATTATTTGCATAATGCATTAGAATTTATAAAAATTAGAATTTAAAATTATTTATAACTTTTATATTATAATTTTTATTAATTATAATGTGTTATGAAAATCTTATATAATTAAAAATCAATATTATTAATTATTTACATTATGAAAATTTTATATAATTAAAAATTAATATTATTAATTATTTATATAATTAAAAATTAATATAATTAATTATTTACATTTTAAAATAATATTGAAAAAATTATGATAGAAATTATTTAAATTATTTAAATTTAATTTATGTTAATATTTTTATCTTTGTCCAATACAAATGAAGTAGTATGTACATTGTGAAATAGTATGTACATTGTGAATTTTTATATGGAAATGAAGTAGAATGTAAATTCTGAGTTTTTATATTAAATTTCTTGTTAATGTTAAAAAAGATATTTTTTATTTTTATTTTTTCCTTAAAATTAAAATTAAAAAATATATTAAAAAATATATGAAAAAAATTAAATCAATTAAAAACAACAAACTTTTTTTTCAATATTTTTATTATAGATGTTTCCCAATAAAAATGACCAAGAAAAAATTAAGTTAAATAAAAGAAACAACAAAATAATCATTTATACCAAAATTACAAAAATATTTAAAGCATTAAAAAATTTATATGGCTTTGTTTTTTAGGTGTGAGTTAGTTGAACATTTGGTTATATTTGTAGTTTGTTGGTTTATTTATTTTTATTAATGGAAATGTTATTATTATTATGTTATAATGAGTTGTTTTTAATGGATTTGGTTATATTTATATTTATGAATATGTATATTTTGAAATTGAGTTTTCAAATTATATATATATATATAATTTTAAATTTAAGTAATATTGCAATTAAATTTAAAGTTATGTTTTATTTTCAAGAGCTTTCTAATAGTTATAGAAGGGCATAAAATTATTTCTTATCCAAATGAAAATTGTTTTTTCTCTTGTGAATTGAAAGGTAAAAGTACTTTCCATAAAATATTCTACTTTTCATTTTTTTGACACCTTAATAATTAAAAAAAAAGGAATGTTAATAGTTTTTTTCCAAATTATGATATTTTTTTTTTATTGTAAGTTTGGTAGGACTACATCTTCATCATCATGTCCAAATACATCACCCCTATAGGGATGGGGAATTGAACCGGTGACTTTACAACAAGGAGTGCCTTAACAAGGCACCCTATCACCTTATATAAGACCCAATAGACCTCCATATTATGATATTTCAAAAACATAAATGTTATCATTTTTATATAATAGTATGCTAATTTTATGGAGCTCATGCATCTATGTATCACTTATTTATTGAAATTACATTTTAGTGGTGGACATTGAAGATCAAAAATTTTAATTGTGATAAATTATTTTGTTACATAAGGATGAGAAACAATTCCAAGTTGAATAAAGCCATCAATGTGTTGGTTCTTTATATTTACAATAGGTACCTAATAATCCTTCATAACGCCACCTACATATCTTCTTTCTTCCTATTTCACTTGCTTGTATTTACAGCCTATTTAGCTAACTTACATTTACTACTTGCTAAACTTAGTTGCATTTCGGAAAATATGTTCTTTAACCCTCTTTAATATGAAGATGTACTAGGGATCAAAATAAATTGAATGCATGTACGGTTTCTTATTATAAAAATAATCAATGCTATGAGTATTACCTACATGTCTTAGTTATGCCTACTTAATAGGAAGAGGATGATTCAATGGAGGTATAACTCATTATCATGAATTCAACCTTAAATAAGTAGTATTCGTTCATTTTTGTTAACAAAAGAATAATGTCATCTTTGTGTTCTTTTGCAAATGGTGTCTTGTATCATGATGGACATCTACACTAATAATTAGGCTTATAATTCTTATGGAATGTTTTTTTTTAAACAGTGAGTGTGGATAGTCACAATTGTTCATATTGCAGAGAATTTTCTAAACAAACCATGTGAAGGATTTTTAATCTTTCCAATGTTTAGGGTGGAGAGTGCACATATACTCACTGACTAGAAATCATAATGTAAATAATAATATTTGTATGGAAATTTTGTTGTTTGGATGTTTTAAGTAGTAGCTGTTTTTTTTGAGATTGTAGTGATATCCATAAAATAATTTTATATTTTGATTACACTATAAGAAAGAAAAATAATTTTATTATACAACAATTTCATTATATTTAACAAATGGCATTCAAGAAATGAACGAGTAACTGGTGCATTAAATTCTTTCTATGATTATTGCATAATTTATAATCCATATTATTCATATATAAACTTGATCATATAAAAAGTAAGTAAATGAAATTATATGTGTGTGTGTGAATGAATGTGGTCTAACTATATTTATTCAAATTTACTTAATTTTTAAAGTGTGATATGTGAAGTGTACATAATTTTTTTTTTTTTTTTTTTTTAAAAACGAGTAAAGATTGCATTAAATTTTTAGGTCGCACCAAACACACTAGAAAGTCATTACCTTGCAATTTCTTCCATGTGATTATCCATTCATTACATTACAAATTTTTCCATGGAATTATTCACTACAACTACAACTAAGTTCTACATGTTTACAAGAGTAAATTCTTATATATTTCAAGCATAAAAAAATGCAAACACACTGCATTGAGCTAGTTAGAAGACTTTTGTAACAAAGAGTCCACCCCTAATTGGAATCATCAAACCAAGCTAATATTTGTTTGGCTTTTCTGTTTTTCTTTATTAGATTTTTTTGCCTCCTGTGAGAGATGATTCCATTATATTCCAAGCTACTGATTTTTCAGCATTGCCTCCCATGAGCTGTTCTAACTGCCGTAACTTTATGGTAAAACTTTGAGATAGGTCTTTTCATTTCCACAATACTTTGAGATAGGTCTTTTCATTTCCACAATTTTGAAAAATCTCAATGACAATGTTTAATAAAAAAATAAAAATTAACTAATATTTTAACTTATTCTAAAATGAAATTATCCCTCCAAAAAGTTAAAACTGCCCTTGGAATGTAAATGCAAAGGCTCTCTTCAAATTCGATCCATAGCAACAAGGAATTACGAAACTGACGTTAAGAATCTCTTCCCACCTTCGCTAGGAAAGGAAGAAAACAACGCACGGACTGAAGATAATTGCTATTACGGTGAACTATCGATAGATAAATGCGCCAACTGAAACTGAGTAAACATACTGCCTGCCACATTACCTCAGCTCAGAACCGTCTCCATCTCTGTTTGTTTACACGCACACTTTCCAAGACCGCCCTCTTCTTCCTCTTACCCAGTGCCATTCCAAGGTCTCGATTGTATGGCTGTTTGTTTGTTTTATATGCAAACAAGCTAAGCTTAACAAGTGCTCCCTCTAAATTTAGAGGGGTCCTTCTGCAATTGGGTGAATGTTTCCTGTACGTTAGTACAACAACATATCGAGCTCTGCACCGCCGCCTAGCCTATTTCCCACCCCATATTTGTAAACATAGTAAACTTTTTTTGTCCTAATTTTTTCTTCACACATTCCTTCAAATTCAACTCATTCCAAAAACTTTAAAGTATAACCTAATAAAAGGATCCAATGAATTGTTTAGATTTTAATCAATTCAATACCATCTCCATCAACTTTATTGTCTTCATTTACTCTAATCCCACCGTTTTCAATTAGAGAGTGTTACTATTTTAATTTTTTAAGAATTATTGAAGTGTGGTAACTAAAACAAATCATCAAACCTAGTCTTTATCTAAATCACTCATTACGTTTATTTAAAATGACCCAAAAGAAAATATAATGATATAAATAACAAAAACGTAACCCGAAGTGTATTGTAAAATATAAGATATTAGATATTAGTGAGTTTCAAGTAATCTTCATTCACTACAAAATTTATATATTAGTAAATGTACCTTTGGGATCAGAATTTATTTAATATTTTATGTAATTTTTTCCAATATTTTAATGAGAAATTTAAGAGAAAAATTTAACTATACTTTTTTAAACATAAAAATAACCTTCTCTTCTCGGGCATAATTCCCCAGTGCAATGGATGTGTCATTCTACATTGGCTGCTTGCGCATTGATCAAAGGAAAGGAAATTTATAAGTTGTTTGGGAGCATCTTAATCGTGCACTTTGTTCACCCTCGTTGTTGAGAATAGCAAAGGTAAGATTTGATGTTCGGTTGGATAACTAAAAGGAAATGGAGAACCATGCGCATTGTCAATTTGAATTGATCAGCGATGGGCAAGTCTTCTTTTTACCAAAACACTTATACACTTATTCGGTAACAAATTCATTTTAAGTATGGATTTAATATGAGTATCGAAATTTATTCATTACAAATTTTCTTAGAGTGCAAAATATAATATGTTATTTTTTATTGTTTAAATTGTATTTTTGAATGTCAAATAAAATATATATAGAACCAAATAAAAATTTAATTATAAAAATTCATTTTTTCTATATATAGATATATATGAAATTGATATCAATTAGTTGACATAAATGTTCAAATAGTTTATTTAAATCACTTGTATTTACTTTACAATATTTTTTTTAATTCTTAATTATAGCCTACATTAATTTCTATGTATAATCTAATTTTTAATTTTATTTTAAAAAAATATCACTGATAAATTTATACATCCTCTCATAATGCGCTGTAGAATAAGCCTATTAACTCGATAAAATTAAAATATCCCATAAATTTGAGTTTATACTTTCAAGTCCTAGGCCAATGTGAGTGTGTCTATTTAAATGGCCAAGTTTCTTAGGTTCTTCTTCAAGCGAGCCTGTTTCCGATCCGGATGATGTCTTCGTCCTTCAGGCGAGCGAGATAATATACTTACTTTTAAAGGTGCAAGCGAGCCAGTTTTTTGGATGATACTTAAAATGCAAGCGAGGTTGTAACCCTCACGATCTCCTTACCCAGTATCTTTACTTAGGATGGGGTGTACAAGCCGATTTTTTCCATCTCATTACATGCGAGGCCATTTTTGTTCACTTCTTTTTCTGGATGGAGGTGGCTATAGTTGTGACAGCTTCATTAAAGTTAACTACTGTTAACTAGTTAAAGACAATTTGTTTAGTTTTCTTTTATCTGACAAAAAAAAAACTCAAATAATTACTGTTGATTAAGCAAATTATTTAAGTTGTTGATTTATTAATTTGAAGAAATTAATTAATTAAAGGAAAAATATTTTAATATGAAATATACATAAAGTTGATGGTAAAGAAATGTTTCCAAGAATAGGAGGTGGTTGGGGACAGATGGAAAGACAGTTACCTATTTCTCTGAGGATAAAGTTGAATCTCAGAGGAGGAGTAGGGGTTCTATGCTAATAGACAAAGGGGGAATATTTTCTAGAGCTAGTTATGATCAGTTGAAAATAACTCACATCATACCTTGTAAAACCAGACTTTCTGAGTTTGACTGGATTGGCCATCTAGAGGTCATGGCAGAAAGTGAAACAAATCTACTATTAACCCGAGATACCGTCCAGATTCTGGAGCTAGGGGGCAAGTGGAGGATGTAATAGCATCCCTTGATGGTGGGAGGACCACAGCTTGAAAGGATAAATCTAGATAAGTACAAAGACTGTTTGGTATGTTGCGTTATTTGTACTGATATGGAAAGGTTGTCTGTAATAGATTATTATTATCATAATTACAGTCGGGGTTGAATACTAAAACTCTGTAAAAAAAATAGGTATATCTTTATGCAAAAAGGAAGGAGAGAGATTACTATTGAAAAGTGCATTTAAATGTTTATACTGCAGAAATATATTAAAACCCTATGAAGAATACAGTGGAATTATTTTGATTAAAAGAAAACAAATGGTATACTACATTGCAGGTATAACTTATGCAAATATAGTTAAGACTGAAATAGGAAAGCAAATGGTAAACTGTGATAATAAATATCTGAATACAATATACATTGTATCATACAATAAGGATTCTTAACATTTGGAAAGTGTATTTTATAATCTCTAAAACAGAAAATTAGAGCATTATAAATTTGGAAAGAACATGAGACTGGAAACAAGGGATTCAACGCCCATTGAATTCAGGGTACCTGTGTATCATATAAGTGCGAAGAATTAAGTCACGACCGTGATACATATAAACGCAATCTAACTGCATTTGTTTTCCACAAACCTGCAAGGATTAAAAACCAAGAACGAGGGTAAGTACATGTAGATTTAACAAAAATACGAAAGTAGAAACCCTCATGGAATGAAAATGTGCAACTAGGGTAATTACCTGGAACAGAGGAGTCTCTATCACCAAACATACTTTGAACACCAAAGAAAATCACAATAGTAAACCTCTCATATTTTCTATTTGGATAAATTTATATACTTTGCAACAGAGATAAACTACTGTATACATCTCTAAGCGTTGCAGATAAAATATATGCGGGTATTCCACAACAAGGACAAGTGACTGTATGAGTTATAAAAGTAAAAAACAGACGCAGATATGCCATACCTAAAAACATCTCTCGAAGGAGGAATTGAGTCGGCGAACTAGGCATTCCAACAGGGTAAAGGTGCTTAAACCCTTTGCAGTTGGGTGTGTTCACAAGACAACTCAGAAGATTAAATCGGCGAGCATCCTTACAGTTAGAGGCAGAGATAAATCGAACCAGGTTCAAGAAATTTTCCACGAGAAAGGAAAGAATGGCAAGCGGCTTTAAGCGAACAGAGGCAGAGAGACCAGGGTTTCCGTGAAGAGGGAGTCCAGATTCGAAACTCCTGCCCAACCAAATGCACCAAATGACTACCAGATCACAGCCGAAAGATTCAGATAGACCCAGTAAAAAATCTCAAAGAAAATCCGAAGAGTTATGGCAATTGTCCCATAAAAAGTAAATGCGCAGTACAACCATGCTAAGTGGAGTTGACATCCAGCTACATAGAATTAAATATCTCATGCCAAGTGGAATGCCACCATAACCAAAGCATGTAAATAACCTAGGTTGAATGCATTAGAATATCATTCGTAAATGTTGTATAAAACTCGACAGTTGTAAATACCAATGTTGCCATGCGAAAATTTAATGTGAGAGATGAAATTAACAAAGTACTTTGAAAGGTTTAACCATTGGTAACATAATATCATTAGTGACAATAAGTGCTCAATGTTGGTAAGTGAAGAATTGAAGTCCAACCTTTAACATTTATATATTTATATGGTAAAGACAATTAATATATATATATATATATATATATATATATATATATATATTACTTTGGTAATGTTGTTTAGTATTGAAATGTGACAAGTGGTATCAGAGCCAAGTTACTACGCTGGGACCCTAAGGGTCGACTAACGATGAAGCTGTGTATATGAATACTGCACAAAGAGAGATAATGAGTAGAGCTATAGCATCACAATCGCAACAAGAGGAAACTCAAGCACCAATAGTCATGAACCCAGAAATGTGGATTCAATTAAGAGTAGAGCAGCATCAAAAGACCAGTCGGTTGCTTGAAGAACAACAACACCAAACTAAATTCTTGTTGAACACGGTACAACAATTACAAGAGGAAATGTTAAGAGTCTGGAAGGATAATGAGTGATTGTTACAAGATCAGGAGAAAATATTAAAGATTTTATCAGACAAACAAAATCAGGAGATGGAGCATCCACGTGCTGAAAGAGGCTTATCAGCAGATGAAGATCAGCAAACCAGAAATAACATTTCAGACAAATTTGAAAAGAGTACCTCCCATAGAAGCAAAAATAGAAATAACAATGAGGTAGAGTCAAGCAATCTGTCTGACCAGCAAGATACTAAAAGACAGAAAGTAGAACTATAGGGAGAATTCCGTAAAATTAAACCACCAAAATTTGATGGTGAGGCAGAGGAGGTAGCTGAAGTCTGGTTAATTAATATAAATAAGTACTTTCAGGTATATGAATACAATAGCAATCTGAAGGCCAGATTGGCTATATACCAGTTATAGGAAAAGGGCACTCTGTGGGGGGGAAAATCTGGCAGCCAAAGAAAAGTCAGAAAATAAGCTCCAATTTTAAAAGTAGTAAAAGTGGCAACTTTAAAGGCTTAGCACGAAATTCTATCAGTAAGAAAATTGGTAGGAATCATCAAAGAACCAAATGGCCAGTGGAAGAGAAACCCACAGAAGTATCTAGTAAGCCAGAGCAGGGACAGATTACTAAACCTCCTCTACAGTGCTAGGGCTATGGGGAGGCTCATTATTATAAAAACTGTCCACAACAAAACAGAAATGAAACTGTAACAAATCTGCAGGAAGCATCTACAATGGGGGATGTGGCGTGCAACATACCTCGTATCAATGCAGCCTTGGAAGACCGGCAGGTAAATTTTCAACCCACAATGATTGAATTAGAAGGTACTTTACTAACTAAACCTGTTTCAATTTTGGTAGATCCTGGAGCAAGTTTGAGTTACGTAAGTCCCAAAATAGTGGAAATGTGCAAATTAAAAGAACATAAATTCAAGAATTCTTGGCTAGTACAGTTAGCTACCGGGGCAAAAAAAAAAGTAGCTGCAAAAGTTCCTAACTGTATATTGGAAGTGGCAGAACAGCAGTTACAAGTAGATTTAAATATATTACCATTTGGGTCTTATGATGTGTTATTGGGTATGGATTGGTTGGAAAGACACTGGACCTTAGTGGACTACAAGGAAAAGAAAATTTATTTTAGAATGCAAGATGGCACGCGTAAAGAGATTCAAGGAATTAAAAAGCCTGTGCAATTACGTCCAATAACAACATCTCAAATGGGTAAGTGTATCAAAAAAGGATTTCAGCTGTATGCAATTCAAGTGGGATACACAGACTCCAAGGAAAAGGCACCAATGATGGAAGAGATTCCTGTAGTACAGAAATTTCTGGATGTTTTTCCAGAAAACATTCCTGGTTTAACACCCAAGAGGAATATTAACTTCGCCATAGAATTGTTGCCAGGAGCCTCTCCGGTGTCAAGAGCTCCTTATAGAATGAGTGTACCAAAACTAACAAAACTGAAGATGCAGCTACAAGAATTGTTAGACAAAGGCTATATCCGTCCAAGTGTGTCTCCATGGGGAGCACCATTCCTATTTGTTAAGAAGAAAGACGGAACCTTACGTATGTGCATGGATTACAGGCAGCTTAATAAGCTAATTGTCAAGAACAAATACCCCTTACCAAGAATCGATGACTTATTCGATCAAGTAAGAGGGGCTAAGGTGTTCTCTAAGATAGACTTAAGATCTGGATATCATCAAATTCGGATTAAAGATGAAGATATTTGTAAGACATCATTTCGTACGCGCTATGGACACTATGAATTCGTGATGCTACCCTTCAGATTGACGAATGCACCAACAACCTTTATGAGGTTGATGCATGGCATCTTTCATCAATTTGTGGATAAATTTGTACTTATTTTCATAGATGACATACTAATATATTCTAAAAGTGAGGAGGAACATAAAGAGCATTTGAGGATAGTTTTGGAGATGTTAAGAAAGCATCAGCTTTATGCCAAGTTCAGTAAATGCGATTTCTTTAAAACATAAATCAAATATCTGGGACATGTTATATCAGCTGAGGGAATCGTTGTTGATCCAGAAAAGATCAAAACTATCATGGAATGGTGAGTACCCCAGAATGTGACCGATATTAGATTGTTTATGGGATTAGCAGGTTATTATAGAAGATTTATAGAAGGATTTTCTAAAATTGCTTTTCCTATTACATCTTTGCAGAAGAAGGGAAAACTCGTTAAATGGACAAATGAGTGTTAAAACAGCTTTGAAAAGATGAAAAAAATTCTGACTACAACACCAGCTTTGAGCGTAGCTGACCCTGATAAAGACTATGAAGTATGTACTGATGAAAATAAAGAAGGTGTGGGAGAAATCTTAACCCAGGAAGGTAAAGTGGTGGCATACAAGTCTAGAAAACTGAAGGACCGTGAACATAAATATTCTGCTTATGATTTGGAGCTGACAGCAGTGGTACATGCTCTCCGAGTGTGGAGGCATTACCTGCTGGGTAAGAGGTTTGTACTTAAAACAGACCATAACAGCTTAACTAATTATTTTAAGTAAGAAAATTTAAATTCTAGACAAGCAATATGGAATGCTTTTCTAAGTGAAGTTGACATGGACATACAACATGTTAAGGGAAAGGAAAATTGAGTGGCAGATGCGTTGAGCAGAAAATTGCATGGTATTTATGCATTATACTATAATCAGCTAGAAAGCCAATTTTTGGAGCAGTTAAAAGAAGAGGCACAGAAATATCTGGAATACAAATTTCTATGGCAACAAATGGAAGAAGATAAGAAGCAAGGCAAAACATCTGAGTATGGAAATAATGAAGATCAGGTGCTGACCTTCCGAGGAAAAATTTATGTGCCTAATCGTATAACTCTAAAGGAGTTAGTACTGAATGAATTCCATCGCAGCAATTACGCTGCTCATCCGGCATATCAGAAAATGCCTACTAAAATAAGAAAGGTATATTTTTGGCTGGGCATGCGTAAGAATATTGCTGAATATCTAAGCAAATGCTTGGAATGTCAACAGGTAAAGTTGAAGCACCAGCATCCTGTGGGACTATTGCAGTCCATACCCATCCCTGAATGGAAGTGGGAGGTTATCTCCCTAGATTTCATCACAGGTTTACCGCGAACAAAAAGACAGAATGACTCAATCATGGTAGTGGTAGACATATTAAGCAAATCTGCACATTTTATACCGATACAGTCTACATACAAGACAATACAGATTGCTGATATATTTATGAAGGAAATATTTAGGTTTCATGGCATACCTAAGATTGTGATTTCAGACCGGGATGTTAAGTTCACATCTGCATTTTGGAAAACTTTGTTTTCCAGTCCGGGAACACAAATACATTTTAGCATCGCCTATCACCCTCAGACTGATGGGAAAACGAAGCGGGTAAACCAAGTATTGGAAGACATGCTGTGCATGTATGTGATGCAGCATTCAACGAAGTGGGAGGATTATTTGCACCTTGTTGAGTTTGCTTATAACAACGGGTATCAGGAATCTCTGAAAATGAGTCCCTTCGAGGCATTGTGTGGTAGGCAATGTCATACACCTATAAACTGGAGCAGTCCTGAGACAAAATTAATGTTGGGACCTGAAATGCTGGCTGAAATGGAAGCTGAGGTAAAAATAATAAAGCAGAATCTGAAGGCTGCACAAGATCGACAAAAGACTTATGCAGATAAGAAAAGGTCTTACAGTGAATTCATGGTGGGGGATCATGTTTACGTGAGAATTAAGCCCAAGAGGAGTACCCTAAGGTGGACCTCTTGTGCTAAATTATCTCCCAGATACTGTGGACCTTTCCAAATATTGGAAAGGGTAGGACCAATAGCTTATCGGTTGGCTTTACCCAGCCACATTCAAGTTCATAATTTGTTCCATGTGTCCTTGCTGAAGCAATATGTTCATGATGAAAAACATGTGATTCATTGGCAAAATATTCAGGTAGGATAGAGATAAAAATCCTAACTTGAAGTTTTGAACAAAATTGATGTGTACTGACTTGAAAACATTTTTGTTTTTCAGGTAGAACCGAACGGAGAGTTTCTGGTCGAGCCACAATGCATACTTGACCGAAGCGAAATCAAACTCCGCAAATGAGTAGTCATCCAGGTAAAAGTGCAATGGAAGCACTTCGGACTGGATGAAGCTACTTGGGAGGACGAGAAGTTTATGCGGGAAGCTTACCCGAAGCTCTTTACAGAGCTGAGCTAAAACACCGAGGACGGTGTTACTTCCAGGGGGGGAGTTGTGACAGCTTCATTAAAGTTAACTAGTGTTAACTAGTTAAAGACAATTTATTTAGTTTTATTTTATCTGGAAAAAAAAAAACTCAAATAATTACTATTGATTAAGCAAATTATTTAATTTGTTGATTTATTAATTAGAAGCAATTAATTAATTAAAGGAAAAATATTTTAATATGAAATATACATAAAGTTGATGGTAAAGAAATGTTTCTAAGAATAGGAGGTGGTTGGGGACAGTTGGAAATACAGTTATCTACTCCTCTGAGGATAAAGTTGAATCCTAGAGGAGGAGTAGGGGTTCTGTGCTAATTGGTAAAGGGGGAGTATTTTCTAGAGCTGGTTATGATCAGTTGAAAATAACTCACAGCATACTTTGTAAAACCAGACTTTTTGATTTTGACTAGATTGGCCATCCAGAGGTCATAGCAGAAAGTGAAACAAATCCACTGTTAACCCGGGGCACCATCCAGATTGTAGAGCTAGGGGGCAAGTGGAGGACGTAATAGCCTCCCTTGATGGTTGGGAGGACCACAACTTGAAAGGATAAATCCAGATAAGTACAAAGACTGTTTGGTATGTTGCGTTATTTGTACTGATATGGAAAGGTTGTCTGTAATAGATTATTAATATCATAATTATAGTAGGGGTTGAATACTAAAACTCTGTAAAAATAGTAGGTATATCTTTATGCAAAAAAGAAGGAGAGAGATTACTGTTGAAAAGTGCAGTTAAATGTTTAGGCTGCAGAAATATATTAAAACCCTATGAAGAATATAGTGGAATTCTTTTGATTAAAAGAAAACAAATGGTATACTACATTGCAGGTATAACTTATGCAAATACAGTTAAGACCGAAATAGGAAAGCAAATGGTAAATTGTGATAATAAATATCTTAATACAATATACACTGTATAAGGATTCTTAACATTTGGAAATTGTATTTTATAATCTCTGAAACAGAAAATTAGAGCATTAGAAATTTGGAAAGAACATGGGACCGGAAACAAGGGATTCAGCTCCCATTGAATTCGGGGTACCAGTGTATCATAGAAGTGCGAAGACTTAAGTCACGACCGTGATACATATAAATGAAATCTAACCGCATTCATTTGCCACAAACCTGCAAGGATTAAAAACCAAGAACGAGGGTAAGTACATGTAGATTTAACAAAAACACAAAAGTAGAAACCCTCATGGAATGAAAATGTGCAGCTAGGGTAATTACCTGAAATAGAGGAGTCTCTATCGCCAAACGTACTGTGAACACCAAAGAAAAGCACAATAGTAAACCTCTTTTATTTGCTATTTGGATAAATTTATATACTTTGCAACAGAAATAAACTACTGTATACATCTCTAAGTGTTGCAGATCAAATATATGTGCGTATTCCACAATAGGGACAAGTGACTGTATGAGTTATAAAAGTAAAAAACAGATGCAGATATGCCATACCTGAAAACATCTCTCGAAGGAGGAATTTAACCAGCGAACTAGGAATTCCAACAGGGTAAAGGTGCTTAAACCCTCTGTAGTTGGGCGCGTTCACAAGACAACTCAGAAGATTAAATCGACGGGCATCCTTACAGTCAGAGTCAGAGATAAATCGAACCAGGTTCAAGAAATTTTCCACGAGAAAGGAAAGAATGGCAAGCGGCTTTAAGCGAATAGAGGCAGAGAGACCAAAGGGTTTCGGTGAAGAGGGAGTCCAGATCCGAAACTCCCGCCCAGCCAAATGCACTAAATGACAATCAGATCAGAGCCAAAAGACTTAGATAGACCCAATAACAAATCCCGAAGAAAATCCGAAGAGTTATGGCAGTTATCCCATAAAAAGTAAATGCGCAGTACAACCATGCTAAGTGGAATTGACATCCAGCTCCGTAGAGTTAAATATCTCATGCCAAGTGGAATGCCACCATAACCGAAGCATGTAAATAACCTAGGTTGAATGCATTAGAATATCATTCGTAAATGTTGTATAAAACTCGACGGCTGTAAATACCAATGTTGCCATGTGAAACTTTAATGCGAGAGATGCAATTAACAAACGTACTTTCAAAGGTTTAACCATTGGTAACATAATATCATTAGTGACAATAAGTGCTCAATGTTGATAAGTGAAGAATTGAAGTCCAACCTTTAACATTTATATATATTTATATGGTAAATACAATTAAAATATTTTTATTTTTTATTTTTTTTTACTGTGGTAATGTTGTTTTGTATTGGAATGTGACAATAGTATTCAGGTTGATGTATAGTTACAGTTTTACTTTGGATCCTAGATTAAGTAGTGGCATTATGATGATGATCTGTTAGACTTATGGTGCCAATATTTTTGATATAATTTATTGACACATGATAATTTTTTTGCCTTCGTCGGTTACTCTCTGTTGCAGTATATGGGATTTAATATGTTGTAATAGATAAACATCATCTATGCTCTATAATCTGCTCTATTTGAACAGTGCTACTATGCACTGTATCATCATGTATACCATGTATTGTTTTGCATATTTTTATATATAAAGCAGCGTTTTTTTCCTTCTGAAAAAAAATGGCCAAGTTTCTAAGTCATGAACTTTTATGGGAAGATACATTGAACTGTATACCCCAATTTTTGCTTACTGTAAAGGTTTTTTTTTTATGCGACCGTTTGTTAAGGGGCACGCTGCCACTATTTTTATGTTTTGGCTTCAACTGAGTGTCCGCACTTGTTGTTTGTCGTTAGTTATTGAGATTCTATTTGTTTTTTGGGAATGCCATCGAAATTTATGGTTGACCTCGCTCCACACCGTTAACAACGAAATTTGAAATTTCTTTTTTTTTTTTTCCTGCCTGCCGTGTCAATGTTATGTAGACTCTAATTTTGTTGTGTTATTTTTATTATTTTTCAAAAGTTATAGAAAAATTATTTAGTAATTAATAATAATAATAATTTTTTGGGCGCCCTGAATCCTCAAAAGCTGCGATGACCCAGCAAGCTTCGCCCTTGCACTCTTCCAGCTCGCACAGTGACAGCAGCTCCAAGGAACAGATGCAGGTCGATAGCGACTCTGAGTTCCATCAACAGAAGCTGATGCAGGTTGAAGACCGGGAAGCGGATGCAGCGGTCCCACAACCAGGCGCCATCGATCCCCAGCTTGCTGAGAACGACGATTACGGGTGTTTGATTGTCGAAGAACACCCACTTGACACTCCAGATGCACAAACTACCAGGTCTCCCTAGGCCTAGGTTCTACAGTTTTACAGTTTGGTTTTTGTTCTTGTTTGCTCGAAATACTTTGACCCATGGTTCACTTTGCTGGTTTCCTCTTCGAGGCAGCACCACAAACTCCATCTGGGCTGGTTTCCCTTCATGGGTAGCTCTAGTTTTGAATTTTTTGTTATTTTGCTGCCACTGTGGCTAACTCATCTGCCCGCTGTGTTGAGGCCATAGCCTCCTTGTACATTATGTATCATTATCAATAGAATTTAGCCTTATTTACAAAAAAAAAAAAAAAAAATTAATTATATTATTTATTTATTTTTAAATTATTTTATTATTATAATTTTTGATAAACACTTATTATATATTATTTATTTATTTTGTTTAATAATTTATAAAAATTAAATTTCATTTTCATAGTTTTTAAACATTCAATAAATTTAAAATTTTAAAATTTTAATTTTACAAAATAACTTTAAATCATAAGATAAACTTAAAGTTTAATTTTTATAAGTTACAATTTATTATAAAAATAAATATTAATTATTTAATATTTAAAATATTAAGATATATTCACTTTCACTAAATAATTGTGAGTTATTAAATAAATTTTAATTTTTATAAATGGTAATGTGTTATGAAATTTTTATAAAATAAAAAATCAATAATATTAATTATTTATATTTTTAAAAGATATTAAAAACATTAATACATATTATTAGTTATATTTTTAAAAGATAATAAAAACATTAAAATATATTATTATGATTGAAATAATTAATTCTCATAATAGAAATTCTTTTAATTTTGTAAATTTTATTTATATTAATCTTCTTTTATGTTTATCTTTTGTATAGATGTTCACTTATCAAATCGAAAAATTAAAGAAAAAGAGTTTAATACTACAAAAATATTTAAAACTTTGAAACATTTTGTTTTTCCACTCGTTAGGAGAGGAAAATGAAAATTTGGTTATATTTGTGGTTTGTCTGTTTTTTTACTTCCATTTTATTAATGGACATGTTATTATTCTAGTAGGATAAGTTGTTATTCATTAATTTGGTTATATTTATGTTTATAAGTATAAATATTTTGAAATTGCTTCTATTTTATTAATGGACATGTTATTATTTGGGTGGGATAAGTTGTTATTAATTAATTGGGTTATATTTATGTTTATAAGTATATATATTTTGAAATTGAGTTTTCAATATATATATATAATTTCCATATTCACATTAAAATTATATTAAATTTAATTAACACTCTAAATATAAGAAACAACTAGGTTTTAAATTTGAAGTTATCATTTTTTTTGAAGAGTTTTTTAATTTGTTATAGAAATGTATAGAATTACTTCCCATCCAAAATAAAAATAAAATAAAATAATTATTAAATTGCTTTTATTTTTTTCAATTGAAAAGTAAAAAGATTTTTGTCCATGGGGTCTTGGTTAAACGGTGGTCCACAAGTTTTGAATCTATGACCTTTCCAACAACCCTCTTTTCTTTACCATCCACAAACTAATATGTCATGCTATGACTTTGTTATATTTTCCCATGCACAAATATTTAAACTTGCTCATTCATCGATGGTCAGGATGGATCCATGAGGCATATAAGTAGTGGAATCTCGACCATGGAATCATGCACCAGATGGAGGAACCATGACATACCCAGTTTCAAGGGAGAAACTTTGACGCAGAGAATATTCCTTGATGCTATGAAGAATCTAAAAGATTCCTTGGAGACCCAGACTTGAAAGTGTTAGAATGGGATCAATTTTATACTCATATTTCTCAGAATTTTGTGAGGATCGCAATGGTGCAGTCCGTTTTGGCATTTGAGCAATCAATTTTTAGGCCATCTTCAGGTTGGGAGGTACAATGATGCATTTTGGCCATTTATTTGGTTTTCTTTCGGTGAAAGGATGGATGTATGTTGCAAGATTTGGTGATATTTATATGTTACAATAGGGTAGCAAGATCTGAATCTTTGCAGGGTATTCATCGTTTGAGCCTTTTCATGGAAACCGAGGTGGTGTAGTGCTGAAAGAGGGCATGTTGAAACTTTGTCAAAAAGTAGTCATGTTACAACCATTGGTCTCAGAATTGCAAGACGATTATGATGATGATGAGTATGATTTGAATATGTATTAAAGATTCAAGAGGACTTGTTGCCACTTATGTGAGAGTGTCAATTTTATGTCACTTTTATGAAAGTCATTTATTTGTCTTATCCAAGGAGAACATCTTTATGAATCAGAGTTCTTTTTTGAGAACATATTATTGTAGGAGCGACATTGCCACTTGAGATGAGAGCTCCATCCTTGTGCTGACATAGATTTTTCCATGTACTCATCTTCTTTTGTTGAGATTAATGAATCAGCATCCCCAATATTGACCGAAGGCTGAGAGATGGAGTCCACACTAGACAAACTCCATTATCACGTATTTTTTTTCGATTACTTCTTGATTATTTTATTCTTGATTATGTTGACAGATTGGTGAAGCTTTGTATAAAGTATGTTCTTGTTCATGTTTCACATGCAAATATAAGTATCAATTAAAGGCCATGTAATAAAGATTTTTGTTTAAAAAAACATTCACAAGAATTATTGGATCATGTACCCATGATGGGGTTATAAGGAACTGCTCCTTTTATGGGTTATAGCATTCCTTCCAAAATCTCAGGAATAACATGACATTATTCATAAAATATGGGCCATTTTCAAAAAAATTCTTTTTATCATCGAGATCTATGAAGATAACCGTGAAAAAAACTTTTTCCCTCAATCTCAGCTCCACTCATCCTTTTTCTCTCCACTTTAATTTGATCCACCTCACAATGTCTTATTCTCTGAGCTGAATGCCCATGAATTTGCAAATCAACAGATGATATTTCATAATTTTTTGTGATTTCTCCAGTATATTATTGAGGATGAAAAACTTGAGGTTAGTAGATGTCTTTGGGAGGCATCTCCCATTCAATCGTTATTTCCATTGTGTGCCCAATACATGGGTTTCCTCCTTTCCTTTACTTCCTTCAGAAGAACCTACAGGTCCGCTTACTTATGAGATCTAATAACTACGTTTCCATAGGAGGGGGTTGCACCCCTCCCCGAGGGACTACTCATTGAACCAATCCATATAATTTCTTTGTTAGAAATAACCGAGATTCAGATTTTTAGAGTCATGATTCACCCTCTAGCCCTCAATATTCAGAAAATTATGTAGAATCCAAGAAAAGTTGTTAGTTCACATCATAAAATCAAATAATTTTTTAATTAATTTCAATTTCATTAAAAGGGAAAGAATACTTTTGGTATAGATATCAACCTTTGATATGTGAATACTATTAAGAATATTCCATGGAGGTTAAATCTCTACCATCTATCTGATAATGTTTGATAATTAAATTAAAACCTCTCAATTCATATTCAAATAAACACTTACGAACTTGTAATAACAAAAAGTTACAATCTCATAAAAAATTGTATTCTCAAATTTCAAATAAAAAATAAAAAAACATATATGAGTATTTAATAAATATTTAATGCAATCCATACTACATGATTTCTGGGAGTACAAGAGACATAACGCTTTAAACACAACAACTTCCACACTTCCACCAAGCATATGTGAAGCCTATCCTTCGCAATCCTCCATGTAAAAATAAATCACCTCATTTATTCAGTGCATACCTCATGGAAAAATGGAAGCAAATCACCTCATTTATTCACGGCCTGCCTAATTGAAAAATGGATTCCCACCCTTTGCATGCAATGTTATTGTTTGGTATCTATTTCAGGGTCCTCTTTTGAAGTCATCTTCATTCTCGTCTTGACTTTCAGAGCCTCCCAAAAAGGTAAGTCTCATTCGCATGGTACCAGTTTGTAACATCCATTCAGCCTACTATATAAAAAAAAATTTACTTTGTTACTATAGTAAATAATTCCTTTAACTATGACTACAAATACTCTTAACTTTTTTGTTCATATCTTAAGAAATTACAAAGCATGCTTTATGTCTCATTTATATATATGTCATATTCATATATTTGATAATTCGTGCAATTAAAAAAAGGGTTAGAATTTCTTTATTATCAATCATATGATCAATATTTAAATAAAACATTAGAGATCTATATGTCCCAGCATAGGCATTGCAACCATTTGTCTATTTTTCTATGGTTGTGAAAAGAATATTATTGGGATAGTTTCGCATTCAAGTCTGGTTTAATAATCCGTAATGATAATGGTACACACATATATTATGTCATATGGCTTACACGGTACTTTGGATTCACTTGTTACTTCGACTATTAGTTTCATTCTCGAATAAGCCTGCCTGACATTACAATTCCGCTGATTGAATTTAATGATCACATACCATCCTTCTCTGAGGCCTTACACCTGTCCTCATGCACAGTTGTCGACCATCCTTCTCGTTTTTCCATGGTGCCATCCTGACTGTCGATACTCCTCTAGCTAAGATCTACGGCGTAGGACATGGGAGAGGTCGTTAGGGTAACAACCCTCCCTATCCTGCTGTCGGAGTTTCATTTTCTTAGTCCTCATCGGTTTCTGTCTCAGCACTGTATCTTGGTTGATTTTATCTTGTTGTAGGTTTTCTCGGGTGTTATTCTCGGCACTTTACTTCCATTTCACCAACGACAGCTTGTTCTCCATGTGGAACAAACTTACCACAATTTTCCATGTTACCTCTGGCTTGCACTCAACTTTACAATTTTTTGGTTTTTAATACGGTTTAATATGAAAAAGTTTGACTAGAATCCCTCAACCTCGCAGGGGCATTTTAATGTTTTTTCTTAGCAAGAATGTTTGGTCGCGAGGGAGATTCAATGTGTCAGCTCTTCAACACAGGTATGGTTCTTCTCTTCAGCTGTTTTACATGCTGGTTTTTCAACAGCTGAATTATTTCTTGGTTTTTCCTTACGACCATGGTGATTAACTTCTTCACAAGTTCTCTACTCCATGTTATCTAGTGTCGCGGAGCTAGAGTTTTTCATGCTCGACAATGACCTGAACTCCGACGACCCTTCAATACTGGTAAGTCTACTTTCGTAGAATTTCGCAAGCCCTGTAGGGTGTGATAGATAGTTTCCAAATGAATGATGGTCGTTGCCACCCTTCTGTCTCCTGCAGGGACAAGGGTTTAAAGGCATGACGAAATTTCATCCTCGGCTGTGATAATTTCAAGAACACCTTTTCGTTAAGGCTGAACAGGGTTTTGTTTCAGGGCGTGGCCCTCTATCCTTTAGCTTATGTAGATTTGTTTCAATGAGAGGAAGAAATGAACAATTTTTCCTTTCCATAAATGTATTATGTTAACTTTGATCCACTGCGTATGCTCCTTAGATTTATGAACTTGATTCGGTTGTATTTAGATATTTTCTTCCTCGAAATGTCCTGTTAAATTCTTCAAATTTTCCCTTCAACATTCTCTGCAAGATATGCAACCATAATAATATGTAAATATTTTTTTGTTTTGAATGAATGTTGAAGACTAAGATAGTTTACTTGTTTGCCCAATTTATTTTTGCCACTCTTGAATAATTTTAAATATGTATATATATTCTTTTAGCTCTAATGGTTCTGCTTGTGATGGATAATGAATCTGGAACATTTCTTGTTTCCTTTTTAATATGGGACTATATCCTTATTACAATGTCAATTTTATATAGTTTCTCGCTAAGCCCTTTCAGCCTTTAGGTGCGGCTCAAGGGACCATGAGCTCAGACCCTGTTTCCTGGGGTTCAGGTTCTAAACCCACAACCCAAACCTTCATGGGTCCAATCTAAATTCCTATATATTATTTTCTGAGTCTTTTGTTTCAGAACCTAGGGTCAAATATTTTACATTTCCCCCCCGAAAGGTAAACCCAGAATTTTACCCTAGTCGAAGGTTATGAATTTTGAAAGTCATATAATCATATATTGTAGGATTGAACAATGTATTTTCTCTTAACCATTAAATTTTATATGTTGCCCACTATCCATTATTTTAACAGTAATCTTCATACTAGCTTACATCATATAGCATATTGTAAAATGTTTAACTACAGAATCTTAATCTTCCATAACTGGATTTACAGTATCCTATTCATTAAATTCTTGCATAGAATTAACAATTAGGAAATTTAATCATGCAAAAATCCTACTATTAACAGTTAGCATAATTATAATACAGTATGGAAATCTGGTTGCGTCCATAAGACCCAGCAATTATAAATACCTATTTCTAGAAGATTATTTTTAGTAATTGATATCCTCCCAACCTTGAGCGAGGTAATTACGTCCTTTCCTCCCCCTGGCTCCGCACCAGGGCTCGAAATTTTTTGAGACAGGAAGTGAGGCCTCAAGATTAAGATCTAGTTTCTACTTCACTTGGGAATCCTTGAGGTCCACCAGTTTTCCTCCCAGCTCTGGACAACTTGCAGCAAAATTCTCTTGCTTACACTTCCCAGTTCCCTTCTGCATAGAACCCCCTTCCTCCTTAGGATTTTCCTCTAAATCCTTTTTGGAAGGTAACTTTCAGAACTGTCTCCCTCCTCTTTGCCCTGGTTCTTGGAATTATTTACCAATCAGTTACTTTCTTCTTTTACCCAAGGTAATTTATTAATCCAATTTCCTTTATTGAAAATACAAAATATTATGTATAAAATTATTGTTAACAAATATCATTATTTGTTGCATATTCCAAATGTTTCATAACAATTTTTTTTACCAATGATTAAATAAAAAACAGGCTGTTGCATCTTCCCCTGCTGAAGCAAACACTATCCTCAGTGTTATTTGTTCCATGAGACAACTCTGGATAGGACTTATGCATAACATGTTCGTCCTCCCAAGTAGCCTCCTTCGGTCTAAAGTGTTTCCACTACACTTTAACTTGGGGGATGACTCACCTCCGGAGCATTATTTCTCCGCCATTTAGAATATGATGTGGTTCTACTAGGAACTCGTCATCTAGTTCTACCTGCATCCAATAATGGTCTTATTCAATATAACAGAAATCAAATGTTGATAAAGATGTAAATCATTGTTGACTTACATGTATACCTTGCTAATGTATTACAGGTTTTGGATCGTGTACATAACGTTTCAGTAGCAACACATGAAATATGTTATGTACTAATATATGGTTGGGTAGAGCCAGAATAGGTCATTGTCCTATCCTTTCCAAAATCTCGAATGGTCCGCAATATCTAGGAGCCAATTTGGCACAAGCATTCCATCTTAATGTGCTTTTCTTTGGTTTAATCCTCACGTAAACATGGTCTCCTACTACGAACTCTTGGAAATTTCTTTTCTTATAAGCATACAACTTTTGCCGATCTTGTGCAGCCTTCAAGTTCTGCGGTATTTTCTTTACTTCTCGCTCCATCTCTTCTAGCATATCTAGCCCAATAATCATCTTATTCTCTAGACTACTCTAGTTTATAGGAGGCTGGCATTGTCTTCCATACAATGCTTCAAAGGGGCTCATCTTGAGGGACTCTTGATACCCGTTGCTATAAGAAAACTCAACCAAGTGCAAATATTCATCCCATTTCGTTGGCTGTTGCATTACATACATGCGTAGCATGTCTTCTAGAATCTGATTCACCATTCCTGTATGCCCATCTGTTTGCGGATGATAAGTAGTACTAAATTTTATTTTCATCCCCAAGCCGCTAAATATCATCTTCCAGAATGCTGAAGTAAATTTCACATCGCGATCTAAGATAAAAATTCGAGGGATGCCATGTAGTCTAAAAAATTCTCTCATGAATATATCAGCAAGTTGCATTGTCTTATGAGTAGACTGGACGAGAAAGAAATGCGCCATCTTACTGAGTCTATCAACTACCACCATAATTGAGTTATTGTGATTTCTATTTTTGGGTAGCCTAGTGATGAAGTGGAGAGAAATGACTTTCCATTTCCATTATGGCACTGAAATAGGCTGAAGCAATCCTGCGGGATGATGATGCTCAACCTTAACCTGCTGACATTCTAAAAATTGGGTCAAATACTCTACGATGTATTTCCACATTCTAGGCCAGGAATAGTATTTTCTAATTGCAGTTAACATTTTCTGATATCATGGATGTCCCGCATAGGAACTTATATGACATCCATGATATTCATCAACGAAAATTCTTTTCAGATTGCATTGCTTCGGAATATATATCCTTTTCCGGTAAATTAGGAACTATCCACTATTGAGTTCAAAATCTAACTGTTTTCCTTGCTCTTTGTCTGCTTTTTCCTACTGTCATAGAAACTGGTACTCAAGGTCCTTCTTAGATGCTTCTAAAATTTGTTCTTGAAATTTGAATTCAATTTGATTAAAGTAAAGTTCATAGATGCCATGCTACTTTTTGCTTAACGCATCAGCCAATTGGTTCTCTTTACCCTTCACATGTTGGATGTCAAACATTTGGGGAATTTTTAGGTCTAAAATGGGCCTCCTAAGAAAAATGTACAACAAAAATAATCTTTAAAAGGACCAATAGGATTCAAGATGATGATGTCAAACATGGGGGATGATTCACCTTTTATTAAGTAAAAGGGTAAAAAGATTAAAAAATAATAAAATAATAAAACTATTTTTTCAACTCGTATTTTCAACTTATATCCCAAATTTTTTACTCAAATTTCGAGCAGGAATACTCGTTAGATGTAAAATTTAATTCCTCATCCAAGGAGTACCCATGTTGCATACTTTCGATGGACCCTGATTTACGAAAATGGAGAAATACATAAAAAACATGATTGCAATCACGCTTTTCATATATTTCTAATTTTTCATGTAGAAAGACCCATCAAAAGTATGCAACATGGGTACTCCTTGAATGATGAATTAAATTTTTCATCCAACGAGTACTCTTGCTCGATATTTGAGTAAAAACTTTGGGAGATAAGTTGAAAATATGAGTTGAAAAAGTAGTTTTTTCTTTTTTACCCTCTAAAATTTGATGATGTAATCAAATCTTATTTTTATTATTTCCACTATTATTTTATAATTTCCTTAGGAGGCCCATTTTAGACCTCAAAATTCCCCTAATGATTGAATTCGCTTAGGAAATAATTCCACCTATCTTGGCGAGCATTCAGATCGCCTTGCTTGAAATAGATAGTTAATCTACTGTGATAATTTCTCAGTACGAACCTCTTTCCTAGCAGATAGTGTCTCCATATTTGTAAGGCATGCACCACCGTCATTAATTCCAGATCATAGGCTGAGTACCTCTACTCATGATCCTTTAACTTCCTAGATTCATATGTTATGACTCTTCCTTCTTGAGTCAAGACTACTCCTACACCCTCCTTACATGCATCGGTACAAACCTCAAACTCTTTATTCAGATCTGCTACCTTCATAATAGGGGCAGTAGTTAACAACTCATTTAATAACTCAAAATTGTTTTGACGTTCTTAATTCTATTTGAAGACTCATCCTTTCCGATGCAGGGAAGTAATGGGAAAGGAAATTTTGGAGAATCCATTGATAAATCGTCTGTAGTAACCTACCAAACCCATAAATGAACGTATGTTAGCTACATTCTTTGGGACCCTCCATTCCATGATTGTTTTTATCTTTTCCAGGTCCACAGTGATCCCTTCAATAGAAATCACATGCGCTAAGTATTGGATCTGTTCCTTAAAGAAGTCACACTTACTAAACTTAGCATAGAGTTGATGTTCCCTTAACATTTTCAGCACAATGCGCAGATGCTTCTTATGCTCTTCCATATTCCTGGAGTAAATTAATATATCATCAACAAAAATAAATGAATTTATCCAAGTATGGGTGGAAAATTCCATGCATTAAGCTCATAAAGGTTGCTGGTGCGTTGGTTAACCCAAAGGGTAATATCACAAACTCGTAATGTCTATACCAAGTACAAAATTTTTTTTTCATTATATATTCGTCCTTAATACGGATCCGGTGGTAACCTCACCTTCAGTCAATTTTGGAAAACACTATCGCCCCTTTGAATTAGTCGAACAAGTCATCTATGTGCAGTAGTGGTTATTTTTTTTTGACAATCAACTTGTTGAGCTGTCGATAGTCCATACACATGCGCATAGTGCCATATTTATTTTTCAAAAACAACATGGGTGCTCTGCATGGGGACACACTAGGCCGAATGTAGCCTTTATCCATCAAATTTTGCAGATGCATATTCAACTCTATTAATTCAGGTACACTCATCCTCTAAGGAGCTCGGGACACAGGTGCTAGTTCTATTGTAAAATATATGCCCCTCTTTGGTGGCAGTCCGAGGATTTCCTCAGGAAATACATCTTGGAATTCTTGTACAATAGGGTTATTCTCCAGCATAAGGGTCTTGTCTTTGGAGTTGGTGAATCCCACCTGGATTGCCTAGAGCTGGCATCCTTTTCTTATTCATTTTCTTAGGTGAGATACTATTATAGGTCGTAACTCTAAGGGCTTTTTAATACCCTGCAGTTCTTGACGAGTTACGTCATTTGATTTAAAATAAATGATCTTATCTTTGCAGTCTACTAATGACCAATGTTTATCCAGCCAGTCCATCCCTAGTAAAATATCATATGATCCTAGGGGTAGGATGATGAGTTCTACAGTTATGCGTTGGTCCCCAATACTCAATTCATAGTTTGGTACCTTGGCATTAACCCGCCTTCTTGCCCATGTAGCCAGCTAAAAACTAACCATGGATTTTTAATTTTTGATTCTATAATTTATAGTTTTCAACTACACGAGGGTGTATGTAGCTCAAGCTAGCCCCGGGGTCACCTAAAATAGAAACATATTAGGTTTGTAGCTTACCTTCTAACGCAATCATGGTTGGCTAGTAGTCTGCTTGTCGATCCTCCACTGCATTGATTCTGAGTATATTATGAGCTACGTCCCCCACAGTCGATGCCTCTTGCAGATTTGCTTCCACCTCATTTATTCCTCAATGAGGACAATTTTTGAAATGGTGTGCCTCACCACAACCCCAGCATTTCAAAAAAGGTTTTTGGGACTGTCCAATTTCGAGTCTACTAGAGGCTTCAGTATGTCTCTTCTCACCAGTCCACTTGTTTTTTGTTTGACTCTTTCCATACTATTTATTCAGTGGATTCCTTGCAGAATTTTTGTAATTCCTGGACCTTTTATTTCTACTACTGGTAAAAATCTTCTGTCCCTTTCGGGGTGACCAACTTTTTCCAGTTTCACCTTTAGCTTTGGATTGTTGATAGCACATCCATGCTTTCCTTATCGCTTCATCCATAGTTTTCGGATTCACGAACTCAATCTTTTCCTTCATATGCAATGGAAAACTACTCAGAAGTCGCTGCACTTTCGCCTTCTCAACGCGTAGATAAGGCACATATAATAATAATGAAGTAAATTTCGTAACAAATTCATCCATAGAAATTTTACCCAGTTTCAAATCATAAAAATCTCGGGATTTTTCATCATAAAAACGTTTAGTCAGATACTTATATTTGAAATATTGTTGAAACTCATCCCAAGTTACATTTTGATCTTCCACTCCACGCACATTCTTCACCTCCTCCCACCACAATGTAGCCTTCTCCCGCAGTTGGTAAATGGCCAAACGAGCTTTCAATTTCCTGTTATATTCATACATCTAAAAGTACTTATTTGTGCTTATTATCCAAGCTTCTGCCATTTCTTCAGCCTCTCTGTCAAAGGTGGGTGACTTAATCTTTCGGAATTCACCCCACAATTCCATTTTCTGTTTCTTCAACTCTTGCTGTTCTAGAACATTTCCCGATTCAGCCTCATTGTATGTTCAACTTTTATTACTTCTTGGCATTTGGTGTTGCTATCCTTCTTCCTAAGTATTCCTATTGGGGCTAGGTTGCCCACTGGGTTGATTCTATATATTTGATATACTTTTTAATATCATTTCTTTCTCTCTCATCAACCTTTCATTGTCAATGCGTAATTTGAGCGTCTCTGCCTGTAGTTTATGCATAGTTTCCAGCAGCCTATTTGTCTGTCTTTGCTTCTCTTCTAACATGCTGCTCGTTTGCTGGTGTTGGTCTACACTTAACTGCACCCACATTTTAGGACCGGCCTCAGGGTTGGTCATAGGATGGGTTTCCTCGGTGTTTCTAGGTGCCTGATGGGTAGATCCTCTCCTCATGATAGATTAGAGCTGGTCTGTTCCTGTACTATGCACAATTCCAACATTAAACTTTCTCTCTCTCTCTCTCTCTCTCTCTCTCTCTCTCTCTCTCTCGCTATATATATATATATATATATATATATATATATAAACAAAATCAGAATAATCACTATTATGATATTGTGTTGGCCCAACTAGCCCTAGCGTGTAACCACACTCTGATACCACTTGTAACATCCATTCAAATTACTATATAAAAGAAAGAATTACCTTCTTACTATAGTCAATAATTCCTTTAACTATGACTACATAGACTCTTACATTTTTTGTTAATATCTTAAGAAATTACAAATCATGCTTTCTGTCTTGTTTATATATATCTCATAATCATGTATTTGATATCTTGTTCAATTACACAAAGGGTTAGAATTTATTTATTATCAATCATGTGATCAATATTTAAATAAAATGTTAGAGATATATATGACCCCGCATAGGCATTGCAACCATTTGCCTATGTTTCTATGGTTGTGAAAGGAATACTATTGGGATATTTTCGCATTCAAGTCGGGTTTAATCATTCGTAATGATAATGGTACACACATATATTATGTCATATGGCTTACACTGTACTTTGGATTCACTTGGTACTTCAACTCTTAGTTTCATTCTCGGATAAGCATGTCTGACATTACAATTCCGGTGATTGAATTTAATGATCACCTACCATCCTGCTCTAAGGCCCTCCACCTGTCGTCTTGCATAGTTGTTGACTGTCCTTCTCGTTTTTCCATGGTGCCATCCTAGCCGTCGATACTCTTCTGGCTAAGATCTACGGCATAGAACATGGGAGAGGTCATTAGGGTAATAAACATCCCTATCCTCCTTCCGAAGTTTCATTTGCTTGGTCCTCACCTCTCTGCGTCTCAACTCTGTATGTGGGTTGATTTTGTCTTGTTGTAGGTTTTCTCGGGTGTTCTTCTTGGCACTTTACTTCTATTTCTTCCAACGACGACTTGTTCTCCATGCGGAAGAACCTTACCACAATTTTCTAGGTAGCCTCTGGCCTGCACTCGGCGTTACAAGTTTCTGGTTTTAATGCCATTTAATATGAAAAAGTTTGACTAGAATCCCTCAACCTCGCAAGGGCATTGTAATGTTTTTGTTTAGCAAGAATTTTTGGCCACAAGGGAGATTCAAAGCACCGACTCTTCAACACAGGTATGGTTCTTCTCTTCATCTCTTTGACATGT
Organism: Pinus albicaulis; assembly: GCA_034641835.2. Taxonomy (NCBI): domain Eukaryota; kingdom Viridiplantae; phylum Streptophyta; class Pinopsida; order Pinales; family Pinaceae; genus Pinus; species Pinus albicaulis. The sequence goes on from CM076571.1 coordinate 831,301,295, forward strand.
TGGTTTTTACACGTTGAATTATTTCTTGGTTTTTCCTTACGGCCATGGTGATTAAATTATTCACGAGTTCCCTACTCCAGGTTATCTAGTGTTGCAGAGCTGGAGTTTTTATTTCTAAGCAACGACCTCAAATCCGATGACCCTTCAATACTGGTAAGTCTACTTTCATAGAATTTCGCAAGGCCTGTATGGTGTAATAGATAGTTTCAAAATGAATGATGGTCATCACCACCCTTTTGTCGCCTGTAGGGAAAATGGTTTAAAGGCACGGTGGAATTTCATCCTTAGCCATGATAATTTAAAGAACGCCTTTCCATTAAGGCTGAGCAAGGTATTGTTTCATGGCGCGACCCTCTATCCTTTAACTTGTGTAGATTTGTTTCAATGATAGGAAGAAACGAACAATTTTTCCTTTTGTTAAATGTATTATGTTAACTTTCATCCACTGTGGATGCTCCTCAGATTTATGAACTTGATTTATTTGTATTTAGAGATTTTCTTCCTCAGAATGTCCTGTTAAATTATTCATATTTTCACTTCAACATTCTCTGCGAGATACACAGCCAGAATAATAAGCCAAGATTCTTTTGTTTTGAATGAATGTTGAAGATTGATATAGTTTACTTGTTTTCTCGATTTATTTTTGGTACTGTGGCATAATTTGAAATACGTATATATATTCTTTTGGCTATAATGGTTCTGCTTGTAATGTATAAGGAATCTGGAACATTTCTTGTTTCCTTTTTAATATGGGACTATATCCTTATTACAATGTCAATAATATATAGTTTATCGCTAAGCCCTTTCGGCCTTTAGGTGTAGCTCAAAGGACCATGAGCTCGGACCCTATTTCCTGGGGGTTCGAGTTCTAAACCCATGGCCCAAACCTTCATGGGTCCAATCTAAATGCCTGTATATTATTTTCCAAGTATTCTATTTCAGAACCTAGGGTCAAAGATTTTATTGTTTTCCCCTGCAAGGTAAACCCAAAATTTTACCCTAGTCGAAGGTTCTGAATTTTGCAAGTCATATAATCATCTATTTTAGGATTGAACAATGTATTTTCTCTTAACCATTAAATTTTATATCTGTTACCCACTATCCAGTATTTTAACAGTAATCTGCATTACTAGCTTACATCATATAGCATATTGTAAAATGTTTAACTACAGAATATTAATCTTCCATAACTGGATTTACGGCATCCTATTCATTACATTCTTGCACAAAATTAATTCGTAGGAAATTTAATCATGCAGAAATCCTACTATTAACAGTTAACATAATTATAATACAGTATGGAAATCTGGTTATGTCCATAAGACCCAAAAATTATAAATACCAATTACCAGAATATTTTTTTCAGTAACTGATATCCTCTCAATATTGAGCGAGGCAATTACGTCCTCTTCTCCCCCTGGCTCAACACCACGGCTCATAGTTTTCTGAGACAGGAAGTGAAGCCTTAGGATTAAGATCCAGTCTCTACCTCACTTTGGAATCCTTGAGCTCCACTGATTTTCCTCCCAACTTTGGACAACTCGCAGTGAAATTCTGTTGCTTTCACTTCCCAGTTCTCTTCTGCACAGAACCCCCTTCCTCAGGATTTTCCTCTAAATCATTTTTGGAAGGTAACTGTCAGAACTGTCTCCCTCCTCTTTGCCTTGTTTCTTGGAATTATTTACCAATCAGTTACTTTCTTCTTTTACCCAAGGTAATTTATTAATCTAAATTCTTTTATTTAAAAGACAAAAAATTATATATAAAATTAGTGTTAACGAATATCCTTATTTGTTGCATATTCCAAATGTTTCATAACAAGTTTGTTTACGAATAATTAAATAAAAAAGAAGGTCTTATACACTGACACTAAATTCCTGGTAAATATGTAACTCCATTGACATACAAAGGTATTCGTGACCTATAATTTGTTATATCCTGAAGCTGATTCGAAGAAAATATGCAAGAATTGGACACACTCGAAAAGAAGTACCAATTCTTCATCACTCTCTTTTCTTTAGTGAAAACAAACTAGGTGTAATTCAAGTTTAATCAAAATAATTTTTAAATATAATCCAATTGTTCTCCTCTCCACCTCTGAAGATGTTGGTCATCTTGCTCTAATTTAACTCCAAGTACCTTCTTAAGATTTTAGATAAGTCTCGATTACATTATTAATTTATTTTTCACTTATAAATTTGTCAAAAATTTGATAGATTTCAAAACCTCCGTTTCCTTTTTTGGGGACCCTTAAATAATAGTTTATGATACAAACTTAATATATTCCTTTTGGTATTTTTTTTTTGAAGTAGGTTGATTCATTTTCCTCTAGACAAGTTTATTTGGCTATTAGTTTATGATACAAACTTAATATATTCCTTTTGGTATTTTTTTTTTAACTGGGTTGATTCGTTTTCCTCTAGACAAGTTTATATGGCTATTTTGTTTTATAAAAATGGTATATCCTAGCACAAAACACTTTCCCATGCTCTATTGGTTATTGTAATTTAGAACTTATAATTTCTATGCACGAGCGTCACATATTATTTATTTGTCTATATATTTTATTTTTACATTTTAATAAAATAACAAGCTTAGTTATCCCCAAAAAAAACCATGTTTGTAACATCCACTTTTAAACTCAAAATATTACCAAAATTATTTTTTTTTACTTTTACCATGGTTATAATTTACATACTAAATTATGTTTTCCATAGCATTATTTTTACACATAATTCTTTTACCCTTTTAACTATTTTCATTATCACAAAACTAAAGTTAAAATCATAATACTTCAAAAAGTATAAACTGGCACATAGATTTACCATCGCAATATGAAATGTTATTAAGACCTATTGAACGGATATACTTGACAACCTTAGGTTATGCAATGGAATCATATTCAAATCATGTTTTTTTTTTTTTTTATCTCACGCATAACATTATAATCATTCAGGTTATGAAGAACAGGCTCCGCGGGCGATCATGGCGGCGACCGAACCCTAGTCGAACTATGGTTTCTTTGGCTATCGGTTTTGCCTCCTGTTCATCATGGATGATTAACAGTGCTTGGCGATGATGGAACCTTGATGCTCCACAGCTTTTGCTACTCACCGAGTAATTATTTCACTTCAGTTTTAACCCTGTTTGTTTATTTGCTTGTCCTAGGTTTCCTGGGCCCCCACGGTCCAAATCTGGGGGTTATTATATCTCTTGTGGGCTTCCACTTGGTTTACTGCTCGGGGCTCGCAGCCGGGGCTGTCTGGGGTTTCGACCTGTCTTGGCAGCTGAACCGGGGGTTTTCTTTTTGGTGGGTCTTGTCTCGGTCTGGCACCCCTACTTGGTGGGGTCGCATCCAACAGCGCTCCTTGGCGGTTTACCTCTGGACCCATCTCCGGGGCAGCATTATTGGCACCTGCACTGACCTCTGGCTTCGAGGTCCAGTTTGTCAGTCGAATCTGCAATCATTGATTCACCCTTGTTGTTATCTGTGGGCATCTGTCTTCTCCAACAGTCTTCAAGAGGCTATTGAAGGGTTGTTCATTCTATGGGCACTTACGAAGAAGAGGTTGACTACTCGGAGGATCCTCTGGAGGGGGTCGACATTTGGGGTTTGGAATCCGAAGATGAGGTGGATACTATGTCGGATTTGGACCAATTATCCGGTGTGGATTTTCCTGCTCAGCCCGCATCCACCGTGGCAGGTTGCATCTCGCCCTTGGGGGACCTCGCGAATTTGACTTTTGGCTCGCCCTCGAACGAGGATATTGGGCTTTGGGCGTTTCCGCAGTCTGAACAGGGCAATCAGGTTAGTGTTGCCATCGAAAGCTCCGCACTATTCTCGGAGGCGGCCTTTCTTGAGAGGGGAGACCCATCTTGCTACTTGGCGCATCAGCATATTGACGGCCTTCAACCTCGTGGGTTTAACACACATGGCCATTCTGGAATTGATGTCGCGGCACAAGACTGTGCGGAGCCCTCTACACCTTTGGCGGCCTCTGGGGCCTTCAACAACATACCAGAGGACCTAATCAACCGTGAGCAGGATTGCAACCTACCTGCATCTGAAGACACAGCTGAGCCGGTTTTGGGGGTTTGCAGGGTCAGTAAGCCGCACAAGGTCACGAAAAACAAGCTAAACTACCTCTCTAATTTTGGGAGCGAGAGTGGCATGGAGGATTGGAGTACAGTCGCATCCAAAACCCTGGTTGGGAAGATCCGCGGCCGGAAATACTCCTCAGCTAGACTCCAGCGGTAGACAAGAGAAATCTGGGGTGAGACCCTTGATTGCCTCCCGGTGGTTGGGGCCATGACCAAGGGCTGGTTCTCCCTTACCTTTGCATGCCCTGAACACTCCGATTAGGCCCTCAAGCAGTTCTGGCACCTGGAGCTACACCACGTCCACCTCAAGAGATGGGTGCCCTTATTTGATCCCAAAAAATAAAATGCTGGTGCTGGACCCATTTGGATGAGGTTACCTGGATTGCCTCTACATTTCTGGAATGACACTGCACTTCGAAATATTGGAGGCCATTTTGGACGCTACCTAGACCATGATCGATCCTACCTGTCCACTGGTAGCAGAGCAGTGGCCCGGATCCTGATTTTTCTCGACACTAGGGATGGCCTATACGAGAATTTTATTATGAGGTTTGATGGGATGCAGTGGCAGCAACCACTGGACTATGAAGGCGTGCCCTTTCGCTGCAGAAAATGTCACGAGGTTGGTCATCTGTATAAATACTGTCCGAGGAAGGGGGATAGCCGGTTGATTGCTAAGAAATCTTGCACCAGAGGTACACAAACTGTGGCAGACTCCAGAATATTGCCGGACAGTGCGGGTCTGCAGTCGAGGGCACCTGAGCTCTCTGGTGATGGCGGTTCGAGGACAGCGACTATGCCCACCTGGACCTCCACGCAGCCCAGATCCCGGCCATAGACCTCATCGGTGCCTCCCCAGCAGGAGTTTTCCATCCCGGGTACTACTATTTCTGGCTCTTTTTCCTCTGTATATGCAGATATATCTTCTCTCTCTTCATTGCCTTTTACTTTATCTGTTAATGAAATTGTTAATCTATCATCTGCTATCTCCTCACCTCGTTTAGCATCTGGTGTGCCCCATAAATCATTAAATCTCCCCTCGGTATGCTGCACAATCGCTTCGGCCTCTCCTTCCTTCTCACCTATTATCCATCATACATCTGCTGAACCCTCCCCTGGCCATTCCGTTTCCTCATCGGAGACTCACTCTTCGAAGCACAACTACTTCCTTAGATCCTCAACCAATCCTCAATCTGGTGAGGTATTCGGTATTGGGCCGGATCCAGGATGCTTACCCACTAAATCTCGTGGCAGACCATCTGCCCTAGCGAAGGCCATCAAAAGGGCTAACTTTGAGGTGGAAGCTGGCACACAATCTTCACTTATGCAGGTCCTTAGAGCACGACGACCCTTGCCGACTGTTACATCATGATATGTCTATCCTACAACTGCAGGGGACTGGCCAACCCCGATAGGAGATTGGCCCTCAGAGATCTGCTCACACAAAAGCCCTTCGACATACTCTTCCTGCAAGAAACGCTCGGGGTAGGGTTAGAGGTGACTGCTACCTTAACTTCCTTTCTCCCTGATTGGTCTTTCATTACTCTTGATGCCCGCGGTAGATCAGGAGGATGTGCTCTTGGCATTAACAACAAAACTACCCGGATGTCTAACTGTTGGGGCCGGCCGGGTGTTCTGGCGATGAATGTGCTGTTTGGTAGTTCTGAGATGGAGTTTACCTTGGTCAATGTCTATGGACCTTGCTCCGACAGAGAACTCTTCTGGCGCTCCTTTTTGTCCTGCTCACTTATGTCTGCCCCTCACCTCATATTAGGTGGCGACCTAAATTTCTCATTGGGTATTGCTGAATCTTGGGGTCCCCAAGCCACCCTGGACCCATTGGCAAAGTTTTTCAACTCAGAACTCGGTGCCTCTCACCTGATTGACATTCAGAATACCAAGCTGCTACCTACCTGGCGGAACAGAAGGACTGGTAATGCTGCTTTGGCCCGCCGCCTTGACAGATTTCTTATTAAACAGGATCTCCTCCCGGTTCTGTCTCGTGCTCGTCAATGGGTGGGATCTGGAGGTAAATCTGATCACTCGCCCATTTTCCTGGAGTTTGATTGTGGCCCTGATAGAGCACGCCCCCCATTCAAGTTCAATTCCAGATGGTTGAGAGATCCGGATTATAACCAGTTGGTCATTCAGTCCTGGAAGCACTTCAGACCATCGACGAATTTTGACCCTGGCAGGGCTTTCAATGAAAACCTCAAGCGCATAAAGAACCTCACCATTGATTGGGTTCGGAACAAAAAGAAATAGGAAAGGGAGGCCCTACATAGTATTGAGGATAAAATTAGCACCCTCAACAATGATGAACTGTTGGGTTATCGTAACGAGGAAGCCAGGGCACATCTTTTTGCACTCGAGGCTGAAAAAGCCAAACTGCTGAAACAGATTGAGGAAGATTGGAGGCTTAAAAGTCGAGCTTTATGGATTCAGGCTGGTGACGAGAACACAAAATTCTTTCAGCAGCATGCTAATGGTCGCAAGGCAGCTAACACCATTTGGGAACTGTCAGACCGAAATGGCATCACTGCTAAATCACATGCACAGCTATCGGAGCTGGGTACCAGACATTTCTCTAATCTGTACAGGGCCTCTTCAATTATAAATCTACCTGATATCATGCGCATTACTCAAAACTTTAAACTCTTCGTGGAACAAGAGCAGCAGGATGATCTCAACTCCCCGGTCACCATGGGAGAACTGGAGGGTGTTTTGAAATGGTTCAAGCGAGACAAGAGCCCGGGACCTGATGGTTGGCCCGTTGAGTTTTTCATCCATTTCTTCGATCTCATATCAGCAAACCTCCTGGCCGTGATAGAAGATAGCAGGGTGCGGGGCAGGATTTATGATGGATTTAACACCACTTTTATTGCTCTTATTCCCAAGTCGGACAAACCAAACAGCTTCAATGATTTCAGGCCCATTTCGCTGTGCAATTGTATCTACAAGATCATTTCCAAAATTATTGCTAACCGCATCAAACCTTTCCTGTCCGAGCATATTGAAAAGGAACAATTTTCTTTTCTGAACCACAGGCAAATTCATGAGGCTATTGGTACAGCCCAGGAGGCCCTACACTCTATTAAATCTCTCCGGCTGAAATCGACCATCCTCAAGATTGATCTTACTAAGGCATTTGACCAAGTTGACTGGAGTTACCTTCACCTCATGCTCATCCATGCTGGATTTCCTCATACTTTTATCAACTGGATCATGGGATGCGTTTGTCACGCTACCTTCAGCATATTGATCAATGGTATTGCTACTGATTTCTTCCATGCGGGAAGGGGACTCCGCCAGGGCTGCCCCCTTTCTCCACTACTATTTGTCCTAGTTATGGAGGGTCTATCAGTGCTTATCAACAATGCTAAAGAAAGAGGATTACTACAAGGGCTCCGAATCGTTGATAATTTATACCTCACTCACCTCTTATTTGTAGATGATGTTCTTATATTCCTAAATGGCACTAGGCAAGACTCTGTTCATTTTGACCTGCTCCTGAAATGGTTTTGCAGGGCTACCGGTATGGCACCGAATAGCACTAAATCATCTATCATCATGACTGGTTTCTCGCGACAGGAACAAGACATCTCTCGAAATCTATTCGACTTTGTCTGCATTAACATCAACAGCGGCCTCAAGTATTTGGGGTATCACATCAAACCAAATGATTATCAGGTTAAGTATTGGAACTGGATCATAGCAAAAATTGAGCACAGAATTAACGTCTGGTATAACCGATGGCTATCCAGGGCTGGTAGACTAATACTCATCAAGTCTGTTCTGGAGGCCATTCCGGTCTATTGGATGACCCTGGCCTGGATTCCGATTGGCATCACCAATCGGATAAAAAGCATCTGCAGACAATTTCTTTGGCGCAACCAAGGTAAGACATCCACATTCGCCTGGATAGCATGGGATCGTATCAATTTGCCCAAACAATGGGGTCGCTGGGGGTTAAAGGATCTCCACCTTTTTTCTCGAGCCCTTGTAGCTAAGATGGGCTGGCACATTATTTCAAGTCAGAGCCTATGGAAGGAGGTCATGGTCGCCAAATATATCTCGCCCCAAAGTCCTCTGGATTGGATCCGCGGCTGCATCACTCTGAATTCGGGGGCTTCTATCATATGGAAGGCTATCACAAGGGCGGCTCTCATTCTCCAGAGTGGTCTTTCGTGGCAGATTGGTTCGGGAACTCAAGTGCGAATAGGTACTGAATCTTGGTCGGGGAGTGGGGCTTATCACAAACTTCCGGAGTTTATTATTGAGCACCTTGCCCACAGAAATGTCATTTACCTGGCACATATAGTTGATTGGGCACATACCTCTTGGCGACAACAAGCCTGGCTACAGGCGGGTGACCTGGGGATCCCTCAGGAGGGCACACAAATCTGGGAAAAATATATCTGGGCTCTAAAAGCCACAAACATTCGCATCACTGACCAACAAGACAACTTGATTTGGGTTGTTTCTAGAGATGGGCATTATACTCCAAAGCTTGGCTACCTCGAACTAATTAAGCACAGGGAACCCCCTATCAAGGACTGGTGGTGGAGAAACATTTGGAAATTGAAATCCCCGCATAAACACAGGCTTCTGTTCTGGTGCTTGCTTAAAGATTGCATTCCGACCACGGATTTCCTTCACAGAAGAGCCTTCCACGGGGCCTCTAGATGTTGTTACTGTCTAAATGACAGGGAGGATGCTCTCCATTTATTCTTGCATTGCCGCATCATACTAAACATTTGGTCCAGGATCATTACTGAATTGGGGTGCAGATTTTATTGGCAGGGTGATTCATTATCAGAGGCCTGGACTCATTGGTGGCAGCTTTCTGCTCACAGTCCAAAATTACGCAACCTCCCTCTTATTGTAACTTGGGAATTATGGATTGGTCGGAACAATCTGATATTCAATGATATACCTATCGACTGTCATAGGATATCTGCAGCCTCTCTCGCCACTTATATGCTTATTCCCGAGGACAGTTGTGGCTGCAAGCCTTCACATGAGACTCCAGAAACTATTGATTACAGCCGGGCGTGGGCATACTTTGATGGTGCGTCCAACGCCCATGGGTGTGGGGGGGGCGCCATACTTTATTTGAATGATCAACACTTCTACAACATCAGAATGGGGTTAGGACCTGGCACCAACAACTACGCCGAACTGCAGAGCCTCAGACTTCTTCTTACCTTTGCTCGGGACATTTTCTGTGACTCCATCCAGATCTTTGGCGATTCACAACTTGTGACCAATTGGTTCAACAACATATCTCTTTTTCACTCGCACACACTGTCTGCACTGCTGCGTGAGGTTCACCATCTCAGAACACTCTTTGACTCCATCACTGTGACTCATATTTACAGGTCTCGAAACAAAGTGGCTGATCAACTGTCCAAAGAAGCTTCGGAGCTGACCTGGGGTACCTGGCACATCACAGAACACACAGATGGACAGATCTACAGATATTATCATCGGCCTTTTATCGAGGAGGCTCCTCCTGATTTTGATGTTTAGTTTTTCAGCTACTTGCAGGGATATTTTGTACTACCTCCCCTTTTTATTTATTCGGCATGTATATTTACTTCATACTTATATTCTGGGTCTGTAGGATTTAGTAAGTTATGCACCGAACTTACTAGGCGGACTTTTGTGTCTTATACTGTATATGTCATGTTTTGGGACTGTTACTGCCTACAGTCTTTTATGAAAATCTGACTGATTGTAATTGTATTATTTTGGATAGAACAGTAGTTTTTATACTACAGTCTTATGTAACAGGTAGCTGATCATTAATTTGAATAGTTACGAACTTTTTCATTGTGAAAAATCATTCAGGTTATATATAAATGTTCCTATTATATGACATATCTGTTTATTCTATTTGGTTTATTGTTATACTGGTTATGCCATCTGGCCTCAACTTAACACCTCGAACATGATGAACTAAGGTACATATATGTATTATCCCAATCTTGTTATTCCTACCTCTGATCGTATTGTACACGAGGAAAATCTTGTTGTCAACAGATGAAACGCTCCTATCCCTTGGATCTCCGGTGATCGATGGATGGTAAAGGCTCAGAGGTGGTTAGGGTGTAACCCTACCCCCCCTCCAAATCCTAACTATTTCATTTCTCCCTCACGGTCTGCGGCATAGCTCTTGGGCCTGGTTCTATTCGAATTTTCATTATGCAACTCCCTGTCATGGTATTGGACTCTCCATCTCATTCTTACCATTCATTTGTGATGCAATATGTTCCAGTATTAATCATGGAAACTTGTAATGCACTGCTCTATAGATTTGAGTTGTTCTTCTCTGTGATACAGCCAGGATGGCTTGACCCCTGTCGAGGTAGAGTCTCGACTGTCTCATTACACGATATTTGCCTTATAGAGATTGTGCAAAATTCCAAAGGGATGCTTCCGACTGCACACTTTCTAGGTAACTCCACAATTTACTCATATTTAAAAATAGGGTAAATTTTTCTTTTGCATGTTTACCCATTTTCAACTGAAAATACTAACTTTTTCTCTCTTTTTGCAGGTGGAGTGCTTATGGCCGATTCCGTCATGAGGTAAGCTCTGTCTCAGGTTATCATTTTCGCATCTGAACATATGTTTTGCTTAATTGTTGAGGGTTTAATCTTAGCATGTTGATGTCTATATTGTCGCAAGTATCAGACACAACCTCCCACTCTACTATATGTTCAGCTCTATTCTTACCCTACTAAGATGGCATCTTCATCTCTTATTGGAGGTACTTGTTTTCTCCTGAGTTGTCTCTATCGAGACTAGCTCTAGCATTTAATTGAACTGTTCCAACTTTTATATTCTGAAGCTCTGTAATTATAAAGCCCTTGCTAAAGGAGTTTAAGATTGCTTTTCATCTATCCCGCCGCGGCTTGCGGAAATATAACTTATTTTTTGTTAAATAAGATTTTTTTTTAAAGGTATGACTATACCAGGGGTTGTTCCTTCAATACGGTTTGGTCCTGCGTCCTATGTTTCCATACTCTGTCTTGGCCAACTGAATATCTATCTTATTTCTCTATTTTGATATTCTGTAAAAGAAAAGGAATCTATGAGGAAAATTTCTATACTCAGTGAACTATGGTTTAATTTTTAATGGTTTGATTCTACTACATGGTATATTCATTAAGAATGTAAATCTTTCTGAAAATGGAAATTATGATGTTTTACATAGCTCTTCTTTAACTTATAGAACTATATATTCTTGAGATTTGTGTATCAACAAGGTTTCACCCTATAGGGCTCTTATCTATGATAATTCTCTTAATTTTTTCAAATCTATAGCTCTATATGAATGATTTTGTTTTTGTTCTAATATATAGCATTTCCGCTTCCAAATTTACTCTTTTCTGACATTCGGTTCCTTCCGAAATAATTACTATGTATTTGCTTCTTTCCACTACAAGTTATATTCTGTGAATTTGTTTCTTCTTAGTATTCTCGTTTATTAAAACATAACACAATGTATATAATGTTTGTTTTATTTATTACTTCCAATGGCAGCTTACCTACTTGACTATGGTTTTATTAGGACTTGACATTCCTAGGTGTCCAGACCACCTATTTAAAGGCTGGGTTTCCTCCCCAAACCCATTGTCCATGTAAATTCATTATAATGATGGCAGATTGTCCTGTTTGGAGTTAATTCTTTGGATTAGACTAACTGATCCATTCTTATTTCATAACTTTCCTAACATTAATAGCAATTAAACCAGTTCCTTGAAATAAGGTCTCATTTTTAATTCTAGTAAAGTTCCGTGACAGAAATACCCCGATCTAAATCAAAGGGTATAGTCTTTAAAAATTTCACTTATTTCTATTTATCTGATATTTCACTAATAATATTAATTCATTACAGAACTTATTCCTTTCTAAATTTACCACACAAAGAAACTATTCCACATAGAACTATTTGCAGGAATCAAGATACCTCTAGCAAACACAGGAACATTTAATTTATCCTTTTCAAATTAGTGGTACCTACTTCACTTATGCAGTGTTGATGGTTTCCACCCAACCATGAGAGAGACTATTGCGTCGTTTTCTCCCCCCGTGCTCCTTGCTAGAGTGTGATTCCCTTAGTAGTTTTCTCTGAAGAAAGACCTCAAGAATTTTGTCTAGTCTCCTCTTCCAGTCAGGCTCGTCATAGTTCCACTGGTTCCCACCAGCTCTGGATACTCTCGCTTTCCAGCTCTCATGATACCCTTTCTTCCTTGTGCATAGCCCCTATTCCTCATAAAAAATTTCTTTTTATTTTCAGATTAAAGGTAACTACCAAGTAACTTCTTTTAATCTAACCACTCTGGTAACTTGGACACTTAACTATCAGTTTATGGAACGACTCCATAATTATTATTTATTTATATATAAAAAATAAACTTAAAATTTTGTTCATAATTTTTCTTAATAAAAAAATTAAGCGAGTTTAAATTCAATAATTCAAATGTATCAAATTAAATAACATAACAACTCAAATCCAGGTGTTACATCTCCCCCCCCTTGAAATAAACAATATCCTCGGTGTTTTACTCCATTGTAGTGAATAGTTCGAGATAGGCCTCGCGTATAAATACTTCATCTTCCCAAGTAGCCTCCTCCAGGCTAAAGTGCTTCCATTGCACTTTAACTTGGGTGATGGCTTGCCTCTGGAGCGTTATTTCTCTCTGCTCGAGAATGCGCTAAGGTTTTACCAGAAATGCGTTGCCCGGTTCGACCTCCATCCAACACAGTTCTTTTTTGAATTAGTAAAAGTAATAATTATCTTCTCATGACTTTTAGTTTTGAAACTCAATCCTACCTGAATTGTTTTCCACTGTATTATGTGCTTTGGATCATGCACATATATTTTCAAGAGAAACACATGAAACACATTGTGCACCCAAATGTGTCCTGGTAAAGCTACCACTGGTCCCACTCTTTCCAATATTTGAAAACGTCCACAGAAGGGGGGGGGGGGGGGGGCAACTTGGCGCAGGTGGTGCACCTAAGGGTACTCTTCTTGGGTTTGATTATGTCATAAACATGATCACCCACTTCAAACCCCCAGTAGATTATTTTCCAATTTGCATACACTTTCTGCCGATCTTGTGCAACTTTCATATTTTGTCAGATATTTTTCACTTATTGTTCCATCTCGGCCAAAATTTCCGGCCCGAGCATTAATGTGGTCTCTGGAATACTCCAATTAATGGGTGTCCGACATTTTCTGCCATATAATGCCTCGAAAGGACTCATCCTGAGTGATTCTTGGTATCCGTTATTATAAGAAAATTCCATGAGGTGCAATTAATATTTCCTCTTCGTAGGTTGCCGCATTAGATACATTCGCAATATATCCTCCAAAATATGATTCACTCTTTCCCTTTGAACATATTTCTGTGGATGGTATGTGGTATTGAATTGAATTTGGATGCCTAATTCAGTGAATAAGGCCTTCCAAAATGTGGAGGTGAAATTCACATCTTTGTCGGAGATGATTGTCTTGGGTATGTTGTGTAATCTAAACACTTCTCTCATAAAAATATCAACAATCTGTATAGTTTTATAATTTGATTGTACTAGAATAAAGTGAGCTTCTTTGCTCAACTAATCGACCACCACCATTATTGCATCATTGTGTCGCTTTGTTATTGGTAGGCCTGTGATGAAGTCTAACGATATAACTTTCCACTACCATTCCGGTACTGGAATAGGTTGCAATAACCCTGCTAGGTATTGATGCTCCACCTTGACCTGTTGACAGTCCAAACATTTAGTCAAATACTCAGCAATATATTTACGCATTCCTCACCAAAAGCAGTATTTCCTAATTTGTTGCTAACTTTTTCTGATAACCAGGGTGTGTTGAATAATCACTTTGATGATATTCATTTAGAATCAGTTCCTTCAAACTCATTCGATTAGGAATATATATTTTCCCTCGAAATGTTAGCAATCATTCACTACTGATCTTGTACTCTGTTTTCTTTCCTTTCTCTTCTACTTACTGGGTTTGCTTCCATAGGAACTGATATTTTGGATCCTGCTCTATAGCCTCCTTCACTTATTCTTTGACCTTAAATTCCGCCTGGTTAAAATATATTTCATACACATAGTGCAATTTTCTACTTAAAGCATCAGCGACGCAGTTTTATTTTCCCTTAACATGCTGGATTTCAAAATCAAATTCACTTAAAAATGCATTCCACCTAGCTTGATGGGCATTCAAATCAGTTTGTTTAAAATAGATGGTCAAACTACTGTGATAAGTTCGTAACAAAAATATTTTCCTAATAATTAGTGTCTCCATACCTTCAATGTGTGCACTATAGCAGTCAGTTCTAGATCATATGGGGAATACCATTGTTTATGATATTTTAGCTTTCTAGATTCGTAAGCCACTACCTTCTCATCTTGTGTCAATACAACTCCCACTCCTTCCTTGCATGCATCAATGCAAATTTCAAATTCTCTGTTTGGATTGGTGACCTTTAACACAGGTGATGTAGTCAACAATTGTTTTAACCGCTCAAAACTGGTTTGGCACTCACTGTTCCAATTAAACACTCGTCCTTTTCTCTATAATGAATTTATGGGAAAATATATTTTAGAGAACCCATCAATAAAGCACCGATAATAACCAACCAACCCCATTAAATATCATATGTCTGCTACATTCTTAGTCACTCTCAACTCCATGATGGTTCTTATCTTTTCAGGATCTACCGCTATACCTTCAGCAGAAATAACATGGCCTAAATATTGAATCTTCTCTTTATAAAAATCACATTTACTAAACTTGGCATAAAGCTAATGTTCTCTCAAAAATTTTAACACTATTTGTAAATGTTCCTTATGTTCCTCCATAGTTTTCGAGTAGATAAGTATTTCATCAATAAATATTAAAACAAGTTTATCTAAAAATCGATGAAAGATGTCATGCATTAAACTCATGAATTTTGCTGGTGCGTTGGTTAAACCAAAGGGTAAAACCACAAATTCATAGTGCCCATATCGGGTACGGAAAGTTGTCTTATATATTTCTTCGTCCTTTATCCATATTTGAAGGTACCCAGATCTTAGATCTATTTTTGAAAAGATATTTGCACCTTTAACCTGATCAAATAGATCATCTATTCATGGCAGTGAATACTTGTTATTAATAGTTAATTTTTTAAGCTTCCTTTAATCCATACACATTCGCATAGTACCATCCATTTTCTTCACAAACAATGTTGGTGCCCCCAAGGAGACACACTAGGATGGATATATCCCTTATCTAGAAATTCTTACAATTGAAATTTCTGCTCGGTCAACTCAAGTACACTCATTCGGTATGGTGCACATGATATTGGTGCGGCCCCTGGCATTAATTCAATAGTGACATTGATGTCTTGTTTTGGAGGTAAACCCATTATACTTTCTGGAAATACATCCATAAAATCTTGTACTACTGGTATTTTTTCCATCATCAGGGTCTTATCTTTAGAATTAGCAAACCCCACTTGAATGGCATAAATATGAAAACATTTTGGAATGCATTTTCCTAACTGAGATTCAGTAATATGTCGCAGCTGAACTGGTTTCTTAATTCATTGCAATTCCTAACGTGTTCCATCTTCTACTTTGTAATAAATAATATTTTCCTTATAGTCTGCCAGTGACCAATGCACTTCCAGCCAATCAATTCCTAGCAAAATTTCATAGGAGCCTAAAGGAAGGATGTTCAGCTCAACATTTATGTGCTATTTTCCAACTTCTAGGGGGCAGTTGGAAATTTTAGCATTAACCCTTTTTTTGGCCCTTGTGGCCAATGGTACTAGCCAAGGGTTTTTAAACTTATGACTTTGAAAATCACACTTTTCTACTATTATGGGATTTACATAACTTAAAGTGGCACCAGGATCAACCAAAATTGAAACAGTTTGAGAGTACAACTTACCTTCTAGCTCAGTCATGGTTGGTTGATAATCTGACTGTCGATCCTCAAGTTCTGTTTTAATTCTTGGTATGTTTCACACCAAGTCCCCTACTGTAGATGCCTCTTGCAAATTAGCATCAATCTCGTTCTTTCCACGGTGAGGTAAGTTCTTGTAGTACTGAGCTTCAATCCATCCCCAACATTGTAATGGTGGTTTCTGGTTTTGTCCATGTTCTAGCCTACTAGAAGCTTTTGTGGGTTTCTCATCAACTTACCACATGTTCTTTTGCTGATTTCTTCCCTGTTTTCTATTCAATGTGTTTCTGGCAATATTTTTATAATTTCCATATCTATTGCTTCTAAAATTAGAGTTATTTTTCTGTGCCTTTTTGGGTGGCCAATTCCTATTAGCTTCACCTTTCACCTTGGACTGTTGGTAACAAATACGTGCCTTCTGAATAATTTCATCCATGGTTTTTAGATTTACAAACTCAATTCTTTGCTTCATATGGGCAGGTAAGCTACTCAAGAATCATTGTACTTTAGCTTTTTCATCTTTTAGGTACGATACATATCTTAATAGGGAGGTGAATTTTGTAATGAATTAATCGATTTTCAGTTGTCCCAATCTCAAATCATGAAATTATCAAGACTTTTCATTATAGAAATGCTTAGTTAAATATTTGTCTTTAAAATACTGTTGGAATTCATCCCAATTTGCATTCTGGTCTTCAATACCTCATACATTTTTTACTTCTTCCCGCCAAAAGGCAGCCTTTTCCCGCAACTAGCAGGTAGCCAAGCAATATTTTAGCTTAATATCATATTCATAGACCTGAAAATACTTATTCATGTTAATTAACCATGCCTATGACACCTCTTCTCCTTCTCCGTGGAATGTGGGCGGCTTGATTTTTTGTAATTCACCTTGCAATGCTACTTTATGTTTTTTCATTTCTTGCTGATCTGAGACATTTCCTGACTCGGCTTTGTTATAATTTTTATTTTTATTACTTTGCTGAGTGTGGCTACTTTCTGGCTTATCATTAGTTTGTTTCCGCTGCTCTCCCTCTTCTCAGGTGTTTCTTTCGAGGCTGGGTTGAGCTATTCCTTAATTTTGTTCGTCTGAAGGACTCTTAAGAATTATTTCCTATTCTTCCATCAGCTTCTCATTATCAGGTCTCACCCTAACCATCTCTTCTTGTAACTGTTGAACAATACTCAACAACCTACTGGTCTGCAATTGTTGTTCTTGGAGTAGTATGCTGGTTTTTTGATGTTGACCCACACTCAGCTACACCCACATTTCTGGATTTATTTATGGGTTTTTCTGGGGAGGTGCTTGCCCTGTATTTCTGGGAGTTTGATGTACTGAGATTCTCATCATTGTAATCTTTCAAATTTTGCCTGTTACTTGTGTGCACAATTTACACATCAATATGTTATTTAGGTGACCCAACTGGGCCCAGTGTGTGAATGCAGCACTGATACCGCATGTAACGTCTACTCTTAAACTCAAAATATTACCAATTTTTTTTTTTTTTTTTACTTTTACCATGGTTATAATTTACATACTAAATTCTATTTTCCATAGCATTACTTTTGTAGATAATTCTTTTACCCTTATAACTATTTCCATTATTACAAAAATAATGTTAAAATCCTCATACTTCCGAAAGTATAAAATGGTACATATATTTACCATCACAATATGAAATTTTATTAACACCTATTCAACGGATAGTCTTGACAACCTCAGGTTATGCATTGGTATCATATTCAAATCATGTTTTTTTTTAATCCCACGCATAACATTATAATCATTCAGATTATATATAAATGTTCCTATTATATGGCGTATTTGTTGATTCGATTTGGTATTTTGTTATACTAGTTATGTCATCTAGCTGAAACTTGACACCTTGGTCACGATGAACTAAGGTACATATTTTTATTATCCCAATCTTTTTATTACCGCCTCTGATCATATCATATACGACGCAATATTTTTGTCAACAGATGGAATTCTCGTATCCCTTGGATCCCCGGTGATAGACGGATGGTAAAGACTCAAAGTTGGTTAGGGTGTAACCCTAACCCCCCTCCAAACCCTAACTTTTTCATTTCTCCCTCACTGTTTGTCGGCTCAGCTCTTGGGTCTGGTTCTATTCGGATTTTCGTTATGCAGCTCCCCATCAGGGTATTGGACTCTCCATCTTGTTATGACCATTCATTTGTGATGAAATATGTTCCAGTATTAATCATGGCAACATGTAATGCACTTATCTATAGATTTGAGTTGTTCTTCTCTGTGATACGGCCTAGATAGCTTGACCCATGTCGAGGCAAAGTCTCCACTATCTCATTGCACGATCTCTTCCTTACAGAAACTGTGCAAAAGTCTGGAGGGATGCTTTCGACTACAAAATTTCCAGGTAACTCCACAATTTACTCAGATTTAAAAATAGAGTCAAGTGTTCTTTTGCATGTCTACCCATTTTAAACTGAAAATTCTAGCTTCTTCTCTTTTTTTGCAGGTGGAGTGCTTACGCCCGATTGTGTCATGAGGTAAAATTTGTCTCAAGTTATCATTTTCGCATCTGAACACATGTTTTTCTTAATTTTTGAGGGTTTAATCTTAACATGTTGCTGCCTATTTTGTTGTAGGTACAAAACACAACCTCCCACTATACTATATGTTTAGCTCTATTCTTACCCTACTAAGATGGCATCTTCATCTTTTTCAATTCAATGCCAAAGAACCTCAATTGTCTCTATCAAGACTAGCTCCATATTTTAATTGAACCATTCCAACTCTTATATTTTGAAGCTCTGTAATTATAAAGCCCTTGCCAAGGGTGTTTAGATTGTCTGTCATCTAGCCCGCCGCTGCTTACGAAACTATAACTTATTTTGTATTAAATATTAATTTTGTTTAAAGGTCTGACTATACCAGGGGTTGTTCATTCAATACGGTTTGGTCCTGCATCCTATGTTTCCATACTCTTTCTTGGCCAACCGAATATCTGTCTTATTTCTTTATTTTGATATTCTGTAAAAGAAAAGAAATTTTTGAGGAAAATTTCTATATTCGGCGAACTATGGTTTAATGTTTAATGTTTAATGATTTGATTCTACTATATGGTATATTCATTAAGAATTTAATTCTTGCTGAAAATGGCAATTGTGATTTTTTACATAGCTCTTCTTTAAATTATAGAACTGTATATTCTTGAGATTTGTGTATCGACATGGTTTCACCTTGTAGGATTTTTATTTCTGCTAGTTCTCTTATTTTTTTCAAATGTATAACTCTAGAGGAATGATTTTGTGTTTGATCTAATCTCTAGCATTGCCGCTTCTAGATTTACTCTTTTCTGACATTTTGTTCCTTCCGAAAGAATTACTATGTATTTCCTTCTTTCCTATACACGTTATATTATTTGAATTCGTTTCTTCTTGGTATTCATGTTTATTAAAACATAAAACAATTTATCTACTGTTTGGTTTATTTATTACTTCCAACAGCAGCTTGCCTACTTAACTCTAGTTTTATTAGGATTGATATTCCTAGGTGTCCCGACCACCTATTTAAAGGGTGGGTTTCCTCCCCAAACACATTGTCCGTGTAAATTAATTATAAATATGGCAGATTGTCTTGTCTAGAGATAATTCTCTCGATGAGACTAACTGCTCCATTATTCTTTCATAACTTTCCTAACATTAATAGCAATTAAACCAGTTCCTTGAAACAATCTAGTATATAAAGCTATTGCATGATAGCAATTAAACCAGTTCATTCGGGTGCTTATGCTTGTTTGTATTTGAGGAATTTGGCATGAATTATGGGTGACTTGGAAGAATGAAGGTTCTTGGCCATAGTCTTCTTCCCTCACTTTAAATAGGTGGTAGTTTTCTATTCTAGTCCAGTGGGACCAACTCTAATGTCTTATTGCTTTAGTAAAGGGCACTACCTGGGAATCCATTATTGAGATAGGATGTCTTATCTATCCCTTTTCCATATTTATCACTCCCCTCCACACATTATGAACCCTTATTCCACCTCCCTTCTCCTCGCCCATTGGGATTTATCACACCCCCTCCCCCTCTCAACATATCTTGGTCAAGCCCAAAAATGTTGCCCTTGGAGGTTGATGCAGGTAAAAGAAAAAAAAATCATATCATGCCCACAAGCAAGAAACAAAAGCATGAAAATTATAAAATGCAAAATATGGTTGAGACATTAACAAAAGCACATGGGCAAAAGTCAAGCATGGGATATACCCCTTATCATTATGGTTGTCACTGATACAGGTGGATATTGGTGGCCACCCACCTATTTCACTTGGGGCCTCACCATTGTCTCTTTCAGTTTTCAGTTTCGGCACAACTTACTATTTTTAGCAGTTTTTCGGGTCCTGAACTACCAGAGCCATTTTGAGGGCCTAAACGACGTTTTTTGGGAAAACCAGGAGAAACATGGGTCCATGGACTGATGTTGCTTACATCAAAAGTTGTAGTCCTCAGATAGATCTTTCTAAGGAGTTACACTGCACGTCAAACAGAGAAAATATGCCAAAGTTACGTCCCTGGGAAGTTGAAACACCAGTTTACCCAAATGGGGCCCATAGTTTTTGCGCTTCATCTCCTATGGTTAGGGTTTTGGATGTTTAAGATTTTCCATTCTTTCCAAATAATAAATAGGCCCTCGAGCCTCATTGTAACCTAGTTCAGAGGCCTATAGCGACCACATCTCTTCTCCGAGATAAGCTACCAATGCCCTCGCTAGTTTATCTCCATTCCATCTATAAGAAAATTTCAGTTCTTTAATATTAATGAAATGAAGTTTTATTTCCAATGCATCTTTTTATTTATGGTTATATGTGTATTTTGTTGGATTCATACATAAATCCAGATCAGTGTTATCAGAGCGGTGTGCTTTTTCTATATCCTTCTTTGCATGTCCCCAACGAGGTCGGGGTATAAGGAGTTAGGGCTCGATTTGGTGGAACCTTTGCAAGATCATCCTCGCAAACCCCGACGGCCTCCCATGGGGGACGAAAAGAAATATGAGTGATCACGAGATCCTATCAAAATATTGCTCAAGGAGGCCTCGAAAAAAAAAGGAACACGATGATGGATAACTTTTCCCAGATCCTTCAACGACTGCCCATCGGAGACGCATTTGCATCCAGCAGCCACTCTGGAGGCGCGACTCCCTTTAAGGTACAAGTAAAATTTGAAATTCCCATATTTGAGGGTCAAATATATGTAGATTCCATAGATAGATGGTTGAATCTATTAGAAGGATATTTCTCGGTTCATGACTTTTCTGACCGAGAGAAGATTATTTTTTCACTCCTCAAAGCTACCCCCCATGTCAAGGACTGGTGGGAAACCTACCTTGAGAAAAAGGATGAGACAAAACCCTCTTTGTTCTCAGCTGTACCCACCTGGAATTATTTCTGAGACGCCATAAAGGAACAATACTATCACGTGGGGAGATATGAGGACAAGTACATACAATGGACCATGTTGCAGCAACAAAGGGATCAAGCTGTGCATGAGCTGATGAATCTGTTCCGTACCCTATGCACAAACTTGGGTATCAAATATTCGGAGAAACATTTGGTGCTAAAGTATCGTAGTTGTCTGTAGAGATACATTCAGGAGCAAATGGAGTTCCTCGACATCTCCTTGCTTGGTACGACATACCGGTATGATGCCAAGATTGAGCGGAAATTCAAACAGAAGAAGCGAGACTTTGGATCTATGAATCAAAAGCAAGAGAAAGGTGCCCCCAAACCGCAGAACAAAGGACAAATCCAAGGCATGGCAACCCAAGGCAACCTGCAAAAGCCACAAGCAAAGAACAACACCGCGAAGCCAAAGAAGGACACAAGAAAGTGGTGTGAGTTCCATAAGAGCTCCACTCACAACACAAGTGAGTGTCGGGCCAAGCAATTGCTACTGGCCGAGATGATGGCTTCTCAATCAGAAGCATGCTCCAACACTGAATCAGAACCTGACAAAGGGAACGACAAAGGGAAATAGATTATTGATGCAAATCCCAATGCCATTGTTTCCACTATGAAGATCCAAAAGGAGGAACTAGAAGATCCAGAGGAGGAGGAGCATCTCTTCCACTCCCAGATGTAGGTAAAGGGTTCCCCGCTACAGTTAATTGTCGACGATGGGAGCCAAAAGAACCTCATTTTAGCAAACGCCGTGAAGCAGTTGGGCTTGCCGACCACAGTGCACCCACATCCATACACCATCGGGTGGCTCCACCAAGGAAGGGATCTTCGCATCAGCCAATAGTGTCACCTTCCCTATAGCATCAAGCCCTTCACAGATGAGGTATTATGTGACATTGCTCCTCTTGATGTTTCTGATGTATTATTAAGCCAACCATACCTGTGGAAGAGACATGTTGTGTATGAGTCCCGAACTCGCACTATTATTGTTACTTTGGGAAATAATTTGTATAGGATACCAGAGGTACCACCGCCTATTGCTATCTCATTGGTTACTGCAAAACAATGCAGTAAGCTCATTTCCCAAACCAGGAATTTTTTTTTTGTTGATGATCCGCCCCAAGGGAAAGAAGAAGATTGTGGCTACGACCTCTAGACATGGCTCCTCTGCACAAAAAAAAAAAAAATGGACAAGGTTGTGGAGGAGTATGGCGACATCTTCACCTCACCCACAGGGGTTCCTCTGCACTTTTAGGTGGAGCACCCCATTGATCTGACCCCAGGTGCGCTATTATCCAATGGCTCGATCTATCAGTGCTCTGTTATGGAGAACTATGAAATAAAGAGGTAGATTCAAGAGTTGCTGTAGAAAGGTTACATCCAACCAAGTTCATCACCCTGTGGGAGCCCGATTGTGTTGGTACAGAAGAAGGATGGGACTTGGAGACTCTGTATTGACTATTGGGTGCTAAAAAAGATCATTGTATGGAATAGGTACTCGATCCCAAGGATTGATGACCTTCTAGACCAACTGAAAGGGGAAAAATATTTCAACAAGATCGACTTGAAGTCTGGGTATCACCAGGTACCAATCGAGCCCTTTGATGTGTGGAAGATTACCTTCAAATCCAGGGAGGGCCTTTTCGAATGCCTAGTCATGCCTTTTGGGTTAATGAATGCTCCCGTAACCTTCATGAGGTTGATGGACGACATCTTATGGCCTTTCACCAACTCATTTGTAGTGGTGTACTTGGATGACATTCTGATCTTCAGCCAGACTTGGGAAGAGCACCTCCACCACATCTGACAAGTCCTCCAAACACTGTGGCAACACAAGTTGTGTGCCAATTTGGAGAAGTGCACTTTTGGCATGACCCAGGTTTAATATCCGAGATACATTATTGATGAAAGGGGGGTTCATGTGGATCCAACCAAGATCCAATTCATTTGGGATTGGCCATCCCCAACCACTCTAACAGAGCTTCGTATATTTTTGGGTCTTGCTAATTTCTACCGCAGGTTCATGTTGGGATTCTCTCATATCAGTTGGCCCTTGAGTCAAGTCACCAAGGGAGGAGCGAAATAAAATTTCTTTTGGTCAGAATCTCAACATAAGGAGTTCGTATAATTCAAACATTGACTCTGTTCTTCCCCAATGCTCACATTACTAGACTTGCAACAACAATTTGAGATCGAGACAGATGCCTCTGACTATGCTATTGGGGTAGTTCTTACTCAACAGAGGCATCCAGTGGCGTATCACAGTGCGAAATTGTCTGACACAGTTCACAAGTAACCCACTTATGACAAAGAAATGTATTCCATTGTGCAGGCTTGCCGACAATGGAAGCATTACATTTTGGGGAAGGAAACAATCATCCACACAGACCACTGGCCCCTGCAGTTTATACAGACACAAGGGAAGTTGCAGAACGATCGCCATCAGAGGTGGTCCACATATCTGCAACAGTTTCATTTGAACATCAAGTACAAGAAGGGTAGCACCAATAATGTTTCCCACTGCCTCAACCAACCACCAATCGTGGCGCTAACCATCGCTCTCAACTCTTGTGGGCATGAGACTTCTGATTGGTTGCTTCTATACAAGAGCGATCCAGAATTCAGACACACATACAAGGCACTCTTGGGGGGTAAACAAGTTCCAAATTTTCACCTCCAAGATGCACTGTTATGTCACCTGAAACACCTTTATGTTCCTTCAAGAGAGCATGCCAAGATGATATGGGAGACACACTATAGTCGAGTCGTTGGGAATTTTTGGGTCGAGAAAACAGTGGCAGTACTACAAAAGTATTTCCATTGGCCAAACCTTCAATAGAATGTCGGGAAGTACATCAGATCCTGCACTGCTTGTGCCATTGCCAAATCGACCATTAAGAAGCGAGGCCTCTATACTCCTCTACCTACCCTTAGTTGACCTTGGGAATCCATATCCATGGATTACATGTCAGACCTTCCTTCTACTAAGCAAGGAAACATTTGTGTTTTCGTGGTCGTCAATAGATTCTAAAAGATGGCCATTATGGTGGCCTGCAAGAAGAATATCACAGCAGAAACCACTACTAAACTCTTCTTTGAATGAGTGTGGGTGCACTTTGGAATCCCATATTATATCATGTTAGATCGGGGTAGCAGGTTCCTCAGCACATTTTGGTCCAGCCTCTAGTCAATGCTTGACACCAAGCTCACCAAGTCCACAACTTTCCATCCCCAAACTGATGGCTAGACAGAGGTCGTCAACATGATGATTGTACACATTCTGCGCATCTACAATTCTAAGAATCCACACATCTGGGATGAAAGCCTCCACTATGTACAACACTTTTATAACTGGGCTCTCCACAGCTCAACTGGCCATAACCATTTTCAGGTGGGCTTGGGATTCCAGCCACTATGTCCCATTAACGTAGCCATACCATTTGCGGCTACCTAGGTCGATTCGGCTCATGTCCAGTGTGAAGCTGACAAAGCAAACAACTTCATCGAGCACATTCAGCACATCTGCCAATAGGTTCATGACATATTGGATAGAGCCAATGCTAAGTACAAGCAACGACATGATCAACATCGGGTGCCACACAACTTCCAGGTGGGCAACAAAGTGTGGCTACATTTGTAGAAGGAGCGTTTCATTGGACCCCACCGCAAGCTTTTCCCACTCTGATATGGGTCATACACCATCACCAAGGCTGTAGGGAAAAATTCCTTCGAGCTCCGTATTCCACCATTCCTTGGTTTGCACCTAGTATTCAATTTGGACCGCCTTCATCCCTACTTCCCACCTCTACTGGACACCTCCGACATTGCAGAACAACTCACACCAATAGAGTTAAACCCAGACTTCATGGAACAGGCCACCACAGATTCTATCATGGTCATGAAAATCAAGAACACTCACCAAAATAAGATCCAACTTTATTAGTTTGTCAAAGCTGGCCAACTCCTACACCAAGGAAAATGGTTCACCAGGGACCAAGTTCAGCAAAATTTTCCTCATCTCATGGTGGAACTCAACGCAATGGGGACCATTGCTTCCTAAGGCGGGAGGAATGATACAGGTGGATATTGGTGGCCACCCACCTATTCCACTTGGGGCCCCACCATTGTCTCTTTCAGTTTTTCAGTTTCGGCACAACTTACTATTTTTAGCAGTTTTTCAGGTCCTGAACTTCTGGAGTCGTTTTGAGGCCCTAAACGACATTTTTTGGGAAAACCGGGAGCACCATGTGTCTATGGACAGATGTTGTTCACATCAATAGTTGTATTCCTCGGATAGATATTTCTTACGAGGTATGGTGCGTGTCAAATGGAGATCGTATGCCAAATTTATGTCCCCTCGAAGTTGAAAAACTAATTTACCCAAACGGGGCCCATAGTTTTGTCGCTTCATCTCCTAGGGTTAGGGTTTTGGATGTTTAGGGTTTTACATTGTTTCCAAATAATAAATAGGCCCTCGAGCCTCATTTTAACACAGTTCAAAGGCCTATAGCCACCACATCTCTTCTCAGAGATAAGCTACCAACGCCCTAGCTATTTTATTTCCATTTTGTCTGTAAGAAAATTTCAGCTCTTTGATATTAATGAAATGAAGTGTTATTTCCGCTACATCTTTGTATTTATGGTTATATGTGTATTATGTTTCCTGCATAAATCCAGATCGGTCACCTCGTTCCTTGGGCCAATATTTCCCTATGACATCATTAAAAAGGAACCATTTCATGTCTCAACCCCTATTGGGAAATGATTTTACCCACTATTAAGGGGGTTTACCACTACTATACATAATTCAAATAATTCTTTCATTTCCTAGAGATTCAAACAATAATACAAAGAAAAAACAATAGGCAATTAGAGGGGTGGAAAAAAAAGGTTGTGGTAACTAATGCATCCATGATTTCTCCCTCCTCATATTTGTACACCCAATATGTGGAATTTCTCATCATTTCTACCCATTTGACCATGGCATTTGGCATTGAGATCCCTTCTCCCCTTCCGTTCCATTTTTTTTTTCAACAGAAAAAAACAAACTAGTTTCATTAATAAAAGGAGCTTACATAATCATTTCTCATAATCCTAATGGCCAAGATACATCCACAAACATGGCCAAACATATATTGAGAACAAGAAAGATGAGAAAATACAATCTCTAGAACAAGGTTGGATAACGCCCATCTACAAACCAAGAAAAACCAACAAAAAGGAGGAAAATAAGAAATGTGCCATTAGAAGGAAAGTAAGAAATGTAGAAAATATCACCAGATGCCACGAGCAAGGCATGAGAAAGGTATTTCAAAAAACACCAATAAAAAAGAAATAAATTGTTTGCATCTGATCTAGATCAAATAAGAAAAAAAATAGCGAAAAATATAGCAAAGCCTTTCATGGGTTAGAAAGAAAAGGCATCAGATCCACGGACTTCACCATCGACATGGTGATCAAAATGCATCGAACTTGGCTAGAGGGAGATCCGTTGTTTGGAGAGGGCATCTTCTAATAGATTATGCTCCCAGTAAACATTAAATTTAGGTTTCATCATTATTCACATGATACCTATCAATCTAAGGGAGGAATGAGGACATGTCACTTCCCTTTGGGGGTTGGAAACGCCTAATAGGGTTAAAAAATTAGCCACTCCTACCTAGGGAGGTAACACCATTTTGTGGCTAAGGCCCCAATTTTGGAAGAGGAACCTTGTATGAAGTGTAGAATTTCCCATTTTTATTGCAATGTTAGTTCATTTTTATGTAAAAATGATTAAATGTACCTGATTTCATAAGTTACAGTGTTGGATATTGTGTGTTATTGTCAGGTGGTTTCATTATGGGTTGTGAAACTTAACTAGGGCCCTAGTTCACCAGAGGATCATATTGACACCCACATGTGTTGCATTGAGATCCATGGGTCCTTGAACATTCATAGAGTGTATTTTTCATTCATGGGCACCTTCAACACCCACAACTTATGCACTTTTCCCTATATTATTCATGGGATGATGCACTTGGACAAGTTCCCCCCCAGTTTGCTTAGCATATATATGTTGTGGCAGTTGATCTAGATCTTAGATTAGGTTTTACTTATTCATTGAGACATGGGAGGGCTAGCACCATCTCCAGTGCCCATAATGTTAGAGCATAGATAAATATTTAGCCATATGGAGCCCCATGAAATCTAGTTTGTGCCCCAAACCATATTGGTGTTCCACGGGATGATTTGGATCAAGATAGAGGGTCCAAACCCTCCATCATGACCTTAGAGGCCATATACATAACACATGGAACCATATGGAATCAATTCCTTCCCTCTAAAGGCCTACACACGCATGATGTTATAATTTCAACCCTCTTTTAGGGGATATTATCATATTGGTTACTAGGTCAACCTGTGACTTAGTGGTGTTTTAGCCCATAATTTTATAATTTTAGGGGCTTGTAGGATAAATTATAGTTAATAGGACACATGTATATTAGATATCATTCAATTTATCTCTCATCATCACATCACTTGGGATTTTTGGCCTCCCTAGAGAGACTCACACTTGTTATTTTCTTGGATTCTTGGATGGCTGGATGCATTTTGATATTTGGAGCTGAATTTTGGACATCTTTTTCAACTATTCTTGGTATAATGGATGGATTATTTTGCTAAATTTTCTTGTAAGTGATATATTGTTGAAGATATTTCTTTTTTCATGTATAATGTATTAAATGAAAAATTCTAATGTATGTTAAAATTGTGTCCTAATTTTGATAAATATCTATTGAATGCTAGTTATAAAAAAATTTCATGCATTATCCCTACATGACATTGTAAGAATGATCCTATTGGTGAAATTATTTAAAGCTCTTCGCATAAATTCCATCATTCCTTGAGTGGGTAAATGATTCAAATGTGTGATAGGGAATCAAATTCCAACCTCCTTAAGAGAGATATTCCCGTATCTCTGATATCTATAACTCCATATACCCAAGGGACAAGGCACTTGTCTGAGTCTGTGATGTTCAATCTAAAATCTTATCCATTTTCTCTCTCCTTTAAAATTTTGGTCCTTTCAAGGATAAAGGAGAAACTAGGGCTTCGTGCGAATTTTTCGGAGATTATTTTTCGAGGTTTGAGAGACTAAACATCAATTTTACCTGATCTGACACTAAATCTCTCAATTTGGTGTGTATCCACTCTAAGTTCATCCATAAATTCTCTTTCCCTAGGTGTTTTCCCTAAAAGGGAATCCTAGTCTTCATTCTCTCAACTTAAGGACTTTCTTAGAGGGTTTATGAGCCTTATATTTTCTTATTTTCATTACAAGAAAAATTTTCCTAGTGCCATTGACATTGATTATACCTATTATCATCAAAAAACTCAAAATCCTAGGTCTTGAGCCTTGTTTTCTAGGGCTTTTCTTTGAGTTCGATTTTCTTCTTTGAAGCCTTGAACAATTGTTATGCCTCTCTCTTGAATGAGTTTTATTTGAATCACTTTGTACCTCATTATTAGTATGTCTATTTAAAGTGATTCCTCTTTTACTGAGACTCCTCACATCGGTGAAACTATGTAAAAGGAAAGGAGGTTTTGTCTAAGGTGACATTGGGCCTCTACCCCATTGGTATCCCATTGTCTAGTTTATATCTTGTAGGGTTTCCCTCTCCAAGGGCTGCTAGATTTTGCGACATCACACACATTATGAGCATAAAATATACGT
This sequence comes from Pinus albicaulis, assembly GCA_034641835.2. NCBI lineage: Eukaryota > Viridiplantae > Streptophyta > Pinopsida > Pinales > Pinaceae > Pinus > Pinus albicaulis. The sequence goes on from CM076571.1 coordinate 831,330,537, forward strand.
GGAAATCCATCTAGGATAAAACCACAAAACTTCTTTTGATTAGATGAATTTGCAAGAGTCAAATTCAAATTACATTAGTTTTTGTAGGCATCAACCTATAGGAGACACCAATCTTGTTTTCTTTGTAGGAACCTAATTGTTGGAGACACAAATATCCTTGATATTTATAAACACTAACCTCAAGGAGACACCAATCACCTAATATTTACAAGAATAAACCTGAAGGACACATCAATCCCCTAGATCCTAGTTTGGAGGAAATACTCCAAGATCCTATTAACTTGCCTCAAGTTTAACAAAAACTATTTAGCCTCTTAGATCACCCCTTTGATATTTCTTCTACCTTTCCTACTCTATTCAATCATTTCTTGTTCTTTAGTTTAATGCATCTATGATGTCCCATCCTTCCTAGCATTAGAACCCTTTGAATCCCCTTCCATATGTGCATTGCTTTGTTTCCATTTACCTTACAGATGGAGGAACTGTTGCATTTTCTTCAAGGGTATTTCTTAAGCTTTCACTCTAGCCCATGTTCCAAGGAATTCAAACATAGTTCACTAATCTACACTTCTATTATCTTATCAATCCTCTACTTCCAAGATGGTAATAGTGGTGGCAAGTAAATCTTTGAGGTTCGAGTTATCCAAGGGATCCTCTATAGTTTTCCATTTAGGTTTTAGCTTATAATGTCTCAAATTGTTGACCTACTCCTCCACCTCCATTGGGTGTTCCTCCAGTTACCCTTTTGTCTCCACCTCCAGCCCAGAGTCCTTGAGTTGTCCAATTGCTGCAAATAGGTTGGCTCCACAATTGACCTGGCTTTTACCTTCTGATTTCTTCTATGATGGATTTTTCATTTGACTGCAGGTGGGCCTTCCTTTCTTATTTAACACTTATTCAAATCTATCCATCATCTCTTGCACCTTATTCTCCTAATTTTCTACAAGGGTTGACATGAAATCCCTTATAAAGTGCCCATACTCATGGCATCACCTGCATTTGAAAGGCACATATTCATAATATAACAGTTGGGTCTAGATATCATCATTTTACTTGAGATAAATCAACTCAAGAAGGGGTTTTGAGATATTAATGTAAACATTGATTCAGTGATCCAGGGGATCAAAAACATGCTCAAAAATAAAAGTGCTCAAAATATCACAAAACCAACACAAAATCATAGATCTCATCATTCTAATTCCAATGACGCTTGAATTTACTCAATATGACATTGTGTGAGGAATTTATCGCATTTTGAAGTTTTTAACAAACAAAAAAAAATTAAACTTGCAAGGTTGACTAGGAAATGTATGGCTACCATGTGGAAGTATGTACACTGACATGGTGTTAACAACATTAGGGCGATTGTCCAGTACAAAACCAATCAAGATGAAACACATGGCATGATGATATAGGGGTAGTTGGCCTGTTTTTATTGGTTTTCAGGTTTTTTTTTTGGTCAATTGGAGGGTTCCACATGGCCCTCGAAGTTTGTGCAATTTTTGGTTATGGAGTGACCAAAATTGGTGGGGTTTGACCCCGTGACCTCCGACAACACAAAATACTGCACTACCAATACACCACCATTTTTTGTGTCATATAAAGGTGGGTGAGTTTTACTTATTGTCAAACGGTTGGTAGTTTTAGGGGGAGGGGACTAGAAGTCAGGATTGCCTAACTGGCCCAACCTCGAGTTATATGGCATGACATATGACCATGGGTGAAGGCGAAAGGGGAAAAACCCAACTGTAGGTCTTATTAACACACCATAACTATTGGGGAGAACCATAGGAGGGGCGAGTGCATGACACCTTGCCTGCACCAAACCCATCGCCATATTACATCTCACGCGGCCAGGAGCAGAGGGCCGGCGGGAACATGACCTTTGGCTCACACCCCAAATCATATTGTACCCATACAACTGACTTGGGGGTGGAGGAATAGGGACACGACCCTATTGGCGCACCTAACTGCCCGATAAAATGCACCATTATCGACAAATTTATGGCTAAACCCACACAAAATTGTCATTATGTAAGTGCTTCCAAAGCCGAATTCGTTGCCAATTTTAACAAAAGGTCGATTTTGTAGAATAATTAGGAGGGAAATGTAGAAGGAGGCCTAACTTGGCCATTTTTCATCCTTCTTGATCCCAATTAGAGCCTATAAAGGGGTATTTGGGTGTTCTGGACACAATGACATTGTTATTTTTGCACTTTGAGCATTGTATGTTGATGTGCTTTGACATTTGAGCATATAATTTAAAGGGCCAACATTGGAAGTTGGACTCGAAGATGTAGCTCGAGGGGTGAAATATATCATCAAATTGTTGTTTTGTGACACTACATGTTGTTTATTTTTCACTGTTAAAATATGTAAAAATTAACAAAGTTTATTAATTTTATGTGTTTTTGCAATTTCGATCCATTACACATAAGACATAAACTAGTTTGTAAAATTTTACAACAGACCTTCAATTTAAATTTTAGATCAGTATGGTATTAGAGCATGGTTGTTGTGAAGGTTTGAAATTTTTTGCAAGTGTTTTCTTGAATGATTACAAGGTCTAATTTGAGAAGAGGAGAAGGATTTCTTGAAGAACCAAACCCTCAAATTGGTTCAAGGAGGCCACAAAATCCACAAATTACACCAGCAATGGGAGATGAAGAAGGACATGAGATGATGTCTGAGGATGAAAAATATTTTAGAAAGGATTTCTATGATATTTCTGAGATGGTGAAAGTGTTTTACAATGAGAGGATAGTGAGGTTGCAAGGAGAAATTTATAATCATACAAAATAATGGTGGTGATGGGAGAAAGCCTCCACCTCCTCCTTCACCTCCATCTACACCTCCATCTTCACCTCCTTTTTCACCTCCTTCATCTCATAGCCCTACTCTTCCATCTCCAAAAAGACATATTAGGTATCCTTTGATTAAACTTGATGTCAAGTTTGAATTTTCTATGTACAATGAGGAAGTAAATGCTAAAAATCTAGATAAGTGGGTTTGTCAAATTGAAGTCTATTGCAGGAATCAAAAGATTGATAACAATGTTACAAAAATCCAACTTTCTCCTCTTTGTTTGGAAAGTACAATCCCCATCTTGTGGGAGGCCAGAACTCAATAAGATTTGAAGAAAAGTGCTAAAATTATCTCTTCTTGGAATTATTTTATAGCTTCATTAAGAAGGAAATTTTATCCATTAGCTTAGATGCAAAAATAAATTATGGATTGGAAAAAATTAGACAAGTTAAAGATGAGAGTGTCCAAAGTTACACACAAGAATTTAGAAGAAGATATTTAACCTTGGGTGTTGATTTGTATTCACAAGATACTCTCCTTAAATACATAGGTGGATTACATATTTATTTGAGACATACTATACTTATGTTTAATCCCACCAATCTAGATTAATTATGTGTTCAGGAAACTCATTTAGAATCAAGAAGCAAGAATTTTCCTCAAGAGACTAGAAAGAAACCTTTGAAATCTGGAGACAACAGAATGGGGAATTTTAAAGTTAAAGGAAAAATGAATGCTAGTGTCAATAAATAGGGATAGAAAATTACTTGTAAAAATTATTTAAAAGAAGCCCATGATGAAGAGCATTGTTGGAAATTACATCCAGAAATGAGACCAAATAAGTTCAATAACAAGGGGAAACAAAAGGTTGTTGTTAAACTCCACAAGATCTAGGATCAAATTCATGTGATGAAACCAAAATCACAATTATGGGAATGAGAGGTATAGCTTATAATTCAAGTACTAGTTCTTCTAGGAAGCCTATAGAATCTCAAAATGACAAAGAAAGAAGTGAGCTTTTTCGTATCAAGGTCATTACAAAACACACAAAAGTTGATACAATGTTTGATAGTGGTCCCAATTCAATCTTATTTATGAAGTAATTGTCAAGAAATTTAATCTAGAAACTATAGCTCATACTAAACCTTACCCGTTGGGTTAGGTATGTGATGATTCCAAATTACAAGTGACAAGAAAGTGTAAACTCATATTCACCATCACCACTAATTTGATAGATGAGGTAGAGCTTGATGTTGTAACACTTGATATATGTGGAATTGTTTTAGGGATTACATACTTGTATGATCAAAAAACCAAATTCTATCGTCACGAAAACAAATATCATATTTTTAAAGATGAGTTGAGCATATTGTTACAGCACATTGCAAGAAGATGTACATATCTCTTGTAAGTGTTGGTTAGATGAAAATGATTGTAAATTCTAGTAGAAATTTTGTGTTGTTGATGATTAAAGCTAAAAATATTGCTGAATCTGAAGCTTTCACATGATGATTTAAAACTCAAGCATGAATTGGTTGAAGTTGTAATTCTTATGAAAATATTTTTCAAGAACTTGTAACTTTCCCTCCAAAAAGAGCAATCCCACATGAGATTCATTGGCAGCGGGATGCACCACTTACAAATATTGGCCCGTATAGAATGTCAGTTTTGGAGAATGCAGAGATCAATAAAAAAATTCAAGAGCTACTTGACAAAGGGGTCATCAAGCCTAGCACATCTCCTTGTGGGTATCCTATTGTCTTGGTTTCAAAGAAATATTGTACATGGCGCATATGTGTGGATTTTCGATCTTTGAACAAGATCATGGTAAAGAATCGTTATCCTCTTCCTCGCATTGATGATTTTCTAGATCAATTAAAGGAATTTTTTTACTTTACTAATAAATGAGACGTGATTATGAGCATATAAGTATTGTTGAAGATGATATTTGGAAAAATTATTTCAAGGCAAAATAAGGTTTCTTTAAATGGTTAGTTATGTCGTTTGGTGCAAAGCACCTGCAAATTTCATGAGAGTTATGAATGATGTGTTGCCAGCATAGGCTTAATGATTTTTTCGTAGTATACTTAGATGATATTCTAATTTTTAGTAAGACTCGTGAAGAGCATGTCAAGTATGTGAAACAAGTTTTATATGCCTTGAAAACATAGAATTTGTATTTGAAGATGTCTAACTGTGAATTTGGGAAAACCTCTTTGGCTTAGTTGGGCCATATTATAGGAGGGGATGAATTGAAGATTGGTCCCTCAAAGTTGATGTCAATGTGAATTTTCCTAAACCCAACAATGTAACAAAATTTAGAAGCTTTTTGGGAGTAACCCAATATTGGAGAAAATTTATCACTAACTTATCATTCATTGCAACACCATTACATGCTTTGACAAGTGTGAAATAGGTCTTTCAATTGGGAGGAAAGTAGTAGAAATCCTTCAAAACTTTGAAATATAAAATTACAGCACTAGTTCTAGCACTTCCATATCTTAAGCAACCATTTGAAATTCAAACTGATGCAATCGATTATGCTATGAGAGCAGTTTTGATGCAGCATGGTAAGCCAATTTGTTGTCATTTTGAAACCTTTACCAATGAAATAATTAACTTTCTAACTTATGATAAATATTTATATGCTTTGGTACAAAGCGTGAAGAAATGGAAACATTATTTGATGGGTAAATAAACGATTATTCATACTCACCATCAACCTCTGCAATATTTACAATTGCAAACCAAGCTACAACAAGCTATACTTTTTAGGTGGATGGGATTCCTATAAAAATTTCATTTGGTAATCAAGTATAAGAGAGGTATATACAACAAAGTTGTAGATATGTTATCAAGCCCTATTGTTAATACATCTTTCATTCTTAAGCAGAACTCAATCGTGCATGAAACTTATATTGAACAGTATGCTGAAGATGAAGATTTTAAATATGTTTATGAAACTTTGGGTCAAGGAAATCATGTTAAAGAGTTGGATTAATGTTCATAACAAGTTTTTGTATCATATTGGCAAGTTACGTGTTCCACAGGGTGAAAGATTCAATGTCATAAGGGAAGCCCACACTTCTCTTATTGTTGGTCACTTTGGTGTAGGAAAACAAATTGCTCAAATTTAGAGGTATTGTTATTGGCCTCGCATGAATGAAATTGTTTCAATATATGTAAAAGAATGTTCCATGTGTGCTACTAACGAGCCAAGCAATAGGAAATTGGGTTTGTACACTCCACTTCCTATTCCTTTTCGTCCTTGGGAAAATATTTTTATGGACTTTGTTGGAGGACTACCAATGTCTAGGAAAGGTCATGATTATTTGTATGTTGTTGTGGATTGTTTCAACAAAATGTGTGTGTTGATGCCATGTAAGGAATAAGTTACAGCTGAACATACCACAAATATGTTCTTCCAAAATTTATGGGTTCATTTTGGGTTACCCACTTCTATTATTTTTTATCGAGATTCTTGATTTGTTGGGAAATTTTGGTCAAGTTTATGGGAAATCATGGACACACAGTTTAAGAAGAGCACCATATTGCATCCAAAAATCGATGGATAAACAGAAGTAGTGAAAAAAACTTTAGTTCATCTTCTTCAAGGATATTGTGGTAAGAATCCTAAACTTTCAGATGAGCATTTGCATTACATCCAACATGCCTAAAATCATGCCAATCATTCATCTACACTAGTATCTCCATTTGAAGCTTGTTTGGGTTGTTGGCCAAAGTCTCCTTTGGATTTCATCTTTGGTATATATATTGCAGTAGAAGGACATAATGATATGGAAAAAACCAACCATTTCATTAAAAAAATTCAGATAGTGCATCAAATAGTACAAGAACAAGTAGATAAAACCAAATCCAATTACAAAGAAAGCCATGAAAAACATCAAGTTGATCATGATTTCTAAGGGGGATATAAATTTTGGTTATACATCAGCAAGGAAATATTACAAGACGAAGGTAAAAATCTCAAGCCAATTAGATATGGTCCTTACAAACTCCTATAGAAGATTGGTAACAATGCTCTATGATTAGATTTTCCAGCTTACATGCAAATTTATTCTGTTGTGAATGTGGAAAAATTGAGACTGTATTTGCCTCCAATGATTGATGATCAAGAAGAGAATGTTCAGATTCCATCTATAGAATATTTTTCTCCTAAATATTTAAATGAGTTACAGGAAGACTCAATTCTTGATAGGAGGATAAGGACGTCACGCAAAGGTAAAGTGGAGTATCTTTGAGTGGGGCTCAAGGGTACCAATCTAAGAAAATCAAGGTGGATTGTGATGAGGAAAGTGATGGAGTTGTACCCTCACTTGCTGAGTAAAAGAAAACTTTTGGTGGTCCAAAAGCTTCCGATGGGGAGGAATGATCCAGGGGATCAAAAATATGCTCAAAAATCAAAGTGATCAAAATCTCCCAAAACCAGCGTCAAGTCATAGATCTCGTCCTTACGATTCCAAATATGATTGAATCACCTTAATATGACATTGTATGAGGAATTTTTCATGTTCTGTAGTGTTTGACAAACAACTAAAAATCGAACTTGTAGGTTTCATTAGGAAATGTACGACAACCGCGTGGCAGTCTCTGCATTGACGTGATGTTGATGTCAGCAAGGTGACTATGCAATATGGAACCAATCAAGATGCAACATGTGGCATGATATTACATGGCTAGTTGGCATGTTTTTATTGGTTAAAAATTTTTGGTTTAGCCAATCAGATGGCACTGCATGGCCCTCAAATTTTGTGAAAAATTTGGTTATGGATCGACCGACCTCGATGGTGTTCGATCCTGTGACCTCTGATAACACGAACTATCACACTACCAATATTCCATTGTGGTTTTTGTTCTACAATGTTGGGAAATTTTTATTTATTGTTAAATCATTGGCGGTTTGGGGTGGATCAGGTCAACAAGCTCGCCCAATCGGCCCAGCCCCAAGTTATACGTCATAACATATGACCATGGGAGAAGGCAGAAGGGAAGAGATGTATGGCCCAAACCACATGTATTATTAACAAAACATATCCATCGGTAGGAACCACGCGAGGGGCAGGTGCATGACACCTTGCCCGCGCCCATCCCACAACCACAAGACATCTCACGTGACCAGGAGTAGAAGGCCGAAAGGAGTGTGGCCTCTAGCCTATGCCCTAGGTCACATTGTACCCATACGATAGACCTCTAAGTGGAGGAATAGGGGTGTATCCCTATTGGCATGCCTATCCATCCGACAAAATGTGCCATTATCGGTGGATTTGTGGTCAGGCCTGTTGAACCCTTAGTTAAACTGAGAGGGCGGGGGGGGGGGGGGGTAAATCAGTTTAACACATTCATGGACTTTTAAAACTTTTCATTAAACTAATTTACACCTTCAAGGTCAACTAAATATGTGAGAAATCTTAATTTGTGAGTAGTAAATATCAAGCAGATTTGTTAATGTAACAACAGTCTTAATATGTGAGCAACAAGTATTAAGTAGGTTAGATAAACCACATCAACACATAGACATCATGCACAGAGACACCAGATATAAGTGGAAACCCATAAAGGGAGAAAACCACATCTTATTATTTTTGTGATGCAACGGCAAGCTCCAACTCCCTCTCACCACTGATTTAATATAGGCAGCAACCTACAGGAGGCTCCAACCTCAATTCTGCAAGCTAAAACTTGCAAGGAAGCTCCAACTCCCATCAATTTTCTGCAGGCACCAACCTACAGGAGGCTCCAACGTCAGTCAGCTACAACTGACATCTATCAAGCTACAACTTGATTGGGAAGCTCCAACTTCCTCACTCTCTCAAAAGAAAAACACTTGATGATTTACCTTGGATATCAGCTCTGTTCTGTACCTTCTTCACTACTATGCATTATTCTTCATATCTGCCTTATGTCATTTCTGCATCTTCTCAGATTTACACTCAGCTCCTCCTTCTTCTCTGCTCCACTCCTCCTTCTTCTCTCCCTCACTACTTCATCTCTGCATTCTCTAACCTCTCGATGCATATCAATGTGACATCCTTTATACATTTTTCCTCATAAAAGTTCGTATTCCACAGGGAATTCGAAGTGAATAGCCCCGACTCCTTGCCTTTTTCCTTCTCATTTATTGGTCTAGCTCATTCAGAAAAACTACAACAATGTGTACAAATTTAAGTTTTACAGTGGATTTTTGTTTTCCTACGGAGACTTTCCAATGCATCACAAACAATATAAACCAATTCAAAGACATTTACATTATGTTTCAACATGGATTACAAATCAACACATTCGGATTTTGGATCACCGCGTGTTTGTCTTTTCTGTAGCTGTCTCTGTCTTTTTCCTCTTTGTATGCTCTACTGTTCACTACAGTTGTGTAACTCCTATATATATTTAACTTCCTTTTTAGTATAACGTAACCAACTGTCGAAGTAATAATAAAAGACCTTTTAACATATAAAATTCCCTTTCGGGCCCACCAGTTGACCTTTGTTTTATGCTCTGATGTGATGAGTCTCCTCTAGAGATTTCCAATTGCGATTGATCGCAATCGCAACCTTCATTAACTTGTTCCGCTATGCTGCCTTGCTCCAATGTGATTGCTTCTTTTGCGATTTTTTTAATGCGTTCAATCGCAATTGCAACTTCAAATAGTATGTGCCACTGCTCCTTTTTATTATGATGCGATGGATTACTGTTCACTAATAAAAGTATATATATATATACTTACCGCGTTAATATCTTTTTCCTCTTCATCCTTGATTATTTGATTTCCGCCGATGCGATTAGCAAAGGTCCCGCCATTGTAATTAAGCGACTCATATATGCCGTCCATCCTTCAGCAAGTCCGATGGCTGTTCTTCGATCACTCAAATGCAATCATACATTTCGATTTGTTCGTCACTGTTTCTCCTCCGATGCAATGGTTCATTGTGAATCCAACGGTTCCCAATGATTGGGATTGGATGTTTGCGATTAAATCGAACCATCGCAATCGCATGGTTCAATGGTTCGCTCTTTCCTGTCTCATGTTCTTCGTTGATGCGATGGAGTTCTATGGATCCGATGGATCATTTACTTGACTCTATAACATTTTCGGGTCCGGTCTTTACTCTTTCCCTTGGCCCCACATATTCAATGGTTAATACACATTTACAATGTAAAACACTGACTTTGGATTCAAATACACCACTAACACATATGAATGTTCGGCCACATTATTAACCCAAGATATCTATATAACTCGTATCTCATAAAATTCTAGCCCACAACATATTTCAAAACACACATATATATATTTTGTTAACGCAAAACTTTGCCTCATTCATATTAAGGTGTGATTGGATTAATGTGTTTCCAATGGATAATAGATATTAACACGCCTTCAATATTCTTTGGTTTAAATCCTGACATATCAACATTACACTGAGTTCATGGTAAACCCAGCTTTGATTAATCACAAGGACCAACGAATATTAGTTCTGGGCCCCACAGCATATTGCCTTATGTTAATATTTATACATCGTGCTCCATGTATTACAGCCTCCATTGTAATATTATAATAAAACCCACGCCCTTGGAATTATAACAAACGATAACATATATGACCTTTGATTCTATCACAGTTTATTAACTTCCAGCTTCCAAACAAACCATCGCATCATATTACAAAGCATCTGGGCCCACAGCAACTTATAACATACCTTGCCACTAATCTTCGTCCATCGCGTGATACAGTAACCGTTGGATTTCCTCTACTCCAGATCGAACGACTATAGCACATATCGTGTTTTTTCTTCCTCCGTGGGTTAATCCTCCAAAATTACGCGATGTAAATGGTATTCAAATACGACTTATAGCCACGCATCGAATGAAGACCCATATCGCGTTCAGAAAGGTGAAACCACTTACAATCTCCAAACTCACGCGATACTGGTAGTATTTTCACCCCCGATTTCATTGTTCATGCAAGGTTCTGCGTCCTCTGGCTCAAGGTTCCGCACCACATGCTATCAACGTTTTATTATCATTAAACTCTGCTTCTTTACTACAAGTTCTTTTGATTCGAGCTTCATGTAATATAAAACACACCATCGCATCTATTTAAGGTTTCGTTATGAAACCGCGCCATTGCTTCCATAACTACAAATAGAGGTTAAACAACCCCTCGTCATTCACCTTGGCACTTCCTTTTTAAACATAATACACATAGAAATCAACCAACCACTGTTTTAGAGTGACTGTTTCTCTATATTCAGTTATTGTGCATGTCAGTATATTCTCTATATATTCTCTATTTCTCTGTATTCTCCACTGCCTAGGCTGCTTCTTTTTGCTGCCCTGTTTCTTCAAATGGCCCTATTCACAGTTGCTCGACCCTCTACATCCTCTTCAGGTCTCTGCTGCCTCTATGCTACCTATCTATATCTTAGCTGCCTCTTTTGCTATCTCTCTTTGCCTTTCTTCATATCTAATGTTCTATGTTGTCTCATTTGCCATCAATGACAACATTTCCAACAGTCTCCCCCTTTGGCATTGATGGCAATGCACTTCCACTGCTTGCCTTTTAGAAGAACCCTTCTTCTATTACTTGCTTTTCCTCCCCCTTTGACATCAATGGCAAAGGGTTGCACATTTCCTAGTGTGCTTTCCAAATATTGTTCATAATAACTTGATCTTGAGGACCTATTCCATGCTCTGCTCACTTGCTCTGGTGACTGATCTCCCCCTGGAATGATGCTTCCTTTTCATGTCAAAGAGTAACATATGCAGGCACTACTCCTAGTTTGTCTCTTAGATATTCGAATGGTTCTCTTGCAAGAGGTTTTGTGAATATATCTGTTGTTTGTTCCTTTGTTGGTAGATATTCCAACTTTACTACTTTCTGTGCAACTTGTTCTCTGAGGAAATGGTACTTGATTGGGATGTGTTTTGTTTTTGAATCAAGTACAGGATTTTTTGATACTTATTGCACTTGTATTATCACATTTGATAGAGATAGGTTCATCAATGCTTACCTTCATGTCTTGGAGGGTTTGTTTCATCCACATGACTTCTGTGCAACATGCTGCTGCTGCTATGTATTTTGCTTCTGATGTAGATAGAAAGATAGATGCTTGTTTCTTTCTTAGCCACGCCACCAGAAATTTTCCCAAATAGAATGCACCTTTGCTTGTGCTTTTCCTGTCATCTACACAGCTGGCCCAATCTGCATCTGTATATGTTGTCAAAGTGAAGCTCTTGCCTTTTGGATACCATAACTCGTACTGTGCAGTTCCTTGTAGATATCTGAAAATTATTTTGACTAGTAGAAAGTGATTTTGTTTTGGTGCTGCTTGATATCTTGCCACAAGTCCTACTGCCAACATAATGTCTGGTCTAGAAGCTGTTAGGTATAGCAGACTTCCTATCATGGATCTGTAATGTCTTTGATCTATATCTTCAGATCCATCATCAGCACATAGCTTGCATCCAGTGATCATGGGAGTTGACACAGGTTTGCAGTATTCCATTTTGAACTTTTTCAACATCTCTTTTAAGTATTTTTCTTGTGAGATGAATGTACCTGTGTTCTTTTGCTGAATTCGAAGACCTAAGTAGAAGGTGAGCTCTCCAATCATAGACATCTCAAACTCTGATTTCATTTCTTCAGCAAATCCTTTTGCTAACTCATCTTTGTTGCTTCCAAACATGATGTCATCTACATACACTACTACAATCAGGAGTTCATTTTCATTGGCCTTTATATATAGATTGTTGTCTACTCCTCCTCTCTTAAAGCCTTGTTTTTGTAAATGTTTATCCAGCCTTGAGTACCATGCATGAGGAGCTTGTTTCAGCCCATATAGGGCTTTCTTTAACCTACACAGATAGTCTTGTTTGTCTGTTAATGAGAATCCTTCAGGTTGTTCCATGTATAATTATTCTTCTAGATCTCCATTCAAGAAGGCAGATTTCACATCCATTTGATATACCTTGAAGTCATGGTAGTGTTTGGTCAATTTAGTGTGTCCTAAATTGCTACATTAATTTTTCAATCCGGGATTCGTAAGCTGACGAAGTGTGGCGCACTATATGTGCAAGATAACCTATCTCTTACTTTTTGTCGTTTTTGGTTTTTTATTTATCTTGGTTGGTTTCCTAATGTGAGATGGAAATTCTAAAAGACAAGTATGGTTATGAATGTTCAAGGCAATGATGTCCTTTATAATGATTTCCCAAACTTCAAACTTCAAAAGGATTTTGAAACATACAATGATAAAATTAATTTCTAAAAGAAAATGAAAATGTGCCACTATTCTAGTTAAACAAACAGTGAACTATTGATCATGAAAACCATTACCCTTGCTGCTGTCTAAACATAAAAGAAACTGTACTCAAAGAAAAGATTACAAGTAAAGTAAAACTAAAATCAAATTACATCAACTCATATTCTGACCCCTCACCATTAGTCTCGCTATGGCTTTCGAAGGTAATCATAAACAACTTGAGCAATCTGATATCTAATTTGCAGAAAAATAAACTAATATCAAACTATACACTCATACTTCAATCCCTCACCATTAGTCTCGCTATGGCTTTTGGAGGTAACTAAAAATGACATGAACAGTTTAATATCTAACTTGCAGAAAAGTAAACTAATATCAAACTAAACACTCATACTTCAATCCCTCACCATTAGTCTCGCTATGGCTTTCAGAGGTAACTGAAAATGACATGAACAATTTAATATCTAACTTGCAGAAAAGTAAACTAATATCAAACTACACACTCATACTTCAATCCCTCACCATTAGTCATGCTATGGCTTTCGAAGGTAACTGAAAATGACATGAGCAATTTAATATCTAATCTAACTACTAAAGCAAATGTGCAAGACTGAAATAAACAAAACAATGCTGGAATTAAAAACTAAGAAAAAGAAATCAGCAGAAGGACAATATTGATTCCATGTCATTAGTCATTATAAAATGATGTGCAAATGCCCGAGCTGCCTATTGTAATCTGGAACAAAACACTGATCAGTTAACAACAATATAAAACATAAAAGATTATGGACAGAAGTAAAATGTAAAGCATGAAAGATTATGGACAAAGATGAAACGTAAATACCATGAAAGATGTAATGTATATATACATATGAGTGACTATGGAACAATGAACATAAGGAAAAAATGAAGCATGAAACTATACAGTAATACAAAAAACCTCAGCGTGTGCAGGGGCCCTCTGCACAAACCTCGGGAAGCAGCTTTCAAATACGAATTACGCTTATGAACAAAGTCTTCTCATATATTAAAATGCGGTCATAACAGAGAAATAATGTCACAGCACAATGGCGATGCAATTACATTACAGAGCTAACTATTATGCGTATGAGAACGCATTATTTATAATAGAGGGTGACATAACTAATTCCCTAAAGTCTGCGCTGATAGAAGACACGTGAACCACCACGTCCAGAGATCTAGCATTATGGCCGCCGTGAGGATTAAATATATGGAGAGTGGCTGTTGGATTCGGCTTATGGAGCCGTTTACAGGTGTTGATGTGTCTCCCGTGATTTAGAAACGGCCACGCAAATCTTCACGTGATGAGAAACAGAGTTCTGTCACCGTGGGACTCTTCGGTTGACCAACACTTGGCTACCTTTGACCACAGCCTTCTTAGGTGAATTCGACTGAGCCAATAGGACACGATCCATGTCTATGTCATTTCTAACTTGCCCATGTGGCTCGATTTTCCTGAAGACACCTGCAATATAGACTTTAACAAAATGGCTGCGGAAAGTTGCAGCAGCTACGAAAAGTGACAAGATTGCGCAGCTTAATGAGAAAAAATATAATTCAAACAACAGACACAAAACATAGTTAAAAACCACTTTAAATGCTCTTTTATAATTAATATGCAATGATATTGATGGCTTAGAAGGTCCAGGTGAATGAAAAAGGTCTAGAAAGGTGTATAAGAAAGATGCAAGTTTGGGACTCAACATACCCCCACTGTGAAGGTGTTGCATGTCCTCATGCAACCAAAATTTTGATAATCCTTCTTCAATTCATATGCCTTGACACTTCAGCCAGTACATCCAGTCCTCTCCTCTTCTTCCTTGGTGCTGCTAACATCCTGGGCTTCTTCATCAAGCATCTGAATTTGATATTAACCAGTGCTCTACTTAACTTCTGGCATTTCTTCTTCAATTTCTTGTTCTTTTTCTGCCATAGTCCCAGATGTAGCATGGTATTATCATGAATGATCTTGTCCAATTTTCTTTGTTCCTTTAATGCCTCATTTTCATTTTTAATGTGTCTATTTAAAACCTCCAACTCAAAGACTTCTTGTTTCAATGATTGGACTAGAGCTTCTTGTGCTGTATGAGGCTGAGTGGATGAAGTGTTGGGGCCCGTGGCTGTCCTTTCTAAGGATTCTATATAATCGTACACCTCTTTCTGCTTTGAATCTATCTCAGGTGTCGTTTTCCTTGGGCTGTCCCCAAAATTCCGTGGAGGAGAATTGACTTCAAAATCTGGCTAAAAAGGACTCATGTCAACATCTTGAGGACTAATTTCAACATTTGACTGAGAATGCGGTGGACTATGTTCAATGTCTGACTAAGAATGAGATGGACTATGGCCAGCTGGAGTTTTTTCAGGTGTTTCTTCTCCCAAATCAATAAAATGGGGTCCTTTCGTTTGTGTTTTCCTCAACTTCCCTTTAAGCCTGGAACTTCTTCTTACACGCTGTGGACTATTGTCTTTTTGCTTCTGTTTTCCTTTCCCTTTCTTTTTGGCTATAGCTGGCTGTTCCTAAAGGTGAACTAGTCTCTCAGACAATATTTGATGGTCTTCTTCTGAAGAAGGGGTTTGATGCATAGCCTCTATGCTTTTTCTCTCTTCAATCTTTTCCTTATTCCTTTTAGACAGTTTTTCCTCTCTACTGGTTCTTTCAACTGTGTTAGTAGGAGTACTTTGAGTTTCATCATTTTTTCTCTTTCTCCTACTCCTTCTTGATGTACTGCCTTCAGGAATTTCTTGGGGTTCTTCAAAGAAATTTCTAATCAAAAATTGTTCCCATGTGTCCTTTTTCTCTTTTAACTGTTTTTCAATCAAAATTTTCACAAGACCATGGTGATAAAAGTGTGGTTCTACATCCCCTAGATGCTTCTGGATGGTCACAGACATCTTTTTCAAACTATTTAATAAAAAATATGGTAGATTGAGGGCCTGGTTGTCTAGGAAATTCATCAACAGTCGGGTATGATACATATACATTGACCCAAAACGTCCCTCACAGGTGATAAACTTTTGAATGACCAACAGTAAACTGGCCCACTCTTCTTTTAAAGCATGAACAGGAATTCCCTTTTTAAAAATAGTTACATCCATACCTGGGTTACGTAGGATCACTCTCCAGGCTTCATCACTAATGCTTTTGTTCTTGAACCAGCGTTCACCTTCTTGAGGGAGTTCTGTAGCAGATGCTATAGATGCCTCATTCACCGTAAATTTGAGGTCTCCAATCTCTACCTCCAGACCATTGAAAGACATTGCAAAAGCTTTTGTCACCTATTTATGGTAGCCTCTAAACTTTTGAATAAACCGAAGCCACTTTGCCTTTTTCAATATATCTCTGACTTGCAGATACCCTTCCATAAATTTGGGTCCTTCTAGTTCTTTTCTCAACAACTAACCCATCCTTCCTTCTACTCTTTAAATCTTGTCTGCGTGAGGAGGGTTCAACGGAGGTAAAACGGCTGAATTAGCGGAAATGAGCACGGTTTATGAAAGAGACCAGTGACTATAAGCGGATATCAGAGAATGGGTATACGGAATGTAGCATAACAGAGAACAAAATGGGGTGAAGTGGAAGAGAGAAGGGTTACGTGAGCACGGTGGAAATGCAGCTGTGAGATCAATAGAATAGTAGGAGGAGTAAAACACATCCGGCAATATTTAAAATTGGGTGGCTGCAGAATAGATGCAAGCACGTTTATGCAACGGCTACGGATTTTGTGCAGCTAAGAGAAGCCGTAGTCAAATCAACTACGTTTCTTAACTACAGGTGGAGTATCAACGTATAGTTGAACACTAATGAAGACCGGAGGCTTGATTATGAGGCCGTTTATAAATTAATGAAAGGATTGTGGGGGAATCATATAGAGATCGTGGGATGGCTACGGAGTTATCAACGCAATCATTGCATATAATGGAGCTATGATTTATAACTATGTAAAAATGTGCTTGAATTCCATTTGAAATAAATTTTTACTCATACCTTGGAATTCTTGCCATTTTTCATTGGTCTTCAATCAGTTGCTCCTCATTGATATCTTGAATGCCCCATGTCTTCATAATATGTCTTCATACCTGCATTTGATTTCATGATTGTTGAACTAACATTTGGCTGTACATTTTTTTTGAAAAACAGAGCGGTAGCTGCAAAATCTGCTTCCGGCTACGGAAACTGGTGTCAGCTGCGGAAACAGATGTTAGCTGCGGAAACTGACACAACTATTATTTGGGTGAATGGAAATAGATGGATGATAACTGACTGAATGAAAATGGTCATGAAAGAAAATTTTATTGGTGAAATGAAATGAAATAGATGAAATGGAATGAAGTGGAGTGAAATGAAGTGGAATGAAGTGGAATGGAATGGAGTGGGTGGTCACAAAACTTGTGAAATGAAAGAGAGATTTTTTTATTTTTTATTTTTGGGAAAATATAGGGTGTCAGGTGTTCCTGATTTTCACCCTACATTTTCTGTATAATACTACCAATCAATGATTGGTTTTCAGGCTTATACAATTTTTTTTTTTTTTTTTAACTGAACAGAACAAAGGCTAGGCTGGTGGAGAAGAAGAATTCTTCTGTACCAGCCTGATTGCAGAATTTTCTTGAAACATTTTGAAAAATTCCTCTTTTGAGAGTGGCTTATGATAGACTTTTAATCTGTGGCCATTCACAATAAGAGGAGTTTGAAATTCATCAATGGTCTTGATTCTTACCGCTCCATTGCTAAAGATCTTGTCAATCTCATATGGCCCAAGCCAATGAGTCTGAAATTTTCCTTTAAAATATTTAAACTTGGAATCAAATAATAATGCCCAATCTCCTTCTTGAAACTTCTTCTCTTTGATGTATTTGTCATGCCATTTAGCTCTTTGATATTGAACTAGATCAGTTCTTAGAATTTCCTCTTGTCTGATCTCATCTAGCTCATTCAACTGCTCCATTCTATGCTTTTGAGCTTCTGATAAATCCATCCCCAACTGAATTGCTATCTTGAAGGTCTTGACTTGGAACTCAATGGGGAGCAGGACTTCTTTCCCATAAACAATTTCATAGGGAGAATGTCCTGTTGTATTTCTCCATGTAGTTCTGTAGGCCCACAAGGCTTCAGAAATCCTTTCTGCCCAATCTCTTCTATGTAGATGAATAGTTTTGGTGATGATACTTTAGAGAACTTTGTTTGTAGACTCCACTTGACCATTTGCTTGCGGATGGTAAGGAGTATAATTTTTGTGCTTGATTTTGCATTCTTCCATCAGCTTCTCCACCAAGCTGGATGTGAATTGGCTTCCCTGATCTGTCACAATTTCTCTTGGAACACCAAAGCGAGTAAAACTATCCTCATAAAGAAAATTAACAACTGAATTTTCAGTAGCAGACACTAATGCTTTAGCTTCTACCCATTTAGTAACATAATCAGTACAAACCAATATATACTTATTTTTCTTAGATGGTGGATTAATAGGTCCTATGAAATCTAAAGCCCATTTTTCAAAGGGTTCAATGAGTACCTGTGGTTGCAATGGCATTTCATTTGAAAGGGTAGGTTTCCCTACTCTTTGGCAGTTGTCACACCTTTTGACATATTGTTTTTCATCTTTGAAGAGGGAAGGCCAATAATATCCCAAAGAGAGGATTTTATAGGTTGTCCTTTTGTTAGCAAAGTGTCCGCCGCATGGTTCATCATGACATGCCTTGAGGATATCAGGCATTTCATCTTCCCTGACACATCTTCTGATCACAAAATCTGGCCCTGTTTTAAACAATTCGTTAGAAATCCATGAATATTTTGAACTCTCCTGAATAATCTTTCCTTTTTCACTTGGAAACAAATGTGAAGGCAGTTTCCCTGTAACCAAATAGCTAGCAATATCTGCATACCAAGGAGTCTTAATAGTTACTACAAACAAGTATTCATCAGGAAACTTATCCTCTACAGGAGAATCTTCTTTAGTATTCTGAATCCTAGACAAGAAATTAGCTACTGTATTTTGTTTCCCTGGTCTATCCAACACAGTAATATTGAATTCCTGCAAAAGTAGGAGCCATCTTGTCACTCTACCATTAGTAACAGGTTTTTTCATTAGATATCTAATCGCAGAATGATCAGTATGAATAAAAGTTTCATAGCCTGTTATATAATGTCTAAACTTATTGATTGCATGAACAACAGCTAAAAACTCTTTTTCAGTCACAGTATAGTTCAACTCAGTGGGAGTTAAATTTTTACTGGTATAATAAATGGCATAAGGGACTAAATCTTTTTGACCCAACACAACTCCCAGAGCTGTATCTGAAGCATCTGTAGAAATATGGAAAGGGAGTTTCCAATTTGGTCCTCTCAAGATAGGTGCTTCAGATATTCTTGTTTTCAAAGTTTCAAAGGCTGATTGACAATCAGGATCCCATTTGAATTCACAATATTTTGTAAGTAGTTTGAAGAGTGGAGATGCTATTTTGGTGAAGTTTTCTATAAATCTTCTATAGTATCCAGTAAATCCTAGAAAACTTCTAACATCTCTTTGACAATTTGGAATAGGCAGCTTGGAGATGACTTCAACTTTTGATCTATCAACCTTAATCCCATCTCCTGAAATATGATGCCCTAAAACAATACCTTTAGTAAACATCATAAAGCATTTTTCATGACTTAATGAAAGGTTTGTTTCTTTACATCTTATAAGAACTTTTTCCAAATTTTCTAATGCCTCTTCAAATGAATTACCATAAACTATAAAATCATCCATATAAACCTCTACACAATCATGAATTAGATCAGAAAAAATTCCTAGTACTGCTCTTTGGAATGTTGCGGGTGCATTACATAACCCAAAAGGAAGCACTCGATAGGAAAAATTTCCCCATGGACAGGTAAATGTGGTCTTATCTTGATCTTCAGGTGCTACCTGAATTTGATTATAGCCACTAAAACCATCCAAGAATGAAAAGTATTTTTTACCTGCTAATGTATCTAATACCTGATCGATAAAGGGCAAAGGAAAGTGATCCTTCAAATTTGCTTTGTTCAATTCCCTGTAATCAATGCATACCTTCCATTTACCATTCTTTTTAGGTACTATAACCAAAGGAGAAACCCATCGGCTAACTGAAATTGGATAAATGAAGTTTACATTGAGTAGTTTTTGGAGCTCTTCTTTCACTATCTCCCTAAGATTTGGATTCTTTGAGGTTGTCTGATTGGTCTACTGTTTTCCTCAATATAGATATTATGGATGCAAGTCTTAGGATCAATACCTTTCATGTCAGTATACTCCCATGCAAATGCAGTAGAATGTTTTTGCAAGATTTTGGTTAGTTCTTCTTGTTGTGACTTTTCCAAATGTTTGTTGATATTCAATGTTTTCCCTGGAAAAATCTCAATGGTAGAACTACCAAAATCTTCCATAGAGTAAAGAGACATTTGTCTTGATGATAAATATTCTATGTCAGATTCCAACTGAAATTGTGTGGGGTCATATTCTGAAGATGTCTCAAAATTTTCTAATGTGTTCAGAATTTGACTATCCTCACTGATTTCATAAATGGTAAAGACAGGTTGTATAGTGTCCTCATCATCAACCCATTCATTGTCTCCTACTTCTGTGATTGCTTTTTCTGGAGGATACAAATTGAATTTCTTTGTCGAATTACCATTAGAAATGTACATATCCCCAGATCTACAACTAATAAAACCATCAGCTGTGGCTAGCCAAGGTCTTCCTAAGATAAGTGGGTGCCCTCCTAGATTACTCTTGGGAGTCAAAATCATAAAATCTATCGGATATTCCCAAGAATCTAAGGAGACTGAAATATCTTCTAATACACCATCTGGTTTAATAATTGATCGATCTGCAAGTTGCAGTAAAGTAGGTGTAAAAAGAAGGTTAGGAAGTTTTAGCTGGTCCATAGTTTGTCTACTCATAATGTTGATAGCAGCCCCCAAGTCAATCAATGTGTTTGGAATTTCTATCCCATTTATATGTGTCTTGACAATTGGACTTCCTGGATCTACATACTTCTGCATGGTAATTTTTCCCATCATAATATCTCCAATTTTTCCTACCAGGTGGATTCTTCTTGTGTCTTTTAGTTTCCTTCCTGGTCTTTTGAAACTCAACTCCTTTATTGTTTTTGCTAGAATAGGAATCTCTCGAATGGCTTGTAGCAAGGGAATCTTGATACAAACATTTTTTAATTCATCTAGAAAATCATAGTTAGGCAACAAGATTTGTTTTTCCACCCCCTTATCAATTTGTAGTCTTTCAGGAAAAGGAGGTGTAGATGAAGATGCAGGTTGCTCAACTATAGGAGTTGTGGGGGTTAACTTTTCTTTTTCTTTTTGAATGCTTGAATTTTGAAGAGATGCTTCCTCAGAACCCTTATTGACTTGAAGAGAATCCTCCTCAAAGGTATCTTGCTCTTGAATATCTATAGAAGGTTTTTCTAAAACTCTACCAGATCTGAGTTGTACATCGTTGAGAGGAACAATCATATAGGTAGGAAATTGTTGTCCTTCTACCATATAAGTAGTTTGAGGATTCTTATTGTTAGGATTTGGCAATGGCTAAGCTGGAAGTTGATTTGTCTTCTGTTGGTATGGGAGCATGAGTTGAGGATTTGTATTTTGTTGAGAAGGTTGTTGTTTTGGAAATGGCAATGAAAGTTGTGGATTTGGGCTTGGAAGTTGTGGAGCTTGTTGATTTTGAAAAGATGGAGGATATTGATAAAATTGAGCAAATCTCCCATAAGGATTTTGCATCCCTTGTACCCATGGCCGATATGGATTTTGATGTTGGAGCCAAGGTTGTTGCCAAGGATTCCAATTTGGTGGGGTTTGAAGATTCATACGGTTGTTAAACCCTTGAGTTTGTTGTCCCTGCCAAGGTCTTCTTGCAACAAAACAGAGAGATTCCACTGAATTTGGGTCTTCTTGAAAGACAGCTTTGAGTCCAAGAATTGAAGGACAATCCTTGATCTCATGATTCTCTGAGCAAATCATACATGTTTCTACAACTTTTGCATCCAAGGGACATTCCCTTAAAGCATGTTTCTTCCTACATTTTGGACAAAAGATGGCTAGAGCATCTGTTTCTGCTTTCTTCTTGTTTTGGATCTTAAGGGTGTCTAGTTGTTCACTAAGGCTCCCTAAGATATCAGTTTTGAATTCATCAAGCATATTGCCAATTTCTGCCCTACTTACTGATCCAGTTGCAGATTTGTTAGCCCTAATAAGAGAAGGATCCCTAGGCCCTTTTCCTGTTTTAGATTTTCCTCTTGAGAGATGGACACATAGTTCTGTTATGTCACGAAGTGGAAGTTGAGAAATGTCTCCTTTCCCCATCATGTTTAAAATATCTATCCATTCATCTCTAATGGCTTTTAATATGAGGGCTTTCAAATTTTCATCATCTAAGTTGCTCATCTTTGCTCTTTTCAAGTTGTATTGAAATCTTTCAAGTAAGTCTTCCAAATTTTCATCTTCTTTTTGCATCATTTTGAATACCTCATCCTTGTGATTGGTGGGCATACAATAGTCCAAGTATCTATCCAAAAATGTTTGTTTCATATCATCCCAAGTCCTAATAGATTGAGTGGCTAATCCCATGAACCATTTCAAAGAAGCTCCCTTCAATGTTGAAGGAAATAGTTTGAGTTTTTGAGAGTCTTCCATATAGTCATAGGTTCGGCACACGACTTCAAACTCAAACAGAAATGTTTCAGGATCCTCACTTCGCAATCCATAAAAGTTGGGGAGGACAGATGGTGAGATGTTTTTCATCGTTGTATGAGTTTCCTCATAAACTATAGGGAATCCAAACAAGTTGTCTCCTTCCCTATTTCTTCCATTATTACCTTCACCATTGTTGTCTCCATTGTTTCCTCCTCCTCTACCTCTACCTCTACCTCCGAATCCATCTATTATTTCCTCTACCATGATAGTTTCTTTAGAGTCCTCAAATTCCTATGGTTCTTCTATCAAGGGATGATGAGAGGGAGTCTTTTCCTTTTCTTCTTCAGGTGATTATACTTCTTTGATTACAATATACTCTCTTGTAGAAGTAAAGAAAGGATCCTTTTCTAAATGAGATTTGGTAGGTGGTGTAGGAGAATCCTCTAATTCAACTGCTCCTTGAATTCCAAAAATCTTAAGGCTAGGGGTAGATGGTGGTGAATCTTGTCTATGCCTTGAAGAAGATGGAGTTGTGAAAATCGAACTCTTGGCTCTAGCTATAAACCTTCCCCTAGAATCTCTTGCTCTATGCATGTCATTTTTTTTTTTTTTAAGTTGGGCTAATAATTCTCTTTCTGATCTTCCAGGTCACACTAGGTGCAAGAAGAGAGCATACTTAAGAAATTACTAAACCAATAACTCTCTTTTCTGATCCTCCAAATCACACTAGGTGCAAGAGGAGAGCATACTTCAAGAAGTTATCAAGTTTTCCCTTCTTTTATGATTTTATGTTTTTTTTTTTTTTTTTAAGAAATTGGATACCTAGTTACACTTCCCCGGCAACGGCGCCAAAATGTTTGGTCAATTTAGTGTGTCCTAAATTGCTACATTAATTTGTCAATCCGGGATTCGTAAGCTGACGAAGTGTGGCGCACTATATGTGCAAGATAACCTATCTCTTACTTTTTGTCGTTTTTGATGATTTTTTTTATTTTTATTTTATCTTGGTTGGTTTCCTAATGTGAGATGGAAATTCTAAAAGACAAGTATGGATATAAATGTTCAAGGAAATGATGTCCTTTATAATGATTTCCCAAACTTCAAACTTAAAAAGGATTTTAAAATATGCAATGACAAAATTAATTTCTAAAAGAAAATGAAAATGTGCCACTATTCTAGTTAAACAAACAGTGAACTATTGATCATGAAAACCATTACCCTTGCTGCTGTCTAAACACAAAATAAATTGTACTCAAAGAAAAGATTGCAAGTAAGGTAAAACTAAAATCAAATTACATCAAATCATATTTTGACCCCTCACCATTAGTCTCGCTATGGCTTTCGGGGTAATCATAAACAACTTAAGCAATCTGATATCTAATTTGCAGAAAAATAAACTAATATCAAATTACACACTCATACTTCAATCCCTCACCATTAGTCTTGCTATGGATTTCAGAGGTAACTGATAATGACATGAGAAATTTAATATCTAACTTGCAGAAAAATAAACTAATATCAAACTACACACTCATACTTCAATCCCTCACCATTAGTCTCCCTATGGCTTTCGGAGGTAACCGATAATGACATGAGCAGTTTAATATCTAACTTGCAGAAAAATAAACTAATATCAAACTACACACTGATACTTCAATCCCTCACCATTAGTCTCGATATGGCTTCCAGAGGTAACTGATAATGACATGAGGAGTTTAATATCTAATCTAACTAGTAAAGCAAATGTACAAAACTGAAACGAATAAAACAGTGCTGGAATTAAAAACTAAGAAAAAGAAATCAGCAGAAGGACAAGATTGATTCCATTCCATTAGTCATTATAAAATGATGTGCAAATGCCCGGGCTGCCTATTGTAATCTGGAACAAAAACACTGATTAGTTAACAAAAATATAAAGCATGAAAGATTATGGACAGAAGTAAAACGTAAAGCATGAAAGATTATGGACAAAGATGAAACATAAATACCATGAAAGATGTAATATATATACACGTGAATGACTATGGCACAATGAACGTAAGGAAATGAAGCATGAAACTATATAGTAATACACAAAACCTCGGCGTGTGCAGGGGCCCTCTGCACAATCCTCAGGAAGCAGCTATCAAACACGAATTGTGCTTATGAACATAGTCTTCTTATATATTCAAAATGCGGTCATAACAGAGAAATAATGTCACAGCACAGTGGCAACGCAATTACATTACAGAGCTAACTATTATGCGTATGAGAACGCATTATTTATAACAGAGGGTGACATAACTAATTCCCTAAAGTCTGCGCTGATAGAAGACACGTGAACCACCACGTCCAGAGATCTAGCATTATGGCCACCGTGAGGATTAAATCTATGGAGAGTGGCTGTTGGATTCGGCTTATGGAGCCGTTTACAGGTGTTGATATGTCTCCCGTGATTTAGAAACGGCCACGCAAATCTTCACGTGATGAGAAACAGAGTTCTGTCACCGTGGGACTCTTCGGTTGACCACCACTTGGCTACCTTTGACCACAGCCTTCTTAGGTGAATTCGACTGAGCCAATAGGACACGATCCATGTCCATGTCATTTCTAACTTGCCCATGTGGCTCGATTTGCCTGAAGACACCTGCAATATAGACTTTAACAAAATGTCTGCGGAAAGTTGCAGCAGCTGCGGAAAGTGACAAGATTCCGCAGCTAAATGAGCAAAAATCTAATTCAAATAGCAGACACAAAACATAGTTAAAAACCATTTTAAATGCTCTTTTACAATTAATATGCAATGATATTAATGACTTAGAAGGTCCAGGTGAATGAAAAAGGTCTAGAAAGGTGTATAAGAAAGATGCAAGTTTGGGACTCAACAGGTAGCATGCAAAGGCCAAAAACATTATGATAGCTTCCATTCTAGCTACAGGGGCATATGTTTCATCATAATCAAGACCTTCAATTTGTGAATATCCCTTGCATACAAGTCTGGTTTTATTTCTAATTACCTATCCTTGTTCATTCATCTTATTCTTGAATACCCATTTTAAGCCTATGACATTTTTCCCTGTGGGCCTTGGAGTTAACTCCCATGTATTATTCTTCTTAATCTGGTCTAGCTCTTCATTCATAGCTTTCACCCAAAATTTTTCTTTGCTGGCTTCTTCAAACTTCTTTGGTTCTATTTGAGATAACATAGGCAAGTATACTTCTTCTGTTTGTTCAGCTAGTTGTCTTCTTGTCTGGGCTCCTACACTCTTGTCCCCAATGATTTGATATTCTGGATGGTTCTTTTGAGTGTATCTTGAGGAACCTTTTGAGTTTAACTCAGTATATTCTGTTGTCTTGGTTGATTCATCATCATCTTGGTTCTCTTCTTCATGATCTTCTAGAGGATTGCTGGAACCTGTACTTCTTATCTTGTTTGGTAGTTCTTCATCAAATCTTACATCAATGCTCTCCACAATTTTACCAAGAGTTTTGTTGTAGCACATGTAACCCTTACTCTTGGATGCATATCCTAAAAATATTCCTTCATCTGCTCTTGCATCAAAATTCCCCATATTTTCATCATTATTCTTTATGTAACACTTGCTTCCAAAGACTCTAAAGTGCTTGATTTATGCTGGTTTACCATGCCATAGTTCATAAGGAGTCTTGTCACTATTTGGTCTTAAATGAGCTTTGTTAAGAATATGCACAGCTGTGTGTACTTCTTCTACCTAGAAGGTTTGGGGAATGTTACTTTCTTGCATCATGGCTCTAGCAATTTTTTGTATAGACCTGTTTTATCTCTCTGCCACTCCATTCTGTTGAGGTGTCCCTACAATAGTAAACTGTTGTTTTATCCCATGTTCATTGCATAGGTCTACAAAATCATAGTTTGTGAATTCACTTCCTCTATCTGATCTGATGCATTTTAGCTTGCATCTTGTTTGATTTTCTGCAAATGCCTTGAATATCTTGAATTTCTCAAGTGCTTCCGATTTGTATTTTAGAAATGCAACCCATGTCATTATGGCGAAATCATCAATTATCAGCATGAAGTAGGATTCTCCACTTGGTGTTTTAGTTCTTGAAGGTCCACACAGGTCCATGTGTACAAGCTGAAGTGGCCTACTTGTTGATAGCTCATCTTTGGTCTTAAAGGATGTGCGGGTCTGTTTGCCCAATTGGCAAGATTTACATATGGTATTTGAGGGCTTCTTTATTGCTGGCATATCTCTGACTGCTTTCTTCTTGCTCAGAATGATGATATGGTCGAAGTTAAGATGTGCCAATCTTCTATGCCATAACCATGACTCCTCAAGTTTGCTAAGGTGGCATGCTTCATTCTCTTCTTTCACTATGTATACATTACTCTCTGTTCGAACACCTTTGATCAGAGTCTTCCCTATGGTGCTTGATCTGACTTCACAGTCTTATTATCTAAAAGGAAACTCACAGCCTTTATCACACATTTGACTGACACTCAGTAGATTTTCTTTCAGCCCATCCACAAATAGTACATCTTGGGCCTTTCCTCTGCCATTATCTAGACTGACTGAGCCTTTTCCTTTGATTTTCCCTGATTTATCATTGCCAAAAGTAACATTTCCAGATTTATTTTCATCAAAGGTTATAAACTTGCTTCTATCTCCAGTCATATTCTTTGAGCAACCACTGTCCAAATACCATTGGCTTTTTAGGTCTTGAGTTGTTAGAGCCAAGTCACATTTATTCACATTCTTTTTCCACTGCATGCATCCTTTTGTTTGGTACCTTTTCTGAGATGATGGACCACATTCTCTGAGAGGACATTTGGAAGGCATATGTCCAATTTTATTGCATACATAGCATTTGATCATATTTTTAGTAGAGTTATGACTATGAGTAAACTCTCCATGATTCATAAACCTCCTTAAGGTTTTGAACATCAGTCTTTGTCCATATTTTCTACATTTTATGATTTTATGGCCAAATTCTTTATAGTAAAAATAGTATCCATAGAAAAAATTTGCATACCTCATGAAAGGTTGTCTTCTCCATTTGTTTGCTTGAGATAGTCTCTTCACTATTTGCATCCTTTGCTTGTTTGAATTAATTCTCCTTGTGTGACAGTATGCAGCAATATGTCCCAGCTTGTGGCAGGCATAACAGGTGGCATTTTTCATAGGAGGGAAGAATCTCCTTTGATGGCTTCCAAATTCGACATACTCAGGAGTATATGAGCCTTGTTCTGTTGGCTGTGTATTTATTTCATTCTTTGTCATTAGAGGTTCCTTCTAGTTTCTATTTCCTTCATTGCAGGTTTCTTATTCTGTAGGAATCATCTGAGCTGCTTCATCATCCTTATCTACTTTACAAAAATGATATTTTTGTTTTCCTTTTCTTTGCCTTTATTTGATTCTCCTTCATATCCTATCCCAGTTTTTATCAGAGGAAATCTTTGAGCATCCAAAATTTCATTCAACTTACCAGAGCTTGTCATTTGAGACGTATTTATTGACACTTTCCTTTGGGCATTTTATAATTTCTTCCTCAAGCATACTACTTCTTCTGCCAATTTCACTTGTTCCTGAATTTTATCCTTAATTTTATTAAGTAAAATGTCTTCTACCTTCTTGGCTTCTTCAAGCTCTACTTTCAACTGAATGAGGACTTCTGAATTTTGTTCTTCTCTTACATACTTGAGTAGAATATATTTCTATTTTCTTCACTTCAGTTTGAGTCTGTCAATTTCCTCCAAGGCACTTCTTAGCTCCCCCTCAAGATCAACTTCACCTTCTTCTTCATCTTCTAGAAGGAGTCCTTCAAGCTCTTATATGGCCATCAATATAAACTCAGAGGTTCCTTCTTCACTTGAGGGTTCATCTGAGTCTTCAGATGCACTGTTGTCTTGTTGAGCATAGAAATATTTTCTATTGAATTTCTTTCCTTTCTGCTAGTTCTTTGATATAGTTTTCTCTGATTCTTGAGTCTGATTCCTTGTTTTCTTATGAGGAAACTTAGCAGCATAGTGTCCAAATCTTCCACAATTAAAGCATTTAAATGGAAGTTTACCTTTATATTTACCTGAGCCTCTATCCAATTTCGTGACAAATTTGGCCTCTTCTTCATCAGAGCAAGAGAATATATCTTTTTTTTATTCTTTCTTCTTCTCTGTCTTAAAGGCTGCCTCCCTCACACTTGGCTTCCTCTGTGGTAGTCTCATCTCATAGGCTATTAGATTTCCAAGTAACTGGTTCATGGTCAAGGTTTCCTAATCAGTTGTTTCTTCTATGGTAGAAACCTTGGGGTTAAAGCTGGATGGAAGAGATCTCAGAATATTTTGAACAATTACAACTTCTTTTACGGTTTCTCCTAGGGCTTTCATGTTATTCACAATTTCTGCAACCCTTAAAAAGAAGCTGGCAATATCTTCATCATCATTCATTTTTAAATTTTCAAACTAGGCTCTATAGACTTGAAGTTTGGCTGTCTTCACCTTTTTTTCTCCCTCATGGATGTTCTCTAGTGTATCCCACATTTCTTTGGCAGTCTTGCTGTGCATTACTTTGATAAATTATGCCTCACGCAGTCCATTTAAGATTGCATTCATGGCCTTTGCATTAGCTACATAGTCTTGTTTGGCTTCCTTTTCTGAGTCAGTTGCCTTTGGGGAATATCCAAATTCCACAGCCACCAAAACTTATATTCCTAGAGACATTATGTATGCTCTCATTCTAATTTTTCAGAAGGCATAATTAGCACCAGTGAAAAAAGGGGCTTTATTGGTTGAGATTCCTTCTTGACTAGCCATCTTGGGGACCTAGGATCTCCTTTCAGTTGTTAAAATTATACAAAAGGAACTATCTTTGATACCAATTGTTGAACCCTTAGTTAAATTGAGAGAAGGGGGGGGGGGGTGAATCATTTTAACACATTCATGAACTTCTAAAACTTTTCATTAAACTAATTTACACCTTCAAGGTCAACTAAATATGTGAGCAATATTAATTTGTGAGCAGTAAATATCAAGCAGATTTGTTAATGTAACAACAGTCTTAATATGTGAGCAACAAGCATTAAGCAGGTTAGATAAACCACATCAACACATAGACATCATGCACAGAGACACCAGATATAAGTGGAAACCCATAAAGGGAGAAAACCACATCTTATTATTGTTGTGATGCAAAGGCAAGCTCCAACTCCCTCTCACCACTGATTTTATGTAGGCACCAACCTACAGGAGGCTCCTACCTCAATTCTGCAAGCTACAACTTGCAAGGAAGCTCCAACTCCCATCAATTTTCTGCAGGCACCAACCTACAAGAGGCTCCAATGTCGGCCGCCCACAACTTGATAGGGAAGCTCCAACTTCCTCACCCTCTCAGAAGAAAAACACTTGTTGATTTACCTTGGATATCAGCTTTGTTCTATACCTTCTTCAATGTTGTGCATCAGTCTTCATATCTGCCTTATATCATTTCTGCATCTTCTCATATTTACACTCAGCTCCTCCTTCTTCTCTACTCCGCTCCTCCTTCTTCTTTGCCTCATCGCTTCATCTCTTGCATTCTCTAACCCCTCGATGCATATGTTGTGATATCATTTATACAAATTTCTGTCTCTTCATAATGCTCGTATTCCATGGAATTCAAAGTGAATAGCCCCGACTCCTCGCCTTCCGCCTTCTCATTTATTTGTCCAAATTTCTCATTCGTTAAAAAACTACAACAATTTGTACAAATTTCAGTCAGCATGCTGGAGTTTTGTTTTCTCTACTTGAGACTTTCTAGTGCATCACAAACAATATAAACCAATTAAAAGACATTTACATTCATTTCAACATGGATTACAAATCAACACATTCGTTTTGGATCACCGCGTGTTTTTCTTTTCTGGTACCGTTCGTTTTTTCCTCTCTCGTATGCTCAATACATCGTTGTTGCGTAACTCCCCGTATATATTTAATCGCCTTTTAATATAACGTAACCAACTCTTGAAGTAATAATAAAAGACCTTTTAACATATAAATTTTCGGCTCATCAGATCAAGTTGACCTTTGTTTTATGCTTCGATGTGATGAGTCTCCTCCGTAGATTTCCGATTGCGATTGATCACAATTGCAACCTTCATTAACTCCGTCTGTGCCGCCTTGCTCGATGCGATTGCTTCCTTTGCGATTGTTTTATTGTGATCAATCGCAATCGCAACTTCAAATAGTACGTGCCACCGCTCCTTTTTATTCCGATGCGATGGATTATCGTTCATCGATAAAAGTATATATATATATATATATATATACTTACCGTGTTAATATCTTTTTCCTCTTCAACCTTGATTATTTGATTTCCGCCGATGTGATTAGCAAAGATCCCACCATTGTAATTAAGCGACTCATATCTGTCGTCCATCCTTCAGCAAATCCGAAGGCTGTTCTTCGATCGCTCAATCACAATCGTACATTTCTATTTGTTCGTCACTGTTTCTCCTCCGATGCGATGGTTCAATGTGAATCCAATGGTTCCCAATAATTGGGATTGGATGATTGCGATTAAATCGCACCATCGCAATCACATGGTTCAATGGTCCGCTCTTTCCCGTCTCATGTTCTTCGCCGATGCGATGGAGTTCTATGGATCTAATGGATCATTTACTCGACTCTATAACATTTTCGGGTCCGGTCTTTACTCTTTCCCTTGGCCCCACATAGTCAATGGTTAATACACATTTACAATGTAAAACGCTGACTTTGGATTCAAATACACCACTAACACATATGAATGTTCGGCCACATTATTAACCCTAGATATCTATATAACTCTTATCTCATAAAATTCTAGCCCACAACATATTTCAAAACACACATATATATATATATATATATATTTTAACACAAACCTTCGCCTCATTCATATTAAGGTGTGATTGGATTAATGTGTTTCCAATGGATAACAGATATTAAAGTGCCTTCAACCTTCTTTGGTTTAAATCCTGACATATCAACATTAAATTGAGTTCATGGTAAACCCGGCTTTGGTTAATGACAAGGACCAATGAATATTAGTTCTGGGCCCCACAACATATTGCCTTATGTTAATCTTTATACATTGTGCTCCATGTATTACAGCCTCCATTGTAATATTATAATAAAACCCACGCCCTTGGACTTAAAACAAATGATAACATATATGACCTTTGATTCTATCACAGTTTATTAACTTCCGTCTTCCAAACAAACCATCGCATCATATTACAAAGCATCTGGGCCCACAACAACTTATAACATACCTTGCCACTAATCTTCGTCCACCGCGTGATACAGCGACCATTGGATTTCCTCTCCTCCAGATCGAACGACTATAGCACATATCGCGCTTTTTCTTCCTCCGTGGGTTAATCATTCAAAATTACGCGATGTAAATGGTATTCAAATATGACTTATAGCCACGTGTCGAATGAAGACCCATATCGCATTCAGAAAGGTGAAACCACTTATCATCTCCAAACTCACGCGATACTGCTGGTATTTTCACCCCCGATTTCGTTGTTCATGCAATGTTCCGCGTCCTCTGGCTCAAGGTTCCGCACCGCACACTATCAACGTTTTATTATTATTAAACTCCGCTTCTTAACTACAGGTTCTTTTGATTCGGGCTTCATGTAAGATAAAACACACCATCACATCTATTTAAGGTTTCTTTATGAAACCGTGCCATTGCTTCCATAACTACAAATAGAGGTTAAACAACCCCTCGTCATTCACCTTGGCACTTCCTTTTTAAACATAATACACACAGAAATCAACCAACCACTGTTTCCTACACAACCACTGTTTCCTACACAACCACTGTTTTAGAGTGACCATTTCTCTGCATTCAGTTACTGTGCATGTCAATATATTCTCTGTATATTCTCTATTTCTCTAAATTCTCCACTCCCTGGGCTGCTTCTTTTTGCTGCCCTGTTTCTTCAAATGGCCCTATTCATAGCTGCTCGACCCTTTGCATCCTCTTCAGGTCTTTGTTGCCTCTCTGCTACCTCTCTATATCTTAGCTACCTCTTTTGCTATCTCTCTTTTCCTTTCTTCATATCTAATGTTCTATGCTATCTCCTTTGCCATCAATGACAACATTTCCAACAGTCTCCCCCTTTTGCATTGATGGCAATGCACTTCCATTGCTTTCCTTTTAGAAGACCCTTTCTTCTGTTACTTGCTTTTCCTCCCCCTTTGACATCAATGGCAAAGGGTTGCACATTTCCTAGTGTGCTTTCCAAATCTTGTTCATAATAACCTGATCTTGAGGACCTTTTCCATGCTCTGCGCACTTGCTCTGGTGACTGATCTCCCCCTGGAATGATGTTTTATTTTCTCATCTCCCCTTGGAATGATGCTTCCTTTTCATGTCAGAGAGTAACATCTGCAGGCAATACTCCTAGTTTGTCTCTTATATATTCGAATGGTTCTCTTGCAAGAGGTTTTGTGAATATATCTGTTGTTTGTTCCTTTGTTGGCACATATTCCAACTTTACTACTTTCTGTGCAACTTGTTCTCTGAGGAAATGGTACTTGATTGGGATGTGTTTAGTTTTTGAATGAAGTACAAGATTTTTTGATATACTTATTGCACTTGTATTATCACATTTGATAGAGATAGGTTCATCAATGCTTACCTTCATGTCTTGGAGGGTTTTTTTCATCCACCTGACTTGTGTGCAACATGCTGCTGCTGCTATGTATTCTGCTTCTGCTATAGATAGAAAGATAGATGTTTGTTTCTTGCTTAGCCATGCCACTAGAATTTTTCCCAAATAGAATGCACCTCCTCTTGTGCTTTTCCTGTCATCCACAGAGCTGGCCCAATCTGCATCTGTGTATGCTGTCAAAGTGAAGCTCTTGTCTTTTGGATACCATAGCCCGTACTATGAAATTCCTTGTAGATATCTGAAAATTCTTTTGACTGCTATAAAGTGATTTTGTTTTGGTGCTGCTTGATATCTTGCCACAAGTACTACTACCAACATAATGTCTTGTCTAGAAGATGTTAGGTATAGCAGAATTCCTATCATGAATCTGTAATGTCTTTGATCTAAATCTGCAGATCCATCATCAGCACATAGCTTGCATCCAGTGATCATGGGAGTTGACACAGGTTTGCAGTCTTCCATTTTGAACTTTTTCAACATCTCTTTTAAGTATTTTTCTTGTGAGATGAATGTACCTGTGTTATTTTGCTGAATTTGAAGACCTAAGTAGAAGGTGAGCACTCTAATCATATACATCTCAAACTCTGATTTCATTTCTTTAGAAAATCCTTTTGCTAACGCATCTTTGTTGCTTCCAAACATGATGTCATGTACATACACTACTACAATCAAGAGTTCATTTTCATTGGCCTTTATGTATAGATTGTTGTCTACTCCTCCTCTCTTAAAGCCTTATTTTTGCAAGTGTTTGTCCAACCTTGAGTACCATACATGAGGAGCTTGTTTCATCCCATATAGGGCTTTCTTTAACCTGCACACATAGTCTTGTTTTTCTGTTAATGAGAATCCTTCAGGTTGTTCCATGTAGACTTATTCTTCTAGATCTCCATTTAGGAAGGCAGATTTCACATCCATTTGATATACCTTGAAGTCATGGTAGCATGCAAAGGCCAAAAACATTCTAGTAGCTTCCATTCTGGCTACAGGGCATATGTTTCATCATAATCAAGACCTTCAATTTGTGAATATCCCTTGCATACAAGTCTGGCTTTATTTCTGATTACCTGTCCTTGTTCATTCATCTTATTCTTGAATACCCATTTTGAGCCTATGATATTTTTCCCTGTGGGCCTTGGAGTTAACTCCCATGTATTATTCTTCTTAATCTGGTCTAGTTCTTCATTCATAGCTTTCACCCAAAATTTGTCTTTGCTGGCTTCTTCAAACTTCTTTGGTTCTATTTGAGATAACATAGGCAGGTATACTTCCTCTATTTGTTCAGCTAGTTGTCTTCTTGTCTGGACTCCTACACTCTTGTCCCCAATGATTTGATCTTCTGGATGGTTCTTTTGAGTGTATCTTGAGGAACCTTTTGAGTTTAACTCAGTATCTTCTGTTGTCTTGCTTGATTCATCATCATCTTGGTTCTCTTCTTCATGATCCTCTAGAGGATTGTTGCAACCTGTACTTCTTGTCTTGTTTGGTAGTTCTTCATCAAATATTACATCAATGCTCTCCACAATTTTGCGAAGATTTTTGTTGTAGCACCTGTAACCCTTACTCTTGGATGCATATCCTAAAAATATTCCTTCATCTGCTCTTGCATCAAACTTCCCCAGATTTTCATCATTATTCTTTATGTAACACTTGCTTCCAAAGACTCTAAAGTGCTTGATTGATGTTGGTTTACCATGCCATAGTTCATAAGGAGTCTTGTCACAGCTTGGTCATAAATGAGCTTTGTTAAGAATATGCACAGCTGTGTGTACTGCTTCTGCCCAGAAGGTTTGGGGAATGTTACTTTCTTGCATCATGGCTCTAGCAATTTGTTGTACATACCTGTTTTGTCTCTCTTCCACTCCATTCTATTGATTTGTACCTACAATAGTAAACTGTTGTTTTATCCCATGTTCATTGCATAAGTCTACAAAATCATAGTCTGTGAATTCACCTCCTCTGTCTGATCTGATGCACTTTATCTTGCATCCTGTTTCATTTTCTGCCAATGCCTTGAATATCTTGAATTTCTCAAGTGCTTCCGATTTATATTTTAGAAATGCAACCCATGTCATTCTAGAGAAATCATCTATTATCAGCATGAAGTAGGATTCTCCACTTGGTGTTTTAGTTCTTGAAGGTCCACACAGTTCCATGTGTACAAGTTGAAGTGGCCTACTTGTTGATAACTCATCTTTGGTATTAAAGGATGTGCGGGTCTGTTTTCCCAATTGGCAAGATTTACATATGGTATTTGAGGGCTTCTTTATTGCTAGAATATCTCTAACTGCTTTCTTCTTGCTCAGACTGATGATATGGTCGAAGTTAAGATGTCCCAATCTTCTATGCCATAACCATGACTCCTCAAGTTTGCTAAGGTGGCATGCTTCATTCTCTTCTTTCACTATGTAGACATTACTCTCTGTTCGAACACCTTTGATCAGAGTCTTCCCTGTGGTGCTTGATCTAACTTCACAGTCTTGTGCTCTAAAAAGAACCTCACAGCCTTTATCACACATTTGACTGACACTCAGCAGATTTGCTTTCAGCCCATCCAAAAATAGTACATCTTGGGCCTTTCCTCTACCATTATCTAGACTGACTAAGCCTTTTCCTTTGATTTTCCCTGCTTTATCATTGCCAAAAGTAACATTTCCATATTTCTTTTCATCAAAGGTTATAAACTTGCTTCTATCTCCAGTCATATGCTTTGAGCAACCATTGTCCAAATACCATTGGCTTTTCAGGTCTTGAGTTGTTAGAGCTAGGTCACATTTATTCACCTTCTTTTTCCATTGCATGCATCCTTTTGTTTGGTACCTTTTCTTAGATGATGAACCACATTCTATGAGAGGTCATTTGGAAGGCATATGTCCAATTTTATTGCATACACAACATTTGATCATATTTTAGCAGAGTTATGAGTATGAGTAAACTCTCCATAATTCATAAAACTCCTTGAGGTTTTGAACTTCAGTATTTGTCCATATTTTCTACATTCTATGATTTTACGGCCAAATTCCTTACAGTAAAAACAATATCCATAGAAACAATTTGCATACCTGATGAAAGGTTGTCTTCTCCATTTGTTTGCTTGAGATAGTCTCTTCACTATTTGCATCCTTTGTTGGTTTGAATTAATTCTCCTTGTATGACAATATGTAGCAATATGTCCCAGCTTGTGGCAGGCATAACAGGTGGCATTTTTCATAGGAGGGAAGAATCTCCTTTGATGGCTTCCAAATTTGACATACTCAGGCGTATATGAGCCTTGTTCTGTTGTCTATGTATTTATTTCATTCTTTGTCATTAGAGGTTCCTTCTGGTTTCTATTTCCTTCATTGCAGGTTTCTTCTTCTGTAGGAATCATCTGAGCTACTTCATCATCCTTATCTGCTTTACAAAAATGATATTTTTGTTTTATTTTTCTTTGCCTTTACTTGATTCTCCTTTATAGCCTATCCCAGTTTTTATCAGAGGAGATCTTTGAGCATCCAGAATTTCATTCAACTTACCAGAGCTTGTCATTTGAGACGTATTTATTGACACTTTCCTTTGGGAATTTTCTAATTTCTTCCTCAAGCATACTACTTCTTCTTCCAATTTCTCTTGTTCCTGAACTTTATCCTTAATTTGCTTAAGTAAAATGTCTTCTACCTTCTTGGCTTCTTCAAGCTCTACTTTCAACTGAATGAGGAATTCTAAATTTTTTTCTTCTCTTACATACTTGAGTAGAATGTCTTTCCATTTTCTAAACTTCAGTTTGAGTCTGCCAATTTCCTCCGGGGCACTTCTTAGCTCCCCCTCAAGATCAAGTTCACCTTCTTCTTCATCTTCTAGAAGGAGCCCTTCAAGCTATTCTATGGCCATCAATATAATATCAGAGGTTCCTTCTTCACTTGAGGGTTCATCTGAGTCTTAGATTGCACTGTTGTCTTGTTGAGCATAGAAAGATTTTCTATTTAATTTCTTTCCTTTTTGCCAGTTCTTTGATATAGTTTTCTCTGATTCTTGAGTCTGATTCCTTGTTTTCTTATGAGGACACTTAGTAGCATAGTGTCCAAATCTTCCACAGTTAAAGCATTTAAATGGAATTTTACCTTTATATTTACCTGAGTCTCTATCCAATTTCCTGACAAATTTGGCCTCTTCTTCATCAGAGAAAGAGCATATATCTTCCTTTTCTTCTTTCTTCTTCTCTGTCTTAAAGGCTACCTCCCTCACATTTGACTTCCTCTGTGGCAGTCTCATCTCATAGGCTGTTAGATTTCCAAGTAACTGGTTCATGGTCAAGGTTTCCTAATCAAATGTTTCTTCTATGGAAGAAACCTTGGGGTTAAAGCTGGATGGAAGAGATCTCAGAATATTTTGAACAATTACAGCTTCTTTTATGGTTTCTCGTAGGGCTTTCATGTTATTCACAATTTCTGCAACCCTTAAAAAGAAGCTGGCAATGTCTTCATCATCATTCATTTTTAAATTTTCAAACTGGGCTCTATAGACTTGAAGTTTGGTTGTCTTCACCTTTTTGTCTTCCTCATTGATGTTCTCTAGTGTATCCCACATTTCTTTGGCAGTCTTGTTGTGCATTACTTTGATAAATTCTGCCTCACACGGTCCATTTAAGATTGCATTCATGGCCTTTGCATTAGCTACAAAGTCTTGTTTGGCTTCCTTTTCTGAGTCAGCTGCCTTTGGGGCATATCCAAATTCCAAAGCCGCCCAAAATTCTATTCCTAGAGACATTATGTATGCTCTCATTCTGATTTTCCAGAAGGAATAATTAGCACCGGTGAAAAAAGGGGCTTTCTTGGTTGAGCTTCCTTCTTGACTAGCCATCCTGGGGACCTAGGATCTCCTTTCAGTTGTTAAACTTATACAAAATAAACTGGCTTTGATACCAATTGTTGAACCCTTAGTTAAACTGAGAGGGGGGGGGGTGAATCAGTTTAACACATTCATGGACTTTTAAAACTTTTCATTAAACTAATTTACACCTTCAAGGTCAACTATATATGTGAGCAATCTTAATTTGTGAGCAGTAAATATCAAGCAGATTTTTTAATGTAACAACAGTCTTAATATGTGAGCAGCAAGTATTAAGCAGGTTAGATAAACCACATCACCACATAGATATCATGCACAGAGACACCTGATATAAGTGGAAACCCATAAAGGGAGAAAACCACATCTTATTATTGTTGTGATGCTAAGGCAAGCTCCAACTCCCTCTCACCACTGATTTTCTGTAGGCACCAACCTATAGGATGCTCCAACCTCAATTCTGTAAGCTACAACTTGCAAGGAAGCTCCAGCTCCCATCAATTTTCTACAGGCAACAACCTACAGGAGGCTCCAACCTCAGTCAGCTACAACTAACATCTATCAAGCTACAACTTGATAGGGAAGCTCCAACTTCCTCACTCTCTCAGAAGAAAAACACTTGTTGATTTACCTTGGATATCAGCTCAGTTCTGTACCTTCTTCACTGCTGTGCATCAGTCTTCATATCTGCCTTATACCATTTCTGTATCTTCTCAGATTTACACTAAGCTCCTCCTTCTTCTCTGCTCTGCTCCTCCTTCTTCTCTGCCTCACTGCTTCATCTCTGCATTCTCTAACCTCTCGATGCATATCAATGTGATATCCTTTATACAGTTTGCCTCATAACAGTTCATACTCCACAGGGAATTCGAAGTGGATAGCCCTGACTCTTCGCCTTTTTCCTTCTCATTTATTTGTCTAGCTCATTCAGAAAAACTACAACAATTTGTACAAATTTCATTTTTACAGTGGAGTTTTTTTTTCCTACGGAGACTTGCCAGTGCATCAAAAACAATATAAACCAATTAAAAGACATTTACATTTAGTTTCAACATGGATTACAAATCAACACATTCTGCTTTTGATCACCGCGTGTTTGTCTTTTCTGCAGCTGTATCTATCTTTTTCCTCTCTGTATGCTCTGTTGTTCACTGCAGTTACGTAACTCCTGTACATATTTAACTGCCTTTTTAATATAACGTAACCAACTCTCGGAGTAATAATAAAATACCTTTTAACATATAAAATTCCCTTTCGGGCCCACCAGTCGACCTTTGTTTTATGCTTCGATGCGATGAGTCTCCTCCAGAGATTTCTGATTGCGATTGATCGCAATTGCAACCTTCATTAACCTGTTCCGTTTTGCTGCCTTGCTCCAATGCAATTGCTTCCTTTGCGATTGTTTTAATGTGATCAATCACAATCGCAACTTCAAATAGTATGTGCCACTGCTCCTTTTTATTCCAATACGATGGATTACTGTTCACTGATAAAAGTATATATATATAATTACCGCGTTAATATCTTTTTCCTCTTCAGCATTGATTATTTGATTTCCACCGATGAGATTAGCAAAGGTCCCACCATTGTAATTAAGCGACTAATATTCATCGTCCATCCTTCAGCAAATCCGACGGCTATTCTTTGATCGCTCAATCGCAATCGTACATTTCAATTTGTTCGTCACTGTTTCTCCTATGATGCGATGGTTCACTGTGAATCCAATGGTTCCCAATGATTGGGATTGGACGGTTGCGATTAAATTTCACCATCGCAATCGCATGGTTCAATGGTCTGCTCTTTCCCGTCTCTTCGTCGATGCGATGGAGTTCTATGGATCCGATGGATCATTTACTCGACTCTATAACATTTTCGGGTCCGGTCTTTACTCTTTCCCTTGGCCCCACATATTCAATGTTTAATACACATTTACAATGTAAAACGCTGACTTTGGATTCAAATACACCACTAACACATATGAATGTTCGGCCACATTATTAACCCAGATATCTATATAACTCGTATCTCATAAAAGTCTGGCCCACAACATATTTCAAAACAAACATATATATATTTTGTTAACGCAAACCTTCACCTCATTCATATTAAGGTGTGATTGGATTAATGCGTTTCCAATGGATAACAGATATTAAATCGCCTTCAACCTTCTTTGGTTTAAATCTTGACATATCAACATTACACTGAGTTCATGGTAAACCCGGCTTTGATTAATCACAAGGACCAACGAATATTAGTTATGGGCCCCACAGAATATTGCCTTATGTTAATATTTATACATCGCGCTCCATGTATTACATCCTCTGTTGTAATATTATAATAAAACCCACGCCCTTGGAATTAAAACAAACGATAACATATATGACCTTTGATTCTATCACAATTTATTAACTTCTAGCTTCCAAACAAACCATCGCATCATATTACAAAGCATCTGGGCCCACAGCAGCTTATAACATACCTTGCCACTAATCTTCGTCCATCACGTGATACAGCGACCGTTGGATTTCCTCTCCTCCAGATCAAACGACTATAGTACATATCGCTTTTTTTTCTTCCTTTGTGGGTTAATCCTCCAAAATTACGCGATGTAAATGGTATTCAAATACCACATATAGCCACGCGTCTAATGAAGACCCATATCATGTTCAAAAAGGTGAAACCACTTACCATCTCCAAAATCACGCAATACTGCTGGTATTTTCACCCCCAATTTTTTTGTTCATGCAAGGTTCCACATCCTCTAGCTCAAGGTTCCGCAACGCGCGCTATCAACATTTTATTATCATTAAAATCCACTTCTTAACTATAGGTTCTTTTGATTCGGGCTTCATGTAAGATAAAACACACCATCGCATCTATTTAAGGTTTTGTTATGAAACAACGCCATTGCTTCCATAACTACAAATAGAGGTTAAACAACCCCTCATCATTCACCTTGGTGCTTCCTTTTTAAACATAATACACAGAGAACTCAACCAACCACTGTTTCCTACACAACCACTGTTTTAGAGTGATCGTTTCTCTGCATTCAGTTACTGTGCATGTCAGTATATTCTCTGTATATTCTTTGTTTCTTTGTATCCTCCGCTGCCTGGGCTGCTTCTTTTTGCTGCCCTGTTTCCTTAAATGGCCCTGTTCACAGCTGCTCGACCCTCTACATCCTCTTCCGGTCTCTGCTGCCTCTTTTGCTATCTCTCTTTTCCTTTCTTCATATCTAATGTTCTATGTTGTCTCCTTTGCCATCAATGACAACATTTTCAACAAGGCCCACATGAAATTGTCGTTATGCAAGGTATCCAAAGTATAATTTGTTACCAGTGTAATTTTAGAATTGTATGTTAATGTAATTTGACATTTGAGAATATAATTTAAAGGGGAAACATTGGAAGGTGGACCCAAATAAGTAGCCTAAGAGGGGCGAACTCTGTCATAAAATTGTAGTTTTGTGATGTTGCATGTTTTCTATTTTTCACCGTTAAAAATTTTAAAAACTTAACTAATTTTATTAATTTTATGTGTTTTTGAAATTTTGATCCATTACCCATAAGACATATACTAGCTTACAAAATTTTACAAGAAACCTTCAATTTTAATTTTAGATCATTCATGCATATGATGCATGCCTCCTCTTCTTAGCAACCTCCGAGATTTTCTCAAAATACACGATAGCGTTGTTGATACCCTAAAGAATTTCTTATTCCCAGAAATCCTTAGGAATAGAGAAGAGTCATACCTATGTTGGGGCTGCAAGAAACTGCTCATTTTCTGGGTTATATCATTCCTCCCAGAATCACGTGATTAACTCGACATTATTCATAAAATATGGAACATTTTCAAAAACCCTCTTTCAATCTTCTAGATTTGTCAAGATACTGTGAAGAAACCTGTTTCCCTCAATATCAACTCCACTGATACTTTTGGTCTCTACTTTAATTTGATACACTTCACAATGTCATGTTCTCTGGCCCAAATGCCCATGCAATTGCAAATCAATGTGTGATATTTCATAATTTTTTGTGATTTCTCCAATATATTATTGAGGATGATAAATTTCGAGTTAGTATATTCCTTTGGGAGGAATCTCCCTTTCAATTGTGATTTCCACTGTGCACCTAGTACAAAGGTTTTTTCCTTACCTTTGCTTCCTTGAGAAGATCCTCGAGTTCCCCCTGCTTGCTTATGAGATCCAACACCTATGTTGCGATAGGAAGGGGTTTAACGCCTCCTAGATGGACAACTCATTTAGCCAATGAGGATAATCTATTCGTTGGAAATAACCATAATCTAAATTTTGAGAGTTGTGTTTCATCTTCTTTCCCTCAATATTCATATTTTTTTTCAAAATGTTAGCATAGTTGTTAGTTCACATCATAAAGAAAATAAAATTTTATTTAATAATTTTAATAAAAAGGGAAAAACTACTTTTGTTATAGATCTCAACCTTTGATATGTGAATACTACTAAGGATATGCTAGAATATTCCATAGAGGTTAAATTTTTACCATTCACCTAATAATGATTGATAATTAAATTAAAACTCTGGAATTTCTATTCAAATAGACACCTATGAGTGTAATAAAAAAAATACAATCTCATAAAAAATCATATTCCCAAATTCAACCAAAAATATAAAAACATATATGAATATTTAATGCAATCCATAATACATGATTTTTGGGAGTATAAGAGAAATAATGCTTTAAACACAACAACTTCCACACTTCCAACTAGCATACATGAAGCCTATCGTTTGCAATGCTCCATGTAAAATTAAATC
The DNA here is from genome assembly GCA_034641835.2 of Pinus albicaulis. NCBI lineage: Eukaryota > Viridiplantae > Streptophyta > Pinopsida > Pinales > Pinaceae > Pinus > Pinus albicaulis. The sequence continues at coordinate 831,373,597 of CM076571.1, forward strand.
ACCTCATTTATTCAGTGCCTACCTCATGTAAAAATGGAATAAAATCACCTCATTTATTTAGCACCTACCTCATGGAAAAATGGAAGCCCATCCTTTGCATGTAGTGTTCCATGTAGAGTAAATCCCCTGATTTTCTCATCATCTACCTCATGGAAAGATTTCACTCTCATAACTTCTTTTTGGTTTCTACAATGTTGTTAGCTCTTTTTTGTTTTGTCTCTATTTTAAGGCTCTTTTGAAGCCATCTTCATTTTGGACCTGACTTCTAGGGCCTCCCAAAAGGGTAAGTATCCTCTACATGGTACAAGTCAAACTAAATTCCATGGAAATTTGAAATTCCATTAACACACAACGGTATTTGTGATCTATGCTTTGCTATTGGAATAAAATCTGCAAGAATTGGACACCCTGGAAAAGAAGAACCTGTTCTCGATCACTATCTTCTTCTTTGGTGAGGAAAAGGGGGTGTAACTCAAGTTTAATCATAATAATTCTTTTAAAGATAATCCAATTGTTCTCCTATCCTCCTCTTAATATGTTGGTCATATTTCTCTAATCTAACTCCAAGTATCTTCCAATGGTTTTATATAGGTCTTGGTTACTTTATTATTTATTTTTTCCCTTCTAAAATTGTCATTAAGGTGACAATTTTCAAATGTGCATTTACTTTAATGTGGAATCTTAAAAAATGGTTTATTGTAAAAGCTCGATATATTGCCTTCTCTATTTTATTTCATTGCACATCTATCATCCATGGATTTGTATTTTCTTGTCCATACAAAATATTTGGAAAAAAATCTACAAATTTTCCATGGTTCACCTTATGTTTTTATTTTTCCAATATGGTGACCTTAGTATTGTTTCCACATAAAGGCTACAAAGCCTGATGCAACGATGAGCTCTAGATTGGCTTTTTAAATGTTTCATGCGCTCGAGTGCAGACGCTCTGCAACTTCACATGCAAGTTATGAAACTTTCCAAATGCATGTCTTGCTAATTAACACCATTTAAATTAATCGTACATTCAAGTGTAGACTCTCTGTAACTTCACATGTAGATTATTAGACTCATCCAACACCTCTCTTGATGATTAACACCATTAAATGAAACAATGCACTCACTCTCATATTTGTTGAACGTTAACATAGTATCATTCCCATTTAAATTTTGTTAGGCAGAGAAGGGTGATGGATTCCCACATGTTCTCTACATACCCTAGATCTGGTTATTGGTCCCTGTCTTACAATGAAATTATAGATGGGTGTTTGGATTGACTATTGAATACACCCACAGTCTTACTCTCACACAGGTTTCTTCTAAGTTTGTTGTGTGTGTGTTTTTTTATAGGCTTGTAAAATTATTTAGTGTTTAGGGTTTTCTTGGTAGGTGAAATGCCCACAGGAAGTCCTGAAGTGATAGTTTCATTGTCGATGATTTTCATTGGGAGCTACGAATATATGATTTTTCTTACACTAGCATTGAATTTTCCTTCATTTTTGTTTTTCTCCTTCCTGCCAACTTATTCAACCTAATTTTTACTCTTATTATTGCATATGAAACCTGATGTTGTACTTTTGAATGATAATTTTGAACGTTGGAATGAGGTTGGGGCGTCTTGCTTCAGATCCCCTAGCAGTAGTGTCTAATAACATTTTTATTATAAGTTAGCTTCATGTAGATAACCTCTAGTTGTATTTTGGTGATATTCACCCTCTTTTAGTTTTTATAGTTCTTGTAGATATGGAATATGGAGTGGATGTTATTCTAGTTTAAATTTTAGATGTTACTTAATATCCAATTTCAAGGTTAGTATTAAATTGAGGGACTCAACTTGTTTGGATTATTTTGTGATCTTAGGTTCTCCGACAAGTATGTGTGGTTATTTTAGAAGGGAAAAATATTATTAGCATAGTTGTTTATTTGATTTATGGCCTTTTTAAATATTATTCCTTTTATTTTTCCACTCAAATTACATTGTTAGTTGAGTAATTTTGATAGGGGGAAGTTTCAGGAAGGCATTGTTTTAATTAGCCTCTTCATTTGGTTAATTTGATGGTTCTCCACCAAAGTATGAGAGCCACTTTTACGATGTGAAGCAATAGATGGAGTTTTATTGGCTCGAACTTACATCTGTAAGTTCATTGGATTTTGTAAAGAATTTCTTGTGAAGTTCTACTAAATTATTTATTTATTGGTTCATCAAGTAGATCGAGCACTTGGTATTTATAAGAAAAGTTCCAAATATTGTGCTCTTTGTTTTGCATATGAATCATTCAAACTTTTATATATAGGTTCATTGGGTTTTGTAAAGTAATAGTAGGAAATTATAATGTATAAATTTATGTTGATTGATTATGTAAGTCAGATGATGTTTATACATTATATGGAATTAGTTCATCAATTAGTTCTACTAATTGGTCTTCACAAGGTAAGTGACATGTCTTCTTCTCTTTTGTTTTCATAAACACTTTGGCGGTCAAAATTATGGATAATCTGAAGCGGATGGTAGAACCGTAGAAGGTGCCATACTTTGCAATATTCTCATCATTTATTCTAGGGACTACTATTTGAATAATAGTATGAATTCCTTTATGTAGGTTTATTTTTTGGTTTTCATTTATTAAAGAATTTGTAGCATTTCCCCTTAATCCATTGGAGTTGCAATACTTTTTGCAATAAAACATGCCAAACTGACTTGCGACTTGCTTGAATTTGAAGAATTTATGGAGAGGTTTTGTGGTAGAACTTCCTAATTTCTTTGAGTAGCATTATTTAATGTATTTTGCTTCCAAATACCTTCTTGACATGAAAAATGATTAATCCTTAGGTTGTAGGGAATTCTTTCGTCATTTTAATAAGCATTTCCAATGGTTGAACCCAAAATGTAATCCTTGTAGTAAGCTTGTAGTAAGTCATTCAATATGAATACATGTGGAATTTTATCAATTCTTTCTCTGTCAACCAATATATGGAGACTTTTTCCAGGTTTTTTAGTGTACTACCTAGATATTAAATAAATAAGTGATTACTAGAAAGAAATATTCAATGAATTATTTATTGTAGGTGTTGCAACATAATTTTGAATTCAAAAAGGTCATATTTCATCTGTTGCAATTTTGTTTGCATAAGTTGACCTCCATTGATTTTTCATTGATTAATCACGAGCAAGAGCAGGAAGAATGTGTTTGAACTTCAATTTCCTACACACACACAATTTTTTTCCGACTAAACTCATTTCAACTCCAAATTCTTGTGCACCCCCTAGTTCTCAGATGTAGCTCGTTTGTTACTTCGTATTTTCACTTTTTAGTTTTTGTGTTAAAATAGTTAATAGATTTTGTAGCTAAATATGGAATCTATCATTTTCCCTATAGATACTTTGCACAAGGACCTATAGTCAACTATCATTTAGGAGCATGGAAGCCAACATTTTTACAATCGGCAGAACTATGTTATATGCCCAACATAGCTGCAATTTGTAGTTAGTTGTATATATACAAATTAAAATATACCAACGTTATTGGTTAGGATTTTCTCCCTTTTTGGAGTTATCATTACTGAATATGATATTTTTAGTGTTATAGTTTTTATTTAATCTTAGCACCACAACATTACATGATGTGGTTGAGTGTCGGTGTAGGATGAAAAGAAATCATTCTTTAGCTTTTGTGAAAATAAAATCCCAAATACTTAGTCACAATTTTGGCTGGGATGCCTTCAAATCTTATTGTTTCAGTGTGTCATAGATTAATCATGAGCAAGAGCAGGAAGAATGTGTTTGAACTCCAATTTCCTGCACACACACCATTTTTTTCCGACTAAACTCTTTTCAACTCCAAATTCCTGTGCACCCCCTAGTTCTCAGATGTAGCTCATTTTTACTTCATATTTTCACTTTTTAGTTGTTGTGTTACAATAGTTAATATATTTTGTAGCTAAATATGGCATCTATTATTTTCCCTATAGATACTTTGCATAAGACCTATATTCAACTGTCGTTTAGGAGCATGGAAGCAAAATTTTTTACAATCGACAGGACTATGTTATATGCCCAACATAGCAGCAATTGGTAGTTAGTTGTAGATATACAAATGAAAATATACCAACGTTCTTGGTTAGGATTTTCTCCCTTTTTTGAGATATCATTATCGAATATGATATTTTTAGTGTTATAGTTTTTATTTAATCTTAACACCACAACGTTACATGACGTAGTTGAGTTTTGGTGTAGAATGAAAAGTAATCATTCTTTAGCTTTTGTGAAAATAAGATCCCAAATACTTAGTCACAATTTTGGCTGGGATGCCTTCAAATCTTATTGTTTCAGTGTTGGTGTAAGATGAAAAGAAATCATTCTTTAGCTTTTGTGAAAATAAGATCCCAAATACTTAGTCACAATTTTGGCTGGATGCCTTCAAATCTTATTGTTTCAATGTGTCGTAGATTAATCACGAGCGAGAGCAGGAAGAATGTGTTTGAACTCCAATTTCCTGCACACACACCATTTTTTCTGACTAAACTCGTTTCGACTTCAAATTCCTATGCACCCCCTAGTTCTCAGATGTAGCTCGTTTTTTACTTCATATTTTCACTTTTTAGTTGTTGTGTTACAATAGTTAATAGATTTTGTAGCTGAATATGACATCTATTATTTTCCCTATAGATACTTTGCATAAGACCTATAGTCAACTTTCGTTTAGGAGCATGGAAGCCAACATTTTTACAATTGACAGAACTATGTTATATGCCCAACATAGCAGCAATTGGTAGTTAGTTGTAGATATACAAATGAAAATATACCAACGTTCTTGGTTAGAATTTTCTCCCTTTTTGGAGTTATCATTACTGAATATGATATTTTTAGTGTTATAGTTTTTATTTAATCTTAACACCAAAACATTACATGACGTAGCTGAGTGTTGGTGTAGGATGAAAAGCAATCATTCTTTAGCTTTTGTGAAAATAAGATCCCAAATACTTAGTCACAATTTTGGCTGGGATGCCTTCAAATCTTATTGTTTCAGTGTTGGTGTAGGATGAAAAGCAATCATTCTTTAGCTTTTGTGCAAATAAGATCCCAAATACATAGTCACAATTTTGGCTAGGATGCCTTCAAATATTTTTGTTTCATGAATGAAAAGGTATGGGTGCATAGCTTGGGTTATTTAACTATTATTTAATCGATACATGCACATTGAATATTTTTTTAGTATATTAACGTTCTTATTCTTTCAAAGAGGAGGATGATGATTGGAAGAAAAAAAAATTCCTCAACATGTAGACATTGTAGTAGCACATCAAATTTGTTATGGAAGCACAACAATATTTTTATGTACTTTCATACTAGGGAACTAGAGCCCTTGCTTAATCATGTGCTTACCAACACTTTTGAAAATGGGTTATAAATTGGATTAGAGATAATTAATTTAAGAAAATTGTTCATATCACATTCTAGAAGCAATGCATATTATCAATAAAACATAATAGATTGATATACTCCTCCTATCTATAAAGAGTTCAACATGCATTTAGATTACCATGTTAATTCTTTCAAATTACTTTGGATGATTATAGGGTATCATTGTATTTTTTATGAACAATTATTTCTATGAGACTTCATGGCTTTAACCAATGAAATTCTAATTTGGCCTTAATCAATACAAAGAGGTAGCCAGTATTTTTGTTATCATACCTTTTATAAGTGCCCATTTGAAAGAAACATGTCTTACATTTCTAAAATTATCAATTGAAACTCATATTTATTACTCAATAATAATAATATGAATGAGTTACTCAATAATCCCCTCATCCTTAATTCAACAACTTTGAATTAACTAGTTGGGCAGCTTTGAACTAGCATTTTTTAAAATAAGATAAGAACAACAAATTAAAGAACAACAAATTAAAAAATAAAAATGGTTTGGCAGCTTTGAACTAACATTTTTTAAAATAAGATAAGAACAACCAATTAAAAGATAGGTTTGATCTTTCCCTCATCCTTTATTCAACAATTTTGATTTTTTTTTTAATTACTTGTATAAAGTAGTTATGAATATGCTAAAACTATTGTAATAAAATATTTAATACATGTTGAATATGTTACTAGATGGTTTTGGGTTTAAATATGATGTTTATAATTATATTTCCTATATAAATATATTTTGTTATTATAAACAATGAGATAAAAATATATTTTATTATTATAAACCATGAGATAAGTTAAGTTAATTTAAAAAAATAAAATTAATCAAATAACTTATAACAAAAAAAAAAAAAAATTACACAAATTTCTTGCATAACCATTGAAATTCATGTGTAATTGTATTATTTTTTTAATGTTTTAATTAATTTTTTTAACAACTGAAATTTCAATCAGAAATATACCAGAAGTAAATAATTTACCACGTGGCTATTGTTTTGAAGTGGGTTGACTTCTTTTCCTCTCGACAAGTTAAAAGTTTATATAGCTATTTTGTTTTATAAAAATGGTCTGTCCCGAATTCTAAATATAGCACAAAACGCTTTCTCATGCTCTATTAGTTACTCTAATTCGAAACTTATAATTGCATTGCACGAGCCTCACATATTCTTTCTATATCTATATTTTTTATTTTGACGTTTTAATAAAATAGCATGCTCGACTCTCCCCAAAAAAAACCATGTTAATCACTTTAAATGATTTAATTAAAAACAAGTTTAACTATTTCAATAAAATCCATATTAATCATTTTCATCATTATCTTTATTTTATATGTGGATGATCTTGTGCTGGTTGCTAAATCAGCGCATGGATTGTAGATGCACCTATATGCCTTTGAGTATTTTTGTAAATTAGTGGAGATGCAAGTCAATACCAGTGAGACCAAAATAATGATTTTCTCTAATAAAAAGAAGCAAAGCTAACATAGGTTCTTCTTTGAAGGCAACATTCTTGAAAAAGTAAATGAATATAAGTACCTCGGGATCGATTTCAACAACAAACTTAATTGGGAGGATTGCAAAAAGAAAAGAATTTTAGGCCAGGTGGAAAGCACTATATGCACTTCAAAATAGATGTAGAGAGACAGCGTTATGGGATTGGAACACGATCAAAGTACTTTTTGGACTTCTAGTTTGTCCAGTGCTATTATATGGGTGTGAATTGTGGGCTAGCAACATCTCTATTTCAAAATGAAAACAATTTGAAAAAATTCAAAAACACTTGATCATGAGCAAGTTCAAAATAAAAAGCTATGTTCCCTATGAGATAATGTTGAGTGAAACAAGGGCATCTCCCATAGAAGCAATTGCCATGGTTCGTCTTATAAAGTATCTAAAAATAATTGAGCAAATGAGAGGAGGAAGATGGCCTAAAGTTATCTTCAATGAAGGTATGAGTGAAAGAAAGAAATCATGGATGCAACAAAACAAAAAATGGATGCAAAAATGGAATATTTGCATGAATGTATGTCCCACAAATGGCAAGGAGTTAAAGAATTTTGTGCTAGAGAAGTTCTGTGAGGATATATGGGGAAAAGAGTTGGGTAGAAAGAAGAAGTATTATGTTCAGGTATTCAACCTCACTCGTGATCTCCAACAAAAAGAATATATTGGAGCTAAAATTCTGTGGAGAGCAAAGGTTCTTATTGCTCAATTAAGAACTAACTCATATCAACTTCGGTGTGAAACGGGGCGGTGGAAGAGACCTAAAGAAGCTTGGAAGGAAAGGGTGTACTTTTTGCACTTCTGGGGCTGTGGAATCAGAAAAACATTTCATTTTAGAATGTGACTCTTTCAAAGACACAGAGAGAGTTACCGCAATATGTTAGAATCAATTTCATGGCATTGTGTTTTCAGTGAAGGAACTGTCAGAAGGTTGGGTCAGTTCATCATCAATTTAAATAAGAAAAAGATTGAATTACAAAAGACAAAAAACAAAAAAACTAATGGTCCTATAAACTATTTTTAGTCATTTTTTCATTAAATTCACTCAATGCTCTAAAATGTTGTCATTGTTGCCGCTGTTCTACGGCCCTGCTCCAGTCCCAGTCCCAGTCCCAGTCCCAGTCCCAGCTGTTCCAAATATTAAAGCCTTCACGCTGTTCATGTGGTCCGACACTTAAACTCAATTATGATTGAAGTTGAGATTATCAATTTATGATTGAAGTTGGGATTATCAAATTTGTTGATTCGCATCTAATTAGTACAGAATTTATGAATGCATATCACCATCCAAGGACCACCCAGTCGATAGGAAATCTTGACAAATGACCCACAAATTATGGTACATTTGACCACCCAGGCGATAAAAATCTTATCAAATGAGACAATCTACGGTACATTTGGTTATCCACTACCTTCCTATCTACCTTCGAACTAGGATGCGGAAAAATACATTTTATTTTTATAGATACAAGACAAATAACCATAATATCAGACAAATCTCCATAATGTGAAGGGTATCAGGCATTTTAGCTCGAAGATATAGTTCAATTTAGTTCGTCCAATTTTTGTTGTTAAATACGTCCGTGTCAAATCTTTTTGGCTATATTTGACAAGTCAAATCTTCCCTTGACGGACAATTTGCCCATCAAATTTTGATGGGTATTAATAATAAGGATACAGAAACAAATGGACAACCAGGCTAAGTAATAATGACGGACAATGATGTACTAACTCATAACTTTTGTGGCAAAGAAAAGCACGCGGCATTAAACAACAGTGCTGGAGTTAAACATAAGTAATTAAAAGAAGAATAATGAGAACTCTCTCCAAATAGAAAATCATGGCGACACCAAGAACAGAACAGGTAGTGAGTTGGACAAGAGCACACGCGGCTGTGCTAGGTACAAAATTAAAATATCCTATGAAATTGAGGTTATACTTTCAGCTCGGCATGCGTATGACGTCCATGTGGGTGGGAAAAAAAAACAGAACATTTCATTTTCGTTTAAATTATAATATTAAATTAAATATTTTGGAAATTAAACTTAAATTTCTTTTTCAATTTGCTAATGGATAAAAAATATTAATTTTATGAATTTTAAATTTAATTATTAAAAATAAAATTATTTATAAAAAATAAAATTTAAGAAAAAATATATTGTGACCTAGTGTGTATAGAATTAATTAAAACTGCCGATGGGCTTGTGAGCGATGTGTGGGTGAGTGAATCATCTAATAGAATGAGATTAAAATGTTACGCTAAATTGGATAATGCCAAAAATTTATCAAAGACTCTTCAAAATCGTAGGTCATAGAAAGTTTTCTTGAATGTTTTTTTTTCTTTTTTTTCTTTTTTGAAAGACTCTCGTTCTCTCTTACATTTAATATGTTGGCTATGGATTCAAGCTCAATTTCTGGTGTAACTTGTATCTCTTCAATCAACTCAGCTTCTGGTGCAACTTGTACCTCTTCAATCTCAACTAGAGATAAAACTTGAGGTGCTTCAACTATAGCTGGGAGTGAAACTTTGAGTGTAGATCGTGCTCTTGTGGCTCTCCTTCTTCTGGTCCTCACGACTAGAAACCAATAGTTTCCCTTCTCCTTTCTGCAACTTCAACTTTGTAAGCATCACAAATTTGCAACCATTAAAACCCTACTTGCATAAAAGTCAAGCAAATAACCTTTGCTCTTATACCATCTTGATCTGAATTTGAAGGTTAGTTTTCTTGTTCTAATTTCATCTTCAGATTTATTAAAAATGATAATATTTTCTTCATGTACATTGGGCTTCTTGAAGTGTTTATGATTTTTAAACAATTAAATGTATGGAGATTATGTCGAATTCTTGAACATAAAAACATTAAAACATAATGTTGAACAACAACAACAAAATATACAACAAACCATCACAATTGATCCATTAACACAGTCTTTTGGTGAAGGAGTTCATCCCTCTTGAGCTACATCTCCTTGGTCCAGTTTCCATGGCTTGAACCTCTGTATTAGCTCAAATGTGAAAAATTATTGTTTTACGTTCACCTAATACTATTGAAATCTACTCCAATGTGTTTAAAACATCAAAATCTGTCGGGATAGACTCTTCCCGAGCCAAAATTGGTCGAAATTTGCTCCAGTTATGCTTCATTCAATATTTCCCTAAAATTTTCCTCCAAAACTAGAGAGAACTCCAATTAACACAGCTAAAATTGGGATTCCGCTGAAACTAGCAGACTCCGCCTAACCTGCCGCTATATAAACTTTGGATTAATTAACAGTTAAGTATTTTTTTTTTTTCTAGTTTAGACTAATCCTAATCTTCCCATTTTTTTCTCCTCCTATCCCACCCACGAGTTTCGAACTGGTGACCTTGCAGAGCGAAGTGCCTTAAGAGTACACCCCATCACCGACTGCTCTACACCACGTGGGCTAATTAACAGTTAAGTATTGTTTAAATGGATAAGCGCGCATTTAATTACGCATAAGTGCGTTTACAATAAATAAGGTTTAAAACCTTAAGCTACGAGATTAGTAGATTAACCCTGCAATTAACTTATTAAACCTCTGCTTTATATTCTCTGCTCCGCCGATGGTCTCGTAATTAAGTTGTATGTGGAGGGGGCTGGTCCCCTCCAAACCCCCCGCGTTGAAACTATTTGAATTCAAATGTATGCTGGACCCATAGTCTTACAAGGACTACGTGGGTGGCTTGGTGGTAATACATATGGTTGGCACATGGGAGGTCATGGGTTCGACCCTGACCTCCGCCAATCTCATAATAAATTTTGCCCGAATAATGCGTGCCTTTTACCATAGTTCAAAAACTTTGGTTTGTTTAAATAATTCGAACTCCCGAATAATGTGTGCCCTTACCATAGTTCAAAACTTTGGTATATAAAAATAATTTGGACTTGATAATAATAGAATATGCCCCCAAACTATAATAAAGTTTGAACTTTGATAATAATAAAATTCGAACCTTAAAACCACCAATAAAATTCAACCTTGTAATAAAATACACCATTAAACCTGCAATTCGTCCTTGGAGAATTAAAAAAAAAATCATCTTCCCAATCTAAACAAGCGAATCTCGCAGTGACACTTGTCTCAGTGTCATTGGTCAAAATTAAAGAATATTCCCAGAATATAGCTTGTATGCTGACTAGGCTACCATGGTATCATTCTATCATGTTCTGCAAATTTTTTTGTTGTTTAGGAAAACGAACATCAGGTCATAACTTCATCATACAGAGTCTATTTTTGATGAAACGAATTGCACCGGAATCCTGAAGATGAGCTCTTCGTTGTCGTTTTAGTTTGGAGTATTTATTAGCACTTTCATTTTTGAGCTTAACATTGAGCCTCTAATCATTCCTCCCCACTAAAAGCCTTTCGGACCCCAAAAGATACTATCAATTCTTCAACGAGTGAGGGTACCACTCCCTCACCTTTTCAAGCTCCATCCATTTGGCTTTGGAATGATTTTGTCCCTTGAGTCCCACTCTAAGGTATTCGACATTCCCTCTCCTTGAAGTCCTTGTTCTTCTGTCAAGTATGAGATCTTGTTGAAGTTCATCAAGATATTATGTCGAGAAATCATCTAATGATGGCAGCTGAACATGCTCTCCTTGATCATCAATCAATGGAGACTCAAATAATCTCAAATTATCAACATTAACGACAGAATATATTTGCATATAAGGACGCAAATCTAACTTAAATGCATTGTTACCAATCTTTCCATAATTTTAAAAGGACCATAACGGATTGGCTTAAGCTTTTTACCTTCCCCTTGAATTCTTTCTTTGTTGATATATAACAAAACTTTGTCACCATCTTGGAATTTATGATCAACATGGTGTTTATCATGCCTTGCCTTGTAGATGTTTTGACTCTTCTCAAGTTGTTCTTACACTGATGTACCAACTGAATTTTCTCAATTAACTTCCTCACTTTATCTACGTCTCTATGACCATCAATAGCAACATCTTTCTCAAAGATTAATTCCAAAGGCAATCTTGGCAAGTACCCAAGACATGCCTCAAATGGCGATGTGTTTGTGGAAGAATGCTTTGCCCTGTTGTATGCATGCTGAATGTAATGCAATTGTTCATCCCACAACTTGGGATGTTTGCTGAAATAACCTCTAAGAAGATGAATGACTGTCATGTTAACTACCTCGTTCTGACCATCTGTTTGCGGATGAAATGTTGTGCTCTTCTTCAACTTAGTGTCCATCATGTCCCACAATTTTGACAAAAAATTTCCAACAAACCGGGAATCTCGATTACTTACAATAGAAGTAGGAAGACCAAAATAAACCCATACATTTTGAAAGAAAATATGAGTTGTTTGTTTAGTTGTAATTTGTTTTTTACATGGCATCAAAACACACAATTTTTTGAACCTATTTACAACTACATACAAGTAATCATGACCTTTCCTTGACATTGGAAGACCTCCTACAAAATCCATTTAGATACTCTCCCAAGGACATGAAGGTACTGGAAGTGGAGTGTACAATCCTAGTTTCCTATTGCTAGGATTACTTATTTCACACAAATAACATCCTCTAATGAAATGAGATACAATATCAATCATGTGTGGCCAATAACAATACCTTGGTAGATTCACTATCGTCTTGCCTACATCGAAATGTCCAACAATCAATGAAGTGTGCGCCTACGTTATGATATTGTTTCTCTCTCCCTGTGGAATACATAACTTTCCCAAATGATACAAAAAACTATTATGTACATGATAATATAACTCTTCAATTTGGTTTCCTTGATTCAAGCTTTCATACACATCTTGAAAATCATGATCATGTGCATATTGTTCAATGTAACTTTCACGCATAACTGAATTGTGCTTGAGCATAATAGATGAATTTACAATAGGCCTAGAAATAATATAAGCTACCTTATTGTTAATTCCCTTTTCATACCTGATAACCAAATGGAATTGTTGTAGAAATCCCATCCATCTGAATTATCTTGATTGCTGCAACTTTGGTCGTGACTGTAAGTACTACAATGGTTAATGGTTGGTATGGATAATGGTCTCCTTCCCCATCAAATAGTGCTTCCATATCTTTACACTTTGTACCAAAGCATATAACTCTTTGTCATAGGCAGGATAGTTAGTCACAGATCCATTAATTTTTTTAGAATATAACGAAATGGGCTTACCATGCTACATAACAATTGCTCCCATGGCGTAATCACTAGCATCTGTTTGAATCTCATATGGATGTCTAAGATTCGGAAGAGCCAATACCGGTGTTGAAATGATATGTATTTTTAAAGCGCCATATTATTTTTGCTGCATATCTCCCCAACAGAAGAATTTCTTGACACTTGTCAATGCATGTAATAGAGCTGCAATGGAAGAAAAATTAGCAATTAATTTTCTCCAATATTGTGCTGCCCCAAGAAAGCTTCTTACCTCAGTAACTGTATTGGGCTTGGGCCAATTCACAATGAATTCAAACTTGGAAGTGTCTATCTTAAGCTCACCTCCTCCAATAATGTGTCCCAAATACACTAAAGAAGTCTTTCCAAACTCACACTTCGGCATCTTTAAAAATAATCATTATTTTTTCAAGACATCAAAAACCTTGTTCACATGCATGACATGTTCATCTCTTGATTTGTTGAATATCAAAATATCAGCTAAGTAAAGAATGACGAAGTCATCTAGAAATGATCTTAATACATCATTCATAACTCTCATGAAAGTAGTAGGAGCATTGGTAAGACTGAATGGCATAACTAGCCACTCAAACAATCATTGTCTAGGTTTAATTGCGGTTTTCCAAATGCCCTCTTCAGCTATTATAACTTGATGATACCCACTTCGTAATTCTCTCTTATTGAAATACTTTTCATCCCTTAACTGATCAATTCTTGGGAGTGGATAGCGATTATTTACCATGATTTTATTCAGTGCACAAAAATCCACACACATGCGCCAAGTCTCGTCCTTCTTTAGTACCAAAACAATCAGTGAACCGGGTATGATACCTTTGATCAACAATTCTTGAATTTTCTTCTTTATTTCCATGATCTCTATTATTGAAATGCGATACATGCCAATGTTTGGAAGTGGAACATATTGTTGCAACTGAATCTCATGTTGAATTCTCCTCTTGGGAGGTAACCCATTTTGTTCCTGAAACAACTCGCCATGCTGACTTACAACATCAAAGAAATCATATTTTAATTTTTCATCACAACCTTCAAAAGGTTCCTATTCCATATCATCATTTTTCTTGATCATGAGAAGCACAAAATTTTTACTTGCATTAACTAGTCCCTTCATCTGCCCTACATTAACTAAAGAAATATTCAACTTTTTGCAATGAGCTCTCACAATATACTCCACCCCATCTTTGAGCAAATGATATATGTTCTCATGGCGATAAAATACCACTTTTTTTTTATACAAATATGGACTTCCCAAGACAATTCCTGAAATGTCAAGTGGAACCACATCTAACTCAACTTCATCAAAAAATTTTGCATTAATGTAAAATCGAAATATACATTTCCTTGTAACCTATAAATTTTCATTCTTGACTATCCAAACCAAAGGATATGGCTTATGATGTGGTACAATTTCAAGGCTAAGATTTTTTTTCCAAGTCTTCTGAAATCAAGTTTGCTTGTGACCCACTATCAAATAATGCATCAATCTTTGTATGATTTGAAATCACCCATACATGGAAAAAATCTATCCTTGTTTCTTCATTTGGAGTGTTTTTGTGAAAATTTGAGAAACTAATGTTTTCTATGGCTTCTTTTCCCTTTTTTACCATCACTATAATCTTGGACTCATCACTAGAATCGGATCCAAGAACATGTTGTGTGCTAGCAGTCATCTTTTGTTTTCCCTTGTTGTTTGGTTTCTTAGACATTAGTTTGGGATGTAATTTTCAACAGTGGGCTTCATCATGCCCCTCTTTGGAACAATGTTTTCATGTATTTTTCTCCCATTCTTTCTTAACACTTGCATTCTTCTTTCCTTTCCATTTTCCTCCCTTCTCTTACAACTTACCCTTGAATGACTTCTTCTTACTACCCTCTTCCTGAATGTTCTTCCCCCTTGCTTGAAGATGCGTGGCTTGTAGACAAACTTCATCTAAATTTCTTGGTTTAAACATAACGATAATATGTCTCAAATAGGAATGTAAACCCCCAATGTATTTAAAGAGAGTGTATTGGTAATTCAAGTTTATTCCTAACAACAAAGCCCTTTTCCTACACTCCTGGGCATATTCTTGAACTGTTTGACCCTTTAGTTGCCTAAAAGTTTACCAACTCATAATGATTGTTTGCATGTAAGCTAAAGGATACAATTGTCTTTTAATTGAAGAAATAAACTCAACCCAAGAAATGGATATCTTACCATGGATTTGCATTTCCTCTTGAGTCTTTGCTTCCCACCAGACTAGCGTTGCTCCTTCTAGCCACAATGAAGCCAACTGGATCTTTATGTCATCTTCTTGTAGGTTCTGAATTCTACAATAAACCTCCAATTGACGGATCCAATTGTCCAACTTCTCTTCATTTACCTCACCATTGTACATGTGAGGTTAAAACTTAATGTCCAATTTGAGTAAGGGAGTTTTTCCTTTTGGAGTTTTTGAGTAAGTATGGGTGGTTTTTGTGGTGGAAGTAGAAGACGATGCCGATGGAGATGATGAGGATGGTGGAGATGGAGGAGGCTTCCCCCCACTACCTTTTGAATCGTTCTATTCATCGTTCTTGCCTTCTGAAGTTCCCTCCCGATGTGGAGACTTAGAAGTCTCTCCAATCATCCTGGTGTTCCTCTCTTCAAAGAGGATCCTAACCCTCTCAGCTAGGTCATAGAAAGCCTTATTGAATGCTTCCTCTTCTGAAAGACCTTCAGTATCTCCTATACTTAACATGCTGGCTATGGATTCAAGCTCAGCTTCTGGTGCAACTTGTACCTCTTCAATCTTAGCTAGAGATAAAAATTGAAGTGCTTCAAGTGCAGCTGGGAGTGAAAATTTGGGTGGAGATGGTGCTCTTGTGGCTCTCCTTCTTCTAGTCTTAACCTCAGGACTAGAAACCAATAGTTTTCCTTCTCCTCTCTACAACTTCAACCTTGTAAGCATAAAAATTTTGCAACCAATAAAACCCTACTTCCACAAAACTCAAGAAAATCAAGCAAATAACCTTTTCTTTGATACCATCTTGATCTCAATTTGAATGTTATTTTTTCTGTGCTAATTTCATCTTTAGAATTATATTAAAAATTTTGATCTTTGCTTCATGTACATTGGGCTTCTTGAAGTGTTTATGATTGTTAAGCAAATATGTATGGAGATTATGTTTAATTCTTGAACATAAAAACATTAAAACATAATTCTGAACAACAACAACAAAATATACAAAAAACCATCACAATTGATCCATTAACATACTTTTTTGATGAAGGAGTCCACCCCTCTTGGGCTACGTCTCCTTGGTCTAGCGTCCATGGCTTGGGCATCTCTATTAGCTCAAATGTGTAAAAAATGTTGTTTACATTCACCTGTTGCTCTTGAAACCTTCTCCAATGTGTTTAGAACATCAGAATATTCCAGGATAGACTCTTCTTGAGCCAAAATTGGTCGAAAGTTGCTCCAGTTATGCTTCATTCAATATTTCCCTAGAATTCTCCTCCAAAACCGGAGAGAACTCCAGTTAACTAAGCTAAAATTGGGATTCCGTCTAAACATGCGGACTCTGCCAAACCCGCCACTATATAAACTTTAGATTAATTAACATTTACGTATCGTTTAAATGGATAAGAATATGTTTAACTACGCATAAGCGTGCTTACAATAAACAAGGTTTAAAACCTTAAGCTACGAGATTAGTAGCTTAAACCCACAATTAACTTGTCAGACCTCCACTTTATATTCTCCGCTCTGCCGATGGTTTGGTGATTAGGTCGTATGGGGAGGGGGCTGCCCCCCTCCAAAACCCCACCGTTGAAATTGTTTGAATTCAAATGTATGTCGGACCCATAGTCTTACAAGGACTACGTGGGTGGCTTGGTGGTAAGACATATGGTTGGCATGGGGAAATTCGTGGGTTCAACCCCGACCTCTGCCCATCTGATAATAATTTTTTCCCGAATAATACACGCCTTTACCATAGTTCAAAAACTTTGGTTTATAGAAATAATTCAAACCCCCGAATAATATGTTCCCTTACCATAGTTCAAAACTTTGGAATATAAAAATAATTTGGAATTTGATAATAATAGAATATGCGTCTAACCTATAATAAATTTTTAACTTTGATAATAATAAAAGTCAGACTTTAGAATGACCAATGAAATTCAACCTTGTAATAAAATGCACCATTAAACTTGCAATTCGACTTTGGAGAATTTAAAAAAAAACACCTTCCCAATCCAAACTAG
Source organism: Pinus albicaulis (assembly GCA_034641835.2). Taxonomy (NCBI): domain Eukaryota; kingdom Viridiplantae; phylum Streptophyta; class Pinopsida; order Pinales; family Pinaceae; genus Pinus; species Pinus albicaulis. The sequence continues at coordinate 831,390,958 of CM076571.1, forward strand.
TGAATCCTGCAGTGACACTTGTTAGGGTGTCATTAGGAAAAAATAAAGAATATTCCTAGAATATACCTTGTATGTTCACTGGGATGCCATGTCATCATTCTGTCATGTTCTGCAATTTTTTTAGTTGTTTAGGAAAACGAACAACAGGTCATAACTTCCTCATACAGAGTCGATTTTTGATGAAACAAATTGTGCCAGATTCCTGGCAACGAACTCTTCAATGTCGTTATGGTTTGGAAAATTTCTGAGCACTTTCATTTTTGAGCTTAACATTAAGCCTCTGATCAATTATGTCATTGAATTCCCTCGATTCTAATTGGATAATCTCTTTGCAAAATTCCAAAGGAGTTGAGTCAAAGAATGTGGCCACCGATTCCCAACTGAAAATCCTTTAGTGCCTAGAGGAGGAACTAGCACTGCCTGAAGCACCACACAGAGACTGGGAAGCCATTTTCGAGAAGCCATCACCACCAAATACCTTTCGATAAAAATCCAGACAAAGACTCTAAACAAAGAATGGAGGACTTGACTGTCTTTCGTGGCAACCAACCCTGATCAACTTCGGAGATAATATGAAAAGGGTTGTTGTGAGATTATTCCCCAAAAAAAAAATTCATTATGAAGACAAAACAGTCCATGTATTATGGCATGAGAGGAGTCACGTCGTACCGCTAGGAAGACTGCTCACACACTGAGAGACTAGGTTAAAAAAGAATTTGTGCTTCCTAACCAAGAACAAAGCGAGAGACTAGAGTTGTGAAGACTCATATAAAAATATTCTCATTGAGTCCCAGTGGATGTAGAAAACAGATTCAACCAGATTGATATACCAAGGAAAAAACAAAAGTTAAGAGGAAGGAAAAACCCTATCAAAACCAGAGAGAGAAGGTACCTTGGGACCAAACGCCACTAACCAAGACATGACAGTGAAATGAAATACTTGCTAGGTCAAATTGTTGATTGATTGCTAAAGGGAGGACCGCAACCAGTTTGAAAGATGGTCTAGACCCAAACCTATGCATAAAAAGCACAAAAATAAACATAAACACCATGGGTTAAGCCAAATTCTAGAATGACGAAGGATTCCACAAAAAAACAGTTTGAAAATAGAATTTTACCAGAAATTGTAGGACTAGGGAGTTGAATACCAGAGGACGAAATTGTTGAGGGTTGAGAAAGCACCACAGTGTTACCTGGGGTGTCACTACTAATTGATAAAAAGATAACTATGGGCATGCATCCGCTCACAAGAGAAACACGTTAAGACCACTATATCTAGATATCTGCTACCCTCGGGAATCACATGGCTCCCTATAAATAGGATATTTTGTATAAACACGACCTCCACAAGTAAAACATGATTTTCGCCTTCTCCTTAGCCATAGTGAGGTGTATTGCAGCTTGCACAGATTGAAAATCCCAACATACAAATCATGGGTGATGTAATAAATGTGCATTCCCTCAGAGACAAAACTGAAATGTGCAAGATCCAATCTTCCCTTAGGACTAAATGACATACCTACACACTGGAGGGGAGGTTCGATGACAAATACCGTAAACCAAACATCATCTGTAAAGTTATGCATGCGACATTTAACTTGCGTGATCCTAGGTTTGTGGCTCCTCATGTGGGAGCTCCTAGCATCCCACACGCTACCCTTGCCATGCCATTTTGAGTGGCCAGCTCTCATCCCGAGGGTCATTGCCTCCAAAACGGCGAGCCTTATTTCAGCTGCCATAGGCCCATTAATGCGGCCAGGCAGCTGATGCTCGCCGCACGATGATCTGCATCTTTAATCCGACGGCGGGCATCAGCTACCTGGCCGCATTAATGGGCCTATGGCAGCTGAAATAAGGCTCGCCCTCCAAAACCACACAAAGCCTCCACATGTGAATGATAACTTGTGTCGGAACTCGGCTTTCTGAAAACACTATCATTACTGTACTGTGCCCGCACGACATTCTCACTGGATAGAACTTAGACCACCCCATCGAGGATTAGCGGGTATTTTTATTATCATACCTTTTATAGCTGCCCATTTGAAAAAAACTCGTGTTACCTTTCTATAAATTATTAATTGAAACTCATTTCTATTACTCAATAATAACAATTGTTATTATTACCATTACTCAATAATAATTATTGTTATTTTTGAGTAATAAATGGCTTGCACAACTGCTTTTACTATTAAAATTATCTCTATTAAAAATAACAATGCCACTATTCTTCATTATATTTAAGAAAAAGTTGAATGAATCAAATTACACTATATATGAAAGAATCAAATGAAATTTATTTCTATTGTATTGAAGAGTTAAATGATGAAAATGAAACCAAATATGCATGAATCAAGTTGGGTTTGGTTGTCCCCTCAGCCTTCATTCAACCATTTTCATTGTTTTTAATTACTTGTAAAAATTAATTTTGAATATTGTTAAAACTGCTATAACAAAATATTTAATACATGTTGAATATATTACTAGATGGTTTTGGGTTTAAATATGAAGTTTATAATCATACCTTTTATACAAATATATTTTATTATTACAAATATTGAATTAACTTATTTGATTTTTTTTTTTAAATTAAATGATTTTTAATTAAAAAATTTAATTATATATATTCTATTATTACAAATAATGAATTAATTTAGGTTGATTTTTAATTTTTTTTAAATCAAATAATTAAAAAAATAAATTATTATACATATTTCTTGTACATATATATACTAGTATAGATCCATCTTAAATACAGATCTAATGGGTATCAAATTTCTCCACATTCAATTTTAAGGTCATGATTAAGTCAACACCAATGAGACCCCTCATATGCTCTTAACCATTAGGCCCACTCAAGCTCAAATAAACATTCTAACCATAAAACTTATTTTCATGCTATATACATAATTTTTTAAAAATGATATATAATATATACATAAATGACATTAAAATATTTTACATACATGTACAAAGAGACATTTTATCACACAAATTAGTTAACATAAATGTTAAATAGTTCATTTAAATCTCCTATTGAAATATTTTTGAAAAGTATAAGGTTTAAACATCTTGCTAACACAATTTTTTTATTGCTAATTACTTTACAACACATTCATTTTTTTTTATTAGAGGTGACATTATATTTCTATTTAGAACACGTGTCAACTGAGACTTTCTATTTAGAGCACCTGCCAACTAAGACGGATGGACCAACTTACAATTAAGGTTTAAACCATAAAAACATAATTTTTTTTTATGATATATGCATAATATTTTTAAAATAATATATAATGTATAAGCAATTGACATGTACATTAAGACATTTTATGACTTTTTTATCATTAGCATATTTTTAAATATATGGAAATATCAATTTGTATTAAAATATTTTATAAATAATTAAATTATAAAATTTAAACAATAAACATTTTACTTACAATTTTTTTTACCGTTCCTAGAAACAACCTATGGAATAGATTAGAAGAGCTAAATGTTCCTTTCGAGATAAGAGTGACCGCTATAAGGTTATACGAGAATGTAATTGCCAAGTTAAAGAGCAATGAGGGGTGGTGGAAAGATATTAAGTGTAATATCAGAGTTAAACAAGGTTTCCCCCTCTCCCCTACCCTATTTGGCAGTTACATCGACAGCCTAGAAGGTTGTTTAGAGGAAGTAGGATGTGTCGGGACGATCTTAGCTGGGATAGTCATCATCCTTCTTCTCTATGCTGACGATATTGTTCTTCTGGCAAGGTGCCCATCTTATCTTGATAAGCAACTTAGACTTCTTAAGGTTTTCTTCTCTACCATAAGTATGTCTGTTAATATTGACAAAACAAAAGTTATGATTATCAAATCCAAGAAGGACACTTACGCTAATTTTATATATGACAATAGTAACTTGGAGGAATTGAGGAAGTGTCTTCTTACAAGTACCTAGGAATTGATATTCATCACAAGCTCAATGGGAACTATAGCATTCAAAAAAAGATTAATGGGGGGTGGAAAGCTTATTTTGGTCTTGAAAATAATTGTAAAACGACAAACCTCGTAATGTGGGATAGAAAGAAGTTCCTCTTTGAAAATTTAGTCACTCATGTTATCTTATATGGATGTGAAGTTTGGGGTTGCAACATCTCTAGAGAATCCCGGAGAAAGATTGAGCAAATCCAGAAGCGTTTTATAACGTATAACCTTAAAATTAAAAGCAATGCACCCTATCCTATTCTCTTTATAGAAGTGGGTGTTTCCCATATCGAGAGCCTAGCTATGACTAGGCTTCTGTTGTACAAGCACAAGCTCAATAGCATAGGAGACCATAGACTTCCTAAGCTAGCTTTAAATTCCAGCCAAAACCACCTAAGGCTTAAGCGAGGTTGGTATAAAGACACTAGGGCCTGGTTAAACCATTGGGAGATCGACAAGAATGTTGCATTGCAAAACATTAATAACATTAAAAAAATTGTTACTTATAAGTTCAAAGAAAAAAATGTGGTGTGAGAAAGATCTAGCAGCTAAAAGAAAATTAAGATATTATAAGGAGGTCATCAACCCCACCCTAGAAGAACAAAAGTATCTTTGTGTTTTAACTAGCTCGAAGAAGAAAATTAATATAGCCAAAATTAGAACGAACTCTCATGAGCTCCATAGTGAAATAGGTTGTTGGATAGTTCCTAAAACACTATGAATGGAAAGGATCTTCCATCTCTGTGAGAATATGAACATCCAGGATGAAAATCACTTCCTCTTAGAGTGTCCTGCATACAACCACATTAGAGCTCTTCATAATCTTTGTTGCAACACTGACCTTCCTAGCTTTTTAAGATGTCAAAATTATAGTGAGCTCGAGGCTTCTCTCCAAGCTTTTTGAGCATAGGAATAAAATCTTAAATCAAACTAAACAACTCTTTTCTTTAGGTCCTATAGACCAAAAATTGGTCTCAGTGGACATTAACCATCATCATCATCATCATTATCAAATTCATTTTTTTTTTGCTATGCATAAAGCTCTCCGCACCATAAAACCATTGAAATTCATGTAATTATATATTTTTTTAATATTTTTATTTTTAATTAATTTTTTTTTTTAACAATTAAAATTCCAATAAAAAAATATGCCAAACATTAAGTTAATCATCATTGCCGTTAGATCTCCATACACAACGTTAAAAAAACACATGTAAATGGCTCTTGTTTGGATTGGGCTGACTTGTAACTTGTTTTCCTCCCGACAAGTTTACATGCCTATTTTGTTTTATAAAAATGGTCTGTCCTGCAATATAACGCTTTCTCATGCTCTATTACTTACTCTAATTTGAAACTTATAATTGCCATGCACTAACTCACATATTCTTTCTATATCTATATATCTATATTTTTTTTGACGTTTTAATAAAATAGCATGCTTAACTCTCCCCAAAAACACCATATTAATCACTCCGAATGCTTTAATCTAATAACAAGCTTAACTATCCCAAAAAGGTCCATATTAATTACTCTCATAATTACTAGTAAACAATTAGATTAATTAAATTCACTCAACGCTCTAAAAGTTGTCGCTGTTGCCGCTGTTCTACGGGGCTGCTCCAGTCCCAGCTATTCCAAATATTAAAGACTTCACGCTGTTCATGTGGTCTGACCTTGAACTCAATTATGTTGGAAGCTGGGATTATGATCAATTTTGTTGATTCGTATTTAGGTACAGAAGTTATGAATGCATATCACCATCCAAGGACCACTCAGTCCATAGAAAATCTTGACAAATGGGACACAAATTAGGGTACATTTGACCACCCAGGCGATAAAAGTCTTATCAAATGAGACAATCTACGGTATATTTGGTTATCCGCTACATTCGAACTTAGGACGCCAAAAAATATATTTTATTTTTATAGATACGACAACCATAAAGACAAACCTCCATAATGCGAGGGGTATTAGGGATTTTAGCCCGGATAGTTCAGCTTAGTTGGTAGAGTTTTTGTTAATCAAATTTCTTGGATTTTTTTGGCCTTTGTGTAAATAGAATACTTGCTCAATTCATTTCATAAAGTGTTAGCTATTGACTTACAATTTGCCTATCAAATTGTATTAAGAGTTCTTGATTGACAATTTTCCTATCAAAATTCCATACCGGACAATGATGAATTAACTGAAAACTTTTGTGGCACGGTATTAAACAACCGTGGTGGAGTTATGGTGTGAACCTCACCAGCTCAAAATCAAACGAAACATACGTAATTAAAAGAACAAACAATATGAGAGCTCTCTCTAAATAGAAAATCAACATTAATGGCGACACCAGGAACACAACAGATAGTGGGTTGGACGAGAGCACAGGCTGCTATGCTAAGTACAAAATTAAAATATGCTTATGTCGGTGGGCCAAGTTTTTAGGTTATGGACTTTTATGGAAAGATACAGTGAATTGTAGACAGTAATTTTTGTTTGAGGCTTATTTATGTTGGAATATGTAATTCTTATTTGTTTTTTGTTGTGATTTTTATGTATCGAATTTGTTTTTATTTCGTAAGAGTTAATTTTTTGTTTAGTGTGTGGTTGAAATATTCTCAAAATCAATTTATTGTACATTCAAAATAACTTCTCTACCCAATATGTATGTAACTCTATTTATGTATGTAAATCTATTTGATTAATGGTATGTGTAACTCTATTTGATTAATGGTATGTAGCTTGCATGGTCAGTCAAATTTGAAGTATCCAGTACAGGTTGTCGACTTGACTGTTAAGTTTTGTTAAGTTTTCTTAATTTTGTATGGGGCCGTTTGTCTCCAACGGGCACGCTGCTACTGCTATTTTTGGCTTCAACAAAGTGTCTCCACTTCTTGTTTGTCGTGGAGATTCTGTTTGTTGTTTGGGAATGCCATCGAAATCTATGGTTGTCATCGCTCCAAACGTTCGCAACGAAATTTGAAATTTCTTCTCTTCCTCTCGTGTCATATATTGTGCTATTTACACTCCTATTTTGGGTTGTATTTTGAAAGGTTTTTGTGAGTTTTTTTTTGCTGTGAAATAAAGTTTGTGTCATGTGCAATGTTGTTCACATTTTCATATTTACTTCAAAGAAGTATATATTGTAATGTATAAAAAAAAAATTAAAAATAATTTATAAATTTGTTTTTGAAATTATAATATTAAATTAAATATTTAAAAAATTAAAAATCAAATTTTAAATTGAAATTTTATTTTTCAATTGACTAATGCATAATGCATAAGAAGTGACTAATTTTATAGGGTCTTAAATTTAATTAAAAAAAAATAAAAAAAATATAATGTCACCAAGTGTTTATAAAATTAATTAAAACTGCCACCAAATTAATACTAATTACTTTCATGAAATCAAATTAATTAAAACTGACACCAAATTAATACTAATTACTGATGTAGGACAATAATTTCAACGGTTGTCACGGGCTTGTTAATAATTTCATGGGACGGTTCCTAATTTAAATGCAAAGTTTCACTAAGATATGGAAAAAACAACGCACTGTGAGCTATCGATTGATAAATGGGCCAACTCAATCTGACTAAACCTCTCAGCCTGTCACATTCCCTGACCTCAGAACCCTATGTATTTCTCTCTGTTTACTCTCACACTTTCCAAGACCACCCTCTGCCATTCCACGGTCTCAATTGCTGGTGGTACCCAAATCTGAAACAGCCGTTAAATTTGACAGTTTCTATGACGGGCAAAATCACCCGTGACGAACAATTTATCAAATTTCATCTGGCAACCACTATGCAGCAGATCACGTGTTTTTTTCAAATGCTCCCTCTAAATTTAGAGGGCGCTCAGGAAATCGTATCAAATCATACACACAATTTATGATACATCCAGTCGATACGAAATGTTATGAACTGAGACAATCTACAGTACATTTGGTTATCCAGTACATTGGAACTTACCTGTGTAACAAGAAACTTTTATTTTTATAGATATGAGAACCATAAGATTCTCATATGGGTCTGCACTTCTCGTTGGTCGTGGAGATTCTGTTTGTTTACAACGAAAGTCCAAATTTCTCCTGTGTCTGTCATGTCATATATGGTATTATTTACACTCATATTTGTGTATGTATTTGTTTTGTCCGGTAAAATAAAGTTCGTGTCATGTGTTACCGCGGTTTACATTTTATTTTAGTTTAGTTTTTCAAAGTAAATTTCTGTTTATGTATAATATATATAATGTTTTAACTAGTTTAAAGAAAAAAAATAATATAATCAAAATAAGAATGAATTATCATCAGTTTTATAGTGAAACGGGTAGTTGGGCAGTTCCTAAAATACTATGGGTGGAAATGATTTGTGATCTCTGTGAAAATATGAACATTGAGGATGAAAATCACTTCCTCTTAGACCCACATTAAATCAAATCTTTGTTGCAATACCTACCTTCCTAGCCTTTTAACATGTCAAAATTATAATGAACTCGGAATGCTTCTCTCCAAACTCTTTAAGCATAAGACTACAATTTTAAAATAAACTAAATAATTCGTTTATCATCATCATCATCATCATCATCATATATATAGATAATGTTATTTACACCCATATTTGTGTATGTATTTGTCTTGTCGAGTGAAATAAAGTAGCTATCATGTGTCACTTTTTTTTACATTTTTATTTTAGTTTTTTCAAATTAAACTTCAGTTTTGATGTTATATATATATATATATATATATATATATATATATATATATATATATATATATATATATATATATATATATATATATATATATATATCATTTTATTATTATAATTTTTTAATACAAAAATATTATTTATTTATTTGGTTTATTTTATTGAAAATAACTTTAAAACATAATTTTATTTTATTTTTAAAAGGTAAAACATTTTTTATTTTTTTTAATTTAGTTTTTAAAACCTAAAATATTTTTTTCTTAAATTTAATTTTTTATAAATTATAATTAGTTATAAAATTAATTATTATTAATTATTTATTTTTTAAGTTCATCATGTATATAATAGATGATAATGGGGTGCACTATTAATAGACAATAATGGAGTGTACTATTAAGTTAAATTATATGGGCAAAAATCTAGTATGTTAACAGTTGATGTGGGGGGCAATCCAAACGATTTTGACTACTTAAATGTATATGTGATTTTGACAACTTAAATACCTTTAAATAGCAATTCATTACAATCTTTTTCTCATTGAAAAAATAAATAGTCATTTTTGAAACCAAAAATTAAACTTACAATTATCTTTAAAAAAACATAAGCCTTAATTTTTAAAAATATTAATATATATTCAAAATAATTGTAAATTAAAAAAAATGAATTATAATTTTTATAAAATGTAATGAACAAATTATAAAATTAAAAATAAATTTTGAACACAGAAAAAGTTTAATAATTCATCCTAAAATTACCTAAATATTAAAAACGTTAAAAAAAATTATATAGCTTTGTTTTTCCAGTGTCAGCAAAGGAACATGAACATTGGATTATATTGTTATTTCTTTTACTTCCATTTTATTAATGGATATGCTCTTATTTTGGTATGATTAGTTGTTAGTTATTAATTTGGTTATACTTATGTTTACAAGGCTGTATATTTTGAAATTGTGTTTTCAAATTAAATAATAAAAGTGTGTGTTTTGTTTGTTTTCATTTAATCTTCATTAATTTACATTAAAATTTAATCTTCATTAAATTTAATTAAGAGTTTTTTATTTAATCTTCATTAATTCACATTAAAATTATGTTAAATTTAATTAAAATCATAAATATATTTAATCTAGTTTAAATTTGAAGTTATCAATTTATTTTTTTCAAGAATTTTTAACTTATTAGGATATAAAATTATTTCATATTTAAATTAAAGTAAAAAATTATTTATTAAATTTGAAATAAAATTTATTCTTATTTTTTCAATTAAAAAGTAAAGAGACTCTCCATAATATGTTCTACTTATCATTATTTTTCTATTGTTTTATTAATCATTTTCATATTCACCATAATAGCTAAGAAAAATGAATGTTCATAAATTTTCTTCATATCACGATATTAAAACAAAAAAAAAATTATTATTTTTATACAATAGAATCTTGTTTTTATGTTTTATACAATTAAATATTATTTTTATGAAGATCATGCATTCATATATCACCTATTTATTGAAATTACATCCACTAGAAGATAAAATTCTTTGGTTGTGATAAATTATTTTGTTTCTCATAGAGGAGAAACAATTCCAATTTGAATAAAATCCTCATCCTATGTACAATTAGTACCTAATAATTCTCCATGGCTCCACCTACATATATTCTTAATTCCTATTCCATTTTCTTTTGTCATAAATTCTTTTGTTTCTCATGGAGGAGAAATAATTGCAATTTGAATCAAATCCTCATCCTATCATTCCTTAGATTTACAATTGGTACCTTTTCTTAGATTTACAATTGGTACCTAAAAATGCTCCATGGTACCACCTCCAAATATTCGTACTCCCTACTCCAATTGCTTATATTTATTGTCTATTTAGCAGCTTGCATTCACTACTTGCTAAGATTTCTTACATTTACAAACATGTGTTCTTTAACCTTAATCGATATGAAGATGCAATAGTGATCAAAATTAAGTGAACGTAGGTGTGGCTTCTTATCAAGCTTAAATAAGTACTATTCATTAATTTTTTGTTGAAAAAAATAATGTTATCTCTATGTTCTTTTGCAAATGGTGTCCTGGGTCATGATGCACATCTGCACTAATCATTAGGCTTATGATTCTTATGGAAAAATATTCTTGTAAGTCATAATCTTTTAATGGAAATTGTGTTGTTGGAGGTTTCAAGTAGTTTTTGTATTTTTTGGGAGATTATAGTGATATCCATAAATAATGATATATTTTGATTACCCTTTAAGAAATAAAAACAATTCCATTATAAAACAATTTCATTATATTTAAAAAATAGAATCCATGAAATGAAAGAGTAAATAGTGCACTAAATTCCTTCTATATGATTCAATTATAGATTATAGGTAAATGGTCGAAATGAATTCCCTCCATATAATTCATATATATAGTGTAATTAAATTATCTTATTAAATTTACTAGGTATGCTTTTTATATAGATTGTAATATTTGTGAATCAATGTCATCTATGTGTGCTCATTCAAATTTACATAAAGTTCTAGTATATAGATAAGATTCTTCATTTTAAGTATACACAACTTAATATAATAAAAAGTATAATGTGTGAGGTATATATTAAATATTTTTTTTTTTCATTTTCATAAATGAAGAAATATTTTAACTTGTCAATAGTAAAAAAACTAACATAACATAAACTACAAAGTTACTCTTCAAATTTAATCCTAGCAATAATGATTTATGAAACAGACGTGGGTAAAAAAATATCGATTCAGTAGACCTCGTGCAAAAATTCACAGGGTTAAGTTTTTCTATCAAGTTTTACCTACATATAGCATCCCATGAATAACTTATCACCTACTTAACTAATCATTAACGATATAATCACGAACATCAATTGAAGTAGTTATATAAATGGAATAACTATGTGTGAAAAGGAATGCAACTTGTTATCATAATGTTTTCTGCTGCAACTTTACATAATTAAAATTTTTCATTTAATTGGACTAGCTAATAACACATTGCATGATGTAAGTTTAAACATCATTCAAAGTAGAAATATCATTAATATAATAGAATAGGCAAACATATAAATGGACATTGATATACCCTGGAATCCCGAAGGGAAAAACCAATATACATTTATTTCAATAAATGTTTCATGAGGGAATTCACCCCTCACTTAATGAAAAGAAGAGAGCCCATCCATTATCCATTGTTGAAATTTTAAAAAAGAAACATAGCATTAAATTCAAGCATAGTTAACTAGAGGTCAATACATTCAACATGATGTCATGTTTTTCAAACACTTTACCCCGCATTTCTTCGAGTACAATGTCCTTGTGGCATGGTTTTTTTACCCCATGTAAACTGCATTTGATGATCTTCCACTTGGTATGTAACACTAATTATACATATTGAACTCATCGCCTGCAATAGTATTAGTTATAATCCACCTTTCGATTGTTGCAAAAGGGATAGATTAGAAACTAGCAATCCATTCTTCACATAATTCATAATTCTTTCCGGTAACATTTATCATCAGTGAACTCTAACAACATAATTATGTAAAATATAAATTTATTGAAACCCAATTATTCAATATCTACTTTTTATCATTTCTATGTCATATTCGTTAATAATATTCCATGCACCAATATACATTTATTTCAATAAATGTTTCATGAGGGAATTCACCCCTCACTTAATGAGAAGAAGAGAGCCCATCCATTATCCATTGTTGAAATTTTAAAAAAGAAACATAGCATTAAATTCAAGCATAGTTAACTAGAGGTCAATACATTCAACATGATGTCATGTTTTTCAAACACTTTACCCCGCATTTCTTCGAGTACAATGTCCTTGTGGCATGGTTTTTTTACCCCATGTAAACTGCATTTGATGATCTTCCACTTGGTATGTAACACTAATTATACATATTGAACTCATCGCCTGCAATAGTATTAGTTATAATCCACCTTTCGATTGTTGCAAAAGGGATAGATTAGAAACTAGCAATCCATTCTTCACATAATTCATAATTCTTTCCGGTAACATTTATCATCAGTGAACTCTAACAACATAATTATGTAAAATATAAATTTATTGAAACCCAATTATTCAATATCTACTTTTTATCATTTCTATGTCATATTCGTTAATAATATTCCATGCTTTATACATCTTATCATCTATCACTTCCTTGCACATGCATAAATAAAAGTAAAAGTCATCTCTAATCATTTAATAATCTACCTGCATCATCCTAATTAAAATCTACAAAACCAGAACTTTAATGGTTTTGATCAAAATGGAAACAATTTCACTTGACCATGGAATTGTTTTTCTAGTTATTTTTCTTATTTCCAGACCATGTGTAACAATCTACTTGTTCCCTTAATACAAAACCATTCTTATTTTTACCAACGTGATAACATTGGTTCATGTTGGACATTGGGTTAAAGTCTCCCCATCTGTTTCGTGGCATGGACTAATCTCCTCTCATGGATCTTAACTATGAAAATTTTAGTGGAGAATAATGCTTGCAGGTTTTGGTCTAATGACAATTGTGATTCCAACAAGTGGTATCAGAACAACAGGTCTTGAGTTCGAAACTCACCTAGCTCGCAGTGGGGGGAGATTGTTGGACATTGGGTTTAGCGCTCCCCATGTGTTTTACGACAAGGACTAACTACTTCTCATGAATTCTAACTATAGAGATTGTAGCGGAGACTAATCCCCACAGGTTTTGATCTAATGAAAATTTTGATTCCAACAATTAATAGTAGAAAGTACAAGTAAAATATTGTCGTTTTTATTCTAATGCATTACACAAATTCACATACTTATAAATGAATGTCTAATTTTTATTTTTTTTCTAAGTGCATTAATAAATGCATAAATCCATTCCTACTTATATTGCTTTAATTAATCTTTCATTAATTAAATGCATAAAATTATAAAAGCACATGTTTTTATTCATATTTCACATACTTAAATACATGCTTATAATTATAAAAGAATATTTTCTTATCCACATCAGACATGCATTTAATACAATGCATAACGAATATCAAGCATGCCAATTCACAAGAGTTAATTAAATGCATACAATCATAAAAGCCTCCCTATTCATCCTTATTCCAACTACACCACCACCTTTAACTATATAATAATAAATTACAATCTACATGTGAAAGAAGAGCATGCATGGAATCTTTTCAAAGAGATTAACACATAATAACCATGCAATTTTTTTCAAGAAAATAACATGGTTAACTTATATTTTTATGCACAAGATTCATATGCAATATTTTTCAAGAAAATAACATGGTTAACTTATCTTTGCATGCACAAGAATCATATGCAATATTTTTCAAGAGAATAACACACAAGAACCATACAAATATTTCTAAAGAAATTAACACAATTAATCTATCATTCCCCACAAATAATCATGCAATATTTTTAAGAGTTAAATGCACAGTTAACTTATATTATTCTTTAACAATCATCCCTTCGTTCCTCTAACTTCTGCCAACATATTAGATTAACAATTCTCTACAACAACATAATTCTAGTTGAAAAGATTTGTAGCTTGGATGAATGGAGATTTAGGTTTTTATCATATTAAAGACATGAATTCATGCTCGATATATGGGTTGGAAAATGGAACTTCATACTGCAACTTTCCATTGTAAAATACCCTCAAAGGACTGCTCAAGTTTCCTCTGAGCTCGAATATGGGTTCTTCATTAATAATGCTATTGAGATTTTTTTTCATCAAATTGCAGGAATGATTCATTAAATCCCATTGTGTTGTTTCCCCAACTGTAGCTAACTCCTCGGTAGTGGCCACAGTTTCTCCTCAATATATTTATTTTTGATATATTCCCAAAACAACTAGGGACTTCATTGCTGCAAGAGATCTTGATTGAATATTTTTCTAGAGGTGGGAGTTGATGATGACAACAAATGTAGTGCAGGCCATGGCTTCTGGCTAGCAAAACTCTAGTAAGTGATGAGATCTGGTCCCTGGATTTTGTTCTATGATCCATTATTTCTTTCAGAGAGGTAATGAATAGCCTATTCAAGTCAGATCTTATCTTTCTTGCTCAAAAAATTGAATAACTCCCTCCATTACACAAATATTTTTTCCTCACTGGAAGTTACTATCGTCCATTATATGCGTACAGACCCATCCAAAATCGATTCTAAATTCAAGAAGCGCTATCTCACTACAGGGAATGTACTTTTAATGGTAGTTGGGATCCGTTTCTTGATATTAATTGTTTCAGGAATGTTAAAAATTATAAATTAATAATATGTTTTCTATATTAATAAAATCATAAGTTCCAATGTAATATGTCAGTTGTAGGGATATTACATTCCCTCCCACTTAAATATAGCATCATCCTTGGTGTTCATCACTTTTTCATTTAGTCATCATTATGTTTTCGTCGAGTCTTTATCTCCCATTAGAACTTTGTATTTTGATTTATATTGCTTTTATCTCTCACAATCTGATTTTTACATCTACTTTCACTCATGACATCTATCTCTAGTCATGATAGTTCTATAACCAGAACAATCAAGAGGGGATCCTTCTCCTAAAAAATGAAAGATTTTATTTTCAGGAAATAACAATAAGTAAAAGCAATCATTTTTTATTGATAATCATAAACATTTACAACTGCAAAAATATTCAATTTTTACTTTCAATTTTTTAGCCATTGCTCAATTTCGAAAAAACAAAAACAAAGTTTTATGAAACTTATTACTACTTTCTAATACTTTTGAAAACAATGGAAACTTCATGCAATAATTTAATTACAAGTGGTTTATCATTTGTGGAAAGAACTCTAAGAGTGGTTTATCAACCTAACAACAAGCACCTTGAGTGGTTCATCAACCTCCTTGGAAAGCACCCTGTGGCGTGTGACCAACAAATCCAATAGTATCTCTCAAACATAATCACATCACAATATTTTCAATCAAATGTTATTCACAATTTTGTTGACTATAAATCATTTATTAGAGTATTTTTTCAATTACTCAAAGAGCATATTGTTCTATAATCACATAAATGATCAAATAGCCATAACTGCACAAAGTGCACACTGTCTTAGCCCCTTGCTAATTACATCCACAAGACTGGAAATACAATAGAGGCCACCTTCGAAGTCAAATTCCAATATTTCCTCCTTAAGTGCTAGGGTCCTTTCTTTCCAGGAAACTAATAAGAAATATTTTACATATTTTCACCTCATCAACCCAAGCAATGCCCTGCTAGATCTAGGTATAGGTCTAGTCTTTATCTTCCACTGGCACATTTAAATTCAAACTTCCTTTATCTCACACAATATTTTCATACATCTCCCACCCATGACATTTATCTCCAGTCATGTTAGATTTTGGTGGTCTTCCACCAATGACATTTATCTCTAGTCATGTTAGATCTTGGTGGTCATATCAACCAAACAAGGTCATCCCTTTGAAAAAAATGGAGGATGTTTCTTGTCCCTTCAAGGAACATAAATTATTTTCACTGTTTCATGATAGTTATGAGTCTAAGCTCTTATTTGGTGGCTCTTTTATCTAAATATGGGAAAAATAGTTTTGTTGTGCTAGCTCCCTCATCAATATTAAAAATGTGTGTTTAGGATCATCTCAAGTCAACCAATTGTGAAGGGGTTTATGTGTCAAGTTTTATGTGTCTTTGATGATAAAATTATGAGTTAATTAGATTTTAAAGACTCATGTACAACAAATTAAATGTAGAGAAATAACACACAATAACACATAATAGAATGACTAATAACATATTTCACCCCGCCTAGGCTACATCTCCATGGACATACTTCAACTAGTTAGGCCCTCTTGGGATTAAGAGTTAAATGTATTATTACATGCACCTGTAGTGCTCCAATGGATTTGCAACATTATCCATTAGCTTCAAAAGAACCAATAACCTCAAAAATTACTATTCAATCTCTGAAATTGGTTTCCAGCTAATCTAGGCTTGACCTCCCATCTTGGTGGCCATGGGCTTGTTTAATCTCCAAAGTGACAAAAATGCTTTTAGAATTGCTCCAACGCCTCTGCAACCTATTCCATTATTTTTAGAGCATCAAATACATTTAAAAATGACTCTTATTGAGCCAATATTGGTATTCAGCTGATTTAGGCATGGGCTTCCTTCCTAGTGGCCCTAAGCTTCAATTTTCTTCAAAGTGCCAAAATTTTTGTAAAATTTATCCTCTGCCTCTACAACCTATACCAATGGATTCAAAGCATGCCATTATACTATGAATGACTCTTCCTGAGCCAAAATTGGTCTAAAATTTCTCAAGATATGGTCAAAAGAAATTTTCCCCTAGATTCCTCCTCCAAATCTAGAGAGGACTCCAGATAGCTCTGCCAAAATAGCCAATCTGCCGAAAATGGGGACACCTCAAAATATGCCACCATTTT
The DNA here is from genome assembly GCA_034641835.2 of Pinus albicaulis. Classification (NCBI taxonomy): domain Eukaryota; kingdom Viridiplantae; phylum Streptophyta; class Pinopsida; order Pinales; family Pinaceae; genus Pinus; species Pinus albicaulis. Next base: position 831,408,072 of record CM076571.1, read on the forward strand.
AATCTTTCAGTTAATTAAATTTAATTGGCATATTAATGGGGATAAGATGTGCACTAAGCATGTTTAGTTTGGGTGCTTGGTGCGAGGTCATGTGGAAGGGTCATATGGGAGGAGGGCAGGCCCGCGGGCTCGCCCCCTCCATTCCGCCATTGGATCCACATATGAAGTTCAAATTCAGTTCAGGTGCGGAGACTTTTCAAGTCCCACTCCATGGTCTATTGGTTAGAGCGTAGAAATAGGAGGGGGAGGTCATGGGTTCGATCCGCCCTTCGCCCATCCTAAATACATTTTGTGCCAACGCCATATATAACCTTTGTAAAACGCCATATGAAATACACGCCATATTAAACATTAATCTAAATTTGCAATCAGGCCTACCATGCGGACTTTGTATTAAGCAATATGCGCCTCCACCATTTAATCAGACTTTGGATTATGTTAACATTCGAATATGAAATATATATACAGAAATTGAATTATAAGGTTTGGAAATTAAGACACACACACACACACATATATATCCAACCTTAATACAAAAAAATAATTTCCAACACATAAAAATTCATGAACTCAAATTCCACCTTCTCAAACCAAACTAGTGATACCTGCAGTGACACCTGCCACAGTACCATTGGGAAAAAATTGAAGAATGTTCCCTTCATGCTGACTGGGCTTCCATGTCATCAACCTGTCATTATTCTGCAATTTTTTTTAAAATTTGTCTGTTCTGAACGACGATCAGCAAGGTGTAACTTCTTCATCCAAACTCAATTTTCGATGAAACGATTTGCATTGGATTCCTGGCAATGGGCTGGTTGCTGTCATTTTGGTTTGGTGCAATTCTGAGCACTTTGAATGTTAGAAATTTTTTTTCCCCTAATCCAGATTCCAATCACTCCTTCCCACTGACATGCTTTTGGACCCACAAAAGTTGGTTATCTCATGAGCATTGAATACTATTATGTTTCCCAAGTTATATCATCTTGATTCTACTTGGAGAAATTTCCATGACAACCACTTATGTTCACTAACATGCCTTGCCTTGAAAATGGCTTGGCTCTTCAACCAATGTTCTCCTTTTGTTTTTGACCCAATCCAACACTTGCTAGCTACTTGTTGACTGATATAACACTTTGTTGTACCAAATAAATTCCTTGGTGCTTGGAAAACTAACTGATTTCCTTCCCATTGAGAATCATGTTCCTCCTTTGCACAAACATGCATTCGATGCAAACTTGTCCTTGGAAACCACTTTTCCAAATTAATCCCATATGAGTGAACTACACCAATGAGTGCCAACATCAATAATAACAATAAAATAAATGACCGTTATTTTACCTCCGCGGTTCCAAATTCCACACCTGGAAGAATTCATTCACCATCTCCTTCTCTTCTTGGCGTCAACAAATAAAATGGTCTACAATGGTTGCAACCTTTTTTTGACATCTTGTCACAAACACAACCATCAATCTGAAAAACACCTAATGCAAGAAACATAACTTGATGACATATCCTCTTGCTCCTTCAAAGAAAAAAATTTCACATCATGTGAACATTGCCATATACTCTTGCATCTTGGTGTCAAAACTCATCGACGAACACAAGTCAACAAAACATGTCTCTTCAAACAACTGAATCTCAAGTCAAGCATAAGCATGTGTAATAATTTGACGATTCTTTTCCCAAAAAAAAATGAATTTCACATTTCATGAAACACTTCGTTAACATCTCCTTTGCATATATGGAGGCAAAATAAACTCTTCCAAGTCGATATGACATGCATGTAACACACGATCGACTAATACAAGTCGACACTCATGCATGTGCAAATGATCAACACTCTCAAGTTGAAAACTTACATGTTAAACAAATAAATCGACCAACACAAGTCAATTACTCATGCATGTTCAAGCACAATGAAACAATCAAAATTCCACTTTTCATGCACACAAACTCTCATTTATGTATACAATTATTTAACTCTCTCACAAGTACAATCATAAGTACAATAACCCCATTCATATGTACATGTACTTAAAGAGCTGAAATAAACAAATTTTGCTGCAATAAAGTGAGTCAACATACTCCACTTTCAAACACCTTCTTGGCATAAACACGCAACATGCAATGTAGAGACAAAATAACAAACCATTTATGTGGCGCTTCTTTCAGCTGCACTTCATCATGTGAATCAGCCTAACCCACATCAGTTATGGAATCTTCTTTTCCATTCTTTCCATTCTCTTTCTCCACCTTCTTCAAATGTCATGGATGACTTGTTGGATAAAAAGTCCAACAATTGTGTAGAATATGACCTTGCTTATGACAATGAGTGCAAAACAATTGCATCTTCTTTTAGACATGGTTTGCTTTGTCAAATGGACCGTTGGATTCCTACCTCCTTTGCTTTGAAATTTTCCTGTGGATGGCTATCTTCTTCCAACATATTGAAACATTATGGTTATCCAAACCACAAAAGGAACATGCAAACTTTATCCAAATATTATGTGAGAATTTTCCATGTTTATCATAATCAAAATAAACTTGATTAAAAGCAGATTTATACCTTGAACTTTCACCTTTGTCGCCTTCTTGAGGAGGTGAATTTGATGAGGTAGTGGCTCTCTGCGGAATACCAACAATTAATTCAATGACTTTAGAGCTTTCAACATCCTCTTGTTCATCATTCTCATTAGTTTCATGCTTATGGGCACCTTCTTGCAAAATTTGTGTAAAACTTTTGCATTCCTCACGAACAAAATATTCACAAGCTTGAGGTATTGAACATGAAATGAAAGTCATTCTTAGAATGCCTTCATGTTCCTCCTTGGATTTAGAGTTTTCTCCATCATTTTGTACATAACCAAGACCGAAATACTTACGCCTTTCCTCAATAAAAATTGGCTCAACTATGCCTTGTGCATGTTTTCCCAATCCTTTACCTTCATAGGCCATATTCATCAATCATTTGAACCCTATTCCTCTAGTGTTTCTTTCAAAAGCACCTACACATTCATTTTGAGAGGAAATTGAAGATAAAATTGAATTGCATACCTCTTTTTTATGCACACACATGGCTAAGGCTTCCTTGGAATCATGGAGCTGATTCTCCATCTCATGCATCCTTTCAAGAAGCTCTTGCTTCTCCTCTTTCATGGCAATCAACTTCTCTTGAAGTATAAAGCTCTATTTCTTATCTTCATACATCTCTTGCACCATATTATTCATGATGTAGAGCTTCTGTAAAATATCTTTATCAAAGAGTTTTTCTAAGGAAGATGGATTAGAAACATTGCTTAATAAAGTTGCCATCACACCTACAATGAAAACAAAGCTTCTTTGTTGTGATTTGAGAACTCAGCTCTCAATCTTGACCTTCTCCATCACACATAGACTTGCACACAGTTAAATTCTCCTTGCACAAATTCAAAAACCAATAGCTAATTCTTCTAGCTAACCTTGGATAAAATGAGGTAAATTTTCCTATAATACCAACTTGATCTGAATATGGGCAAACTAGTTTTGTTGTGCTAGCTCCCTCATCAGTATTAAAAATGTGTGTTTAGGATCATCTCAAGTTAACCAATTGTGAAGGGGTTTATGTGTCAAATTTTATGTGGCTTTGATGATCAAATAATGAGTTAATTATATTTTAAAGAATCATGTACGACAAATGAAATGAATATAAATAACAAAAAACATACACATAAAACAATCAAAGATAATAGAGTTCACCCCTCCTGGGCTACATGTCCATGGACCTACTTCAAATAGCGAGGACCTATTGGGTTTAAGAGTAAAATGTATGATTATATGCATTTGTATTGCTCCAACGGATTTTAAACATTCTCCAGTGGCTTTAGAAGACCCAAAAACCTCAAAAATGACTATTCAATCTCTAAAATTGGTGTCCAGCTGATCTAGGCTTGACCTCCCATAGTGGTGGCCCTAGGCTTGTTTAATCTCCAAAGTGACAAAAACACTTACAGAAGTGATCCAACACCTCTAGAACCTATTCCATTGGGTTTAGAGAATTAAATACATCTAAAAATGACTCTTCTTGAGCCAATATTGGCCTTCAGCTGATCTAGGCATGGACTTCCTTCTTGGTGGCCCTAAGCTTCAATATTATTCAAAGTGCCAAAAACACTTGTAAAATTGGTCCTCTACCCCTACAACCTATACAAATGGATTCAGATCATTCCAATCTACTAGGAATGACTATTCCTAGGCCAAAATTGGTCAAACATTTCTCAAGATATGGTCAAAACAAATTTTCCCCTAGATTCCTCCTCCAAATCTGGAGAGGACTCCAGATAGCTCCACCAAACTAGCTAATCTGCTGAAAATGGGGGCGCCTCCAAATATGTTTCCATTTTAATATTTGATTTAATTAAATTTAATCATTGGATTAATGGGGATAAGATGTGCACTATGCGTGTTTAGTTTGGGAGCTTGGTGCGAGGTCATCTGGAAGGGTCATATGGGAGGAGGGCTGACCCGTGGGTTCACCCCCTCCATTTCACCATCGCATCCCCATATGAAGTTCAATTATAGTTTGGGGGCGGGTAATTTAAAATTCCTGCCCCATGGTCCGTTGGTTAGAGCGTAGAAATAGGAGGGGGAGGTCACAGGTTCGACGTACCCTCTGCCCATCCTAAATACATATTGTGCCAACACCATATATAACCTTTGTAAAACAACATATGAAAAACACGCCATATTAAAAATTAATCGAACTTTGAAATCAAACCTACCATGTAGATTTTGGATTAAATAATATGCGCCTCGACCATTTAATCGGACTTTGGATTATGTTAAAATTTGAATATGAAATATATATGTGGAAATTTAATTATAATGTTTGGAAATTAAGATATATATATATATATATATATATATATATATATCCAACCTTAATACAAAAGAATAATTTCTAACACATAAAAATTCATGAACCCAAATTCAACCTTGGAGGACATTGGGAAAATTCCACCTTCTCAAACCAAACTGGCGAATCTTGCAGTGACACTTATCACAATCCTGTTGGGAAAAAATTGAAGAAGATTCTCTGCATGCTGACTAGGCTGCCATGTCATCAACCTGCCACTGTTCTGCAATTTTTTTTTAATTTGTTGGTTCTGAATGACGATCGGTAGGCTATAACTTCTTTTTACAAACTCGGTTTTTGACGAAACGAGTTGCGTTGGATTCTTGGAGATAGGCGAATCATTGTCGTTATGGTTTGGTTCAATTATGAGGACTTTGAATTTTGGACAAATTTTTTCCCCTAATCCAGATTCCGATCACTTTTTTAATATTCCAAAAAACAATAGTAAATAAAACACTTTAATTTTATCAAAAAATAAATATTTACTTTCTCTTAAAGAATATTTACTTTTCAATTTTTATATTTTCAACTACAGGTCATCTTTCACAATCATAATAGTCATTTTAAAATAGATTTACCACTTTGTCTTTACGTTATTTGTGAATCTACATTTTAAAACTAAAAATCAAAGTCAGAGTTTGATTCCCACTATCATCAAATGTTTCCTTAAAAAATTTTCCATTTTCCAAATTATGATTCTTACCACCTCATGATCCCTTGAAAAGTTTTAGACCCTACTGTTAGCCCATCCTTTTGGCTTTGACCTTCAATCAGGGTGTCCCTCGAAATCCAACAATTTGAAGGAATCATGACTGACATCTCATGTCACACTTGTGGTGTTCATTTCGAGTTTCCCATATAATAATCAACATGCATTTTAGGAAAAAATTACTATATATTCTATGCACAAATATTTCATACCATGCATGCATAATAGTGAACATTATAGCTTCACATTCCCAGTCACAAATCACATTGCAAACTTTTACCTTTCACTAGTTCTTATATTCCATGTAGTAGGAATCTTAGTGATGTCACTATGTTGCCATAGATCTACCCATGCTTAATCATATTGATAACATTGGTCACCATTTTAATTTGTAAAACTATACCCTCACAAAATTGTGTTATTTACAAAACATTTTGTAAAATGTACTCATGATGCATTTCAATTTTCACATGCATCAATGTTTCTCAATACTTTAATGAAGTAGAAAGGTAGTGATCTTGTTACTTTTCTATCTACATAAACCATTTGCATGCATTAAAAATAAACATAAAAAATAAGCATGCATATTCCAGACCATACATATAAGGGGATTAAAACAAAATTTTCCATGAGATGTTTTCTATAACAATAATAAAGGGGAGAAAGACCTTCTAATAAATATAGTCATTTTGATTTAAACATTATCATCCACCATAGTTATAATATATGAAATATGATATTCCATTTTCATGCATGTGTGTCTAACCATGCATCATTGCTAACTTGAAGTCAATCAAACATATTTTTTTGGTCAAAGAAATCAGTAATTCCAACCAATTCAAAATGCCATCCAGATTATTTTTAGCAACGATAATGAAGGCACCATAATTCTACAACATGCTAGACCTAACTAATTAGGTTTAATATCCCCGCTGGGGGTGTCCAATCACTTGGAAAAGTGGGTGGGGGGAATTTAAGGACCGCCCGACCCCAAGCCATGCGCCCGTCGACTAACCAGTTTCGCACGAGCGAGTTATAAAGAGCCTCGGGGTAGGCATCATATCGACAGGGTGGTCATGTTAAGAGGGGAGAAGGATGTGCTCTAGATCACTTATGTTCTGTGAGCGATGGTGAAGGTGGGAGCAGAGGCCTATGCTGAAGATCACCTACTAGCTCTCAAGCCGTAGCTTGAGCTCTGCCGGCTTGGATAGACTGGAGAAGCAGACCCATTGGGAAGCAGAGACGAACGGTGGGAAACTGGAAGGTATCCTAGGAGTGGCTCTGGCACATGCGAGTGCATGAGGAGGAAGATGAGGGAGGAGGTAAGACTTTTATACCGGCGGAAATGTTCATGACTGGGTGAATTAGGCTCGCTTCTTGGGAGCCAAGTCCAATTCCGTGTCCAACTCATTAGATACTCATTAGTGTCGCAGCTCCTAGGTGGTTTTGCCTCAAACTGATAGGGAATTCTAGCTTGCTAGTAGTGTTCATTTGTGGGTGTTGGACCCTCTACACCTCCCTGGATGATAGAGGCAGGGGGGGGGGTTGTTTGTATCTCATTTATGGCACTCGAGAGGCATAAGTTGAGGTCCATGCAAACGTCAACCAAGGGCTAGGAGGCAGAACAAGGGAGTCCCGGACGAGAAATTTGGATACGGATTGGAGTATATGAGAAGTCAACAGTGAGGTGGAGCAGGAAGTCTGCATGTCGCAGGGATGTGGACGGGCATGTCGTGGTGGTTTCGGCCAAGAAATGGATCCCATAGTGACTCCAGAAGACCCTATTTCACACTCGGAGTCAAAAGATATCTCGCACTCAGCAACAGCCATGGCTATCTCCTCGGCTCAATCTCCTAGTGACATTGATGCACCAGTCACGCTTGATGTCATTTCCACCTAGTTTCACCAGATTAAACTCATCCTGCATACCCTTCATGAGCAGAGGTATGATGATCATAATGAACTTGAGGCTTACATCCGTGTGGTTCAAAGCCTGTAGATATAGACCATTGAGGCCCTGGAGAGTTTTCATCACATCCTGAGGTGCTCTCAAGACCACCTCCTTGCCCTAGAATCTCAAATGGATCACATCAGCTACCACCTGCACTACTAGGACCATTTCTTTGTGGCTCCTCCACCAGGTCCACTGCATCCTCCTCCTTGAGGATAACTTTGTTTTTTCCACGTTTTTTGAAAATTTTCAGGTAATAACCAAGTGCTTCAAATTCCTTGGCCAACACCTTGGATCCATGGGCACTGTTTTCTGTTGAGGGTGAATGAATGTAATCGAGCAAAGGTGTCTCCTCTTGTAAATTATGTTTTTAAGATGATAATATAATACCAATTTTTGACCGACAAAAAAAAAACTAATTAGGTTTAATATGTAGTGTCACGAAAAATATTTATAAAGGATGAAAATACAAAATTCTGTTAGATGCATGATGTATACCAACTCATTCATACTAACACCATATTTGAATCATCAACTTGTGAAATTTCATTGTCATGTCTGAGGTTTGAGCGATTAATGTAATCAACAACACCTAGTTGCTACTAGTTTTATCATTAAGTTGGTAGAACATACATAATCTATTTAATCTCATGCATTTTAGTACATTATTAAACTATCGAATTATATTGGCTTCCCTCATCCCATTAGTTATCATTCATGCATTTTCATATGAAAGGCCAACCCTTTTCTTTTATGTTCTTATTATAAAAATGCATTTCTATTTATAAGTCACTATTAATTTCATTATTGTTATCATGATCTAAGTTATTTATAAAATTCAAAAAATTACAATATGTCACAATCTAAATAGAGGAATCGTAAATATGGTGCGTGAGAAACTTTAGCAAATAGGTCCTCCATCCTTGGCTTGGAACTGCCTATAGTCAAGGTAGGCATTATTTGACTTCAAACTAACTTCAAGATGATATCTAAAAAACGTATAGCATACTAATTAACTAGCCCTCGTGGTACTTCGATGACCAAAGCATCCTACAGATTTATTTCCCCAACGTGAGATCTCTATAGATAGTACATGAACTACATAACCCCTTATTAGTGACTAATTAACAATAATAAACCTTGGAAAATACACATAAGCAAAGGAATTTGATTAAAAATATATATTTACCTTCTCACTTTTAAATAAAATACAATTGAGCAAAAATATTCATAGTTGCACCCACAAGGATGTAGAAGTGCTAGGTAAAGGTTCAAAATTGGTGAAACAGGCGAATAAAGTGCAATAGAAAAGGGGAAAAAATAGGGAACTTTGTGGCCCCGACATCTCCCCCAACCCAATTTATTTGTGTTTCCTCACACAAATAAAACTATCACTCCCTGCAAAAACCAAAATTTGAAGATTCCTCTCTCCTCTGTCATTTCTTTATCTCAATATTAATATTTGAACCCGAGGATTGAATCTCCTTCAATTTTATTTTAAGCCTTATGTTCTTGGTATTTAATTAGGAAAAATGTATTTTCCACTTCTTATCCTTCTCCTTCAACCCTTCAAGTTACTTCAATAGTTCTTCATTTATGCTTCTCAAGGTGGAGTTTTTGGATTTCATAAAATGGTCAAGGACTTCAATCTCCCTAAAAATTTTTTCCAGAGCCCTAATATTTCTCTCATCCTTGTCCCTTTCCAAAAAAAACTTTATTGGCACTAATTCTCCATGATCCACATAAAATTCACCCATGTGACTAGCACTAGGGTCATCCATAGCAATAGTTGCATCCACCAATTCTGGAAATTTCCCTTTCTTGGTCACAAAATCCTTCACATGGACAAACCCTTTGCAACTCATTGTACACTTTGCCTCCTTAACCATAGAGATTTCCTTTGTAGGATTTTCACTAAGGGGACTTTATGCTTCTGCTGATATACAAACATCTTCATCCAGGTGTGGTTCCTATTCTACATTAGGTTCATCATTTGACAGAGAGATTTTGGGTTCCATAACTAATGGAGGGGTTTTTACAAAAGAAGGAACATGCTCTTATTTCAACACCCCCTTGGTTATTTTGCACATCAGCTCTAGTGTCAATATCTTTGGTAACATACCCATCTTCACTCTTTCATCATTTAATTTGTAAGACACTTGTTTTCTCTTTACACTAACTTCTTTGTCTTGAATAGGTTTCGAACTAGACACTTTCAGTTTTATAATGGAATCCTCATTTGGTTTTTTCTGAATATTAATTGTTTGTTTAGCGTTTCCCTATTCATGAAAAGCAAGAAAATCACTCCAGTTCAAACCTATTTTATTCAATTCTTCATAAAACAATATTTTAATCAGACAATAATGATATAACCTATTATTTGCACAACATATTTATTTTGTACACCTCTTGATATTTTTCTTAAACTCTTTAGAAGGAAATGTGGAAAATTAATAAGTTGACCTAATTCGAAGCGAATAAGGAGCTGAATGTGGTACATAAAGGCCATGGAATAGAAACCTTCACACACCAATAATTTATGTAGCGTGCAGAGGAGGTTTTTCCATCTTTTAACAATGAAATACCTTGGCACTCATTATTTCCAGTTAGCTTTATAATACATATCGATGATGAATCATTGCCATGTGCCCCGTTCTACCTATTCGTTCTTGAACCATTCTTCACCTTCACAAGGAAGCCTTTTTTCCTGAGAGATCATTTGTTTAGAAACGGTAACAACACTAGTCAAAGTTCTATGTAAATAGAGTTAATAAAGGAAAAATAATAACCATGGTCATGAGACACACTTTCCAAGCTAAATGTTGGGAAAAACATCCTAGTGTGGATGTTCATTTGGTTTATTATGGCTAAGGAAATTGGAAAAGGAAATGACAAAGGATTTAGAAATGAAAAGTGGAATTTTGGAAATTTATTTATGAAAAGAAAGGAAATTAGGAGAAAAGGAAGGTGAAAGGTCACATGTTTCATGTGAGAAGGAAAATGGAGGAAAATAATGGAAAATTGAAGAAATTACAGACCTCTTTGATAAAAATAATTTTGAGGATCAGTTGGTACTTTTTTTTTCAGTTTAGTTTTGGAGCTCTCTCTCTCTCACTCTTGGAAACTTAGATTTTACTTGGAGCACTTCAACATTGGAGCAAGGAAAGAAAATGAAGGGAAAAGAAGGTAAATGGAAGCAAAGATCAAGCAAGGAAGATCGAGATCAAGCAACAACAATGATATTACTTGAAGGTATTGATTTTCATGTGTGATTTCATTGCTATATTTGCATGCATGGTACATGCATGTGTGTATTTGGTTCCATTATTGTCATTGGCATGGATTTTTCCAAGTGTGACAGTGATATTTAGCCTTGCCTTGCCATTTCTGGATATCCGTGATGTGATGTGTTCTCTTTTATTTGGTTAAGCGCAATTGTCGAATGGTTTCAAAACTGGGTGAGGTGGTATCTGAAATAAATAGCACATGGCCTAGAAATCTTTGGACCATACTAGGAATGCGGTAAATATGGATTTTGTGTGCCTTAGTGGGCCTAGGAATCCTCTATCGATGAATGGAAGGACATATTGTAAATCCTAGAGGTGTGTGCCCTCGATTAGGGCTAGGAATCATTGACTGATGAATGGCAAGATATACAGTAAAGTATGGAGGGTGGAGTCTTGATTAGGCCTAGGAATCCTCAACCATTGTATGGCAAGATATACAGTAAAGCCTAGAAACTAGGAGACAGGGAAATTCCTCATGGTGTAGGTGGAGAAATCCGATGGCATCCATGCTTTTTTAGGGCCTATTGATCTGATGGGGATTGCGGTAAAGCCCAAGGAAACCTAGTTTGGTTTGGTTTTTAATCCCACATTCATGCTTGGAATATGACACGGAGGTGATCGGCTGGAAGAAATATTTGGTTCGGCCAATATATGGTTGGGTGTTTCATGGAAGTCCTATACCTGGTTTCCTTATGCATTAATTAATAATAGATTCTTCTCCTTGGTATTTTATTTGTAAATGCACTGGATTATATGTGGATTGTATGAATTTTATATCCTTTTTATTTATGTTTCTTATATGTTGGTTATGAGTATATTTTATGACATAATTGATCTATGGAACTCGTCATGCTTTGATTAGAAATTAAATGTACAATGAATATATGTCCTAATATATGATAATGAAACTATTTTGATGAGGCAAAAATAATTCCTTACGAATCTTAGATAAGTATGAGACCACTATGCTCAGATATGTTATTAGGGCTTGTAGATTACATATTTGTGATATGTTTGACGAAATTTATGTCATGGATAGTAGGGGTTAGATCGATCATTTATGTTAGTGATTGCCTTAGTATCCTTATTTCATTGTTATTATTCATTTTGGAAGTTTCATGGAGTTCTAGGCAGTGGCCTCAGACCTAGCCCTGAAAAAGTGGCTCAGAATCTGGGGCTGATTGCACATAATTGCCTGAAAAATCCATAGTCACTAGCATGTCTTGCAATGGGAGTGAATAGAAGGAATTAGTTGAATGCATGGCTTTTTATGGGAGCAGTTGAGGGTCTAGGTCATCAAATTGTCAAGTTTCCTCAGGGGTTGGTCACCCAGAAGGGTTGGTTGGCTCGTGAAGGTTCTATACCATGTGTGGAAGGGAAATTCGGCTTCATTACATCATTTCCACTTCCTTAATTGTACATGGGGAGACCAATCACATCATAGTATCCTCTCGTCACATATTTACCCCATCAAACCGGTTAACTTGGGTAAATGTGGGACGATGGTGTTACAAAGTGGTATCAGAGCATGGTTCACCCCTTAGACTAGATGGGTGGTGTGTTGGTAATGCATACATGTCAGTTGAATATGTGTTCCTTATGTTTGTATTATATGTTTTTGTTGTGTATGAATGGTGGTGGTCACGGTTGTGGTTGTGTCGCCAAGTGAAATTTGATGGTGTTATTGTTGGATGTGTTTACCATGAGTGTTTGGTGATTATGCATTGGTTATGTATGTTATTGTTTATATGTTGTATGCTTCCAATTTCATGGTTATAATTTTCATGCATGAGGTCATTGTAGGAATTTTAGGTTGTCATGATGTTGTTGGTATGTGGTTCGTATGGTCATGCATTGATCTTTGAGTAATGGTCGAAATGATGATTATAGACTGTTATGATTGTGTTTGTACATGTATCATGCTAATATGGTTGATCTTGAAGATGAGATATCATCCCTGGAATTCACGAGACTACAATTCACGAGACTCTCTATGTGGATTGGATGAGAAATATGGTGTTGTTCGAGTCTTCTGAAGGCAGAAATAAGAAGTTGCAAGGAAGATAATGACAGAACCATTCAGACACATGAGAAACAAGAAGAAGTCAATGCAATTATCCTTTAGATTTTTTCAGAATTGAAATACAGGGACAACTTCGTATCAACCGTGAATAGGAGGAAAGGACTAATGGGGCATATGTTAGTAGATATTATGGTGGGAACATGTCAGATAGCGATGACATGATAAAATATGGCAGGCTCTTGGATACCATGGATAGGAGAGGTGATGGACACAAGTTCTATTCTAGTTCTAGTTCTGACAAGAATTATGATCATCATCGTTATCATCCATACAAGAGTGACAAGAGATATTTTCTAGAAGAGTTCAAGAAAGAAAAGCCACCTACTTTTGATGGAGGAGGTAGAGGAATGGTTACTCGGGATGAATAATTCCTTTGATTTGCATGAGTACACAAAGAACATGAAGGAAAACATAGTTATCTTCAGCCTCAAAGGGAAAGCAGACATCTAGTGGGAAGATGTGAAACAAATCAGATACATTAGGACAAAAGAGTTGAGTTGGCATGAGTTCAATGGAATTTTCAAGAAGAAATATTTTGTCAAAAAGGTACTAGAATAACAAAGCCAAGGAATTATATGAGATAAAGATGGGATTGATGATAGATGAGGAGTATACGACCAAGTTCCTAGAGTTATTTAGGTATGTATCATATCTTAAAGATGATAAGGCTAAGGTTCATATATTTTTTAGTGGATTTCCATTAGAATTTAGAGATTAGATTGAGTATGATGAGCCTCAGTCACTTGAGGAAGTAATTGGAAAATTGAAGCACTGTTATGATAAGTCAAAGCATAAGACAAAATCCTAGCAAGATTGGAATGGGAAAGAAAAAGCTAAAGGTAAATGGCAGTCGGAAAGAAAAAGACCTCAGAATGCAGAGGAGAAAGAAAATATTGCACCTCTTAAGAAGTTCAACATAGTTAGATAGGGATATGTATCATAGCATGGAGGGCGTCATAATATAGGTGATGGTACTGGATAGTTGCAATGTTGGACAAGTGGTAACGAGCACCTTAAGAGGGATTGTCCGTAAAATTAGGGTGGTAGGCCTCATATTTACAATGCACAGGAAGCGCAGATAGTTAGGGATGTTGGGAAGAGCAATACATGAATCTATGCAGCATTGGATAATAGGAAGGAATATCACTAGGCATCTATTATCGAAATGGACGGTAAGCTTTGTGATCAAGTTATTTCTATTTTGATTTACCCTGGATCTAATTATAGTTATGTTAATCCTGACTTGGTGGATAAGTGTGGTTTGAATAAATAAGTGCATGCAGAATATTGGTTAATGAAGTTGGCTACAGATACAAAGAAGAGAGCTAATTATTGGGTAAGATCTTATGCATTTGAGTTGAATGGTATGCCTAGATCATTCAATTTGAATGTATTGCTGTTGGGACCATATAGTATGATTTTGGGTATGGATTGGTTGTATCTTCATAGACTAAGGTGGATTGTTATGATAAGGTGATTGAGTGTTTGGATGACAATGGAGAACACAAAATATTGTAGGGTAAGAAGAAAGAAACATCAATTAGCATGGTGATTTCTATGTAGGAAAATCACAACTACAGAAAATGTTGTGTGTTAATTGTAGTGAAAATTTCTAGTGATAAAGGTAAGGAGTATTAGGATGCAGAGGTATTAAGAAACTACCCGATTATACAAAAATTTCAAGATGTATTTTCTGCAGATATTTTAGAGTTTTTTCCTCACAGAGAAGTAGATTTTTCTATTGATTTGGTCCTAGGGGCAACAACAACATCAAAGTCACTATACATGATGAGCACTCTAGAGTTAGTAGATTTGAAGCTTCAGTTGAAGGAAATGCTTGAAAAGGGATATATTAGCCCAAGTGTATCAATGTGGGGAGCACCAAGGTTGTTTGTGAAGAAGAAGGTTGCTACTCTTAGGTTATGCATTGATTACAGGAAGTTGAACAAGGTGACGGTTAAGAACAAATATTTGTTTCCGAGTATTTATGACTTCAATTTGATCAATTTAAGGGAGTAAAATTTTTCTCAAATATTGACTCGAGATCTGGATATCATCAGGTACACATTAAAGAAGAGGATATCTACAAGAAAAATTTCCAGACCAAGTACGAGCATTATGAGTTTGTTGTAGTTCCATTTGGTTTGACTAATGCTCTAGCTACTTGTATGTGCTTGATGAATATTGTGGTGTGTCCTTATCTAGACAAGTTTGTTATTGTATTCAGTGACGACATCTTGATATATTCTATGAATGAGGAAGAACATGTTGAACATTTAACAACAGTATTGAGATTGCTGAGAGAGTATCGGTTGTATGCTAATCTTAGCAAATACAGTTTCTTTCAAACAAAGGTACATTACTTGGGACATGTTGTTTCCGAGGAAGGCATAGCAGTGGATCCAGAAAAGGTAAGATCATTCATGGGACTAATAGGTTATTATATGAGGTTCATCGAAAACTTCTCTTAGATTGTGTATCCTATCACATCATTGCAGCGAAAAGGTAAGAAATTTGAATGGACGAAAGAATGTGAAACACGTTTTGAAAATTTGAAGAAGTTGTTGATGAATGCTCCAATGTTAAAGATTGCAAATCTAGAAAAAGAGTTTATAGTGTGTAGAAATTCTTGTAAAAGAGGGCTTGGTGGAGTCGTTATGCAAGAAGGAAAGGTAGTGTGCTATGAGTCATGGAAACTGAATGAACACAAGAAGAATTATTT
The DNA here is from genome assembly GCA_034641835.2 of Pinus albicaulis. NCBI lineage: Eukaryota > Viridiplantae > Streptophyta > Pinopsida > Pinales > Pinaceae > Pinus > Pinus albicaulis. Next base: position 831,423,715 of record CM076571.1, read on the forward strand.
GACACATGATCTTGAGTTGCCAGCGATCATCCATGCATTGAAGATGTGGAGGCACTATCTTCTTGGAAGGAAGTTTGTACTGATGAGTGGTCACAGTGGATTGAGGTATCTATTCTACCACCGAATCTAAATGCTAGGAAATTTAGATGGTTGGACACAATTAGTGAGTTTGACTTTGAAATCAAGTACATTAAGGGTAAATAGAACATGGTTGCAGATGCTCTTAGTAGGCAGATATAGGTGAATCATATTACAACTATGAGCTCCTATGGGTTAAATTTACAATATCATATCTTATAGGCATGTCAGCAAGATGACGGGTACATGGAGCTTAGGCATAGGTTACAAAAGGGTACAGGTGACCAGGATGTGGACTATCATCTTATAGCAAATGGCTTGATCAAATTTAGGGACAAGATATATGTGGTGAATGACAGTGAGCTCAAGAAACTTATCTCAGGGTAATTTCATGTTAAGTCGTATTCAGGTCACCCAGGATACCAGAAGACATTGACAATAACGAAGATTTTTATCAATGGCCGAATTTGAATAAGGAAATGGAAGAGTTTGTGGCTAGATACTTGGATTTTCAATATGTGAAGGTAGAGTGTAAGCATCCAGGTGGAATACAACAAATAATTTTGATTCCAGAGTGGAAGTGGGAGGTCATTTCCATGGATTTCATCCTAGGTTTTCTGAGGACATCTAGAAAACATGATTCCAGCATGGTTGTGGTAGACATGTTGAAAAAGGTAGAGCACTTCATCCTAGTAAAATCTACGTATTTAGCTAGTGATGTGGAACATGTATTCATCAAATATGTAGTTAAGTTGCATGGTGTTCCAAGAAAGATTATGTCAGACATAGATTTTAAGTTCACTTCCAAGTTTTGGAAGGATTTGTTTGCCAATTTGGGGATAGAGTTGGCCTTCAGCACAACTTATCATCTGCAGAAATATGGACAGACAAAGAGGTCAACAAGATATTGGAGGAAATGTTGAGGATGTATGTGATGCATCAAAATAGGAGATGGGAGGAGAACCTTTAATTGGTTGATTTTTCTTACAAAAATGGTTATTAGGATTCATTGAGGGAATCCATTTGAGGCACTCTATGGGTGGAGTTGTAATACTCCCATCAGTTGGAGTGATCCAATGAACATGGTGTTGATAGGACTCGATATGTTGTTAGAGATGGAATAAAAAATGCAAGTTATCAAGAAGAACCTAAAGGAACCACATGAAAAAAATAAGAGCTATGCAGATAGGAAAATGTTGTTTAAGGATTTTTAGGTTGGGGAGCTGGTGTACTTGTGCATCAAGCCAAATAATAGATACTTGAGGAGAACCTTTCATTGGTTGAGTTTTCTTACAACAATGGTTATCAAGAGTCATTGAGGATGAATCCATTTAAGGTACTCTATGGGTGGAGTTGTAATACTCCCATCAGTTGGAGTGATCCAATGAACATGGTGTTGATAAGACTGGATATGTTGGTACAGATGGAATAAGAAATGCAGGTTATTAAGAAGAACCTAAAGTAATCACATGAAAAATAGAAGAGCTATGCAGATAAGAAAATGTTGTTTAAGGATTTCTAGGTTGGGGAATTGGTGTACTTGAACATCAAGCTGAAGAAGAGCTCCTTGAGGATTGGATCGTATGTGAAGATGACACCTCGATTTTGTGTATATTTTAAGATTCTTGAGTGGATTTTACCATTAGCCTATCGAATTGCACTACCCCTGAAAGTGAAATTCCATGTGTCATTTCTTAATAAGTATGTTAAATATGCTGATCATGTGATTGACTGGTCTGTATTGTAGGTGGAGCTAGATGGAGAATTCCAGCTAGAACCTTAGTGTATATTGTAGAAAATTATGCTCATGCTTCAGAACTGAGCAGTCGAGCAAGTTTAAGTGCATTGGAAGCACTTTGGGCCCGATGAAGCTACATGGGAGATGGCAGATCAGATGCGAGCTATGTATCCCTCTCTATTTGTTGGTTGTGCGAATTGTTTTGGTTTATGTTTTGGTGTGATGAGTTGGTATATGTACATATGTATATGGATGTAATTACCACCATGAGATGTGTTATAAATCTCCAATAAATGGTATGGGTCTCATGTCATTATGGTCGTCATGTTGGTATGTTTTCATGTTGGTTTTCTTTTCAGCATATTGATCATTGTAAATACTGCAATGAGCTCATTTATAAAGCTCCATGGGAAATATTTTTTTCTTTAAACAATATTGTTGGTTGTAGGTGTCATTGAACACTAAGGCCAGTGTTCCCCCAAGGGGGAGGGTTCTGTAACATCCCTGGTCAAAATTCCATGTAAATAAAGTTAATAAAGGAAAAATAATAACCATGGTCACGCGACAAGTATTTCAATATGAATGTTGGGAAAAACATCAAAGAGTGGGTGTTCACCTTGTTTATTATGGCAAAGGAAATTAACAAAGGCAGTGGAAAAGGCTTTGGAAGGGAAAAGTGGCATTTTTGCTAATTTATTTATGAAAATAAAGGAAATTAGGAGAAAAGGAAGGTGAAAGGTCACATGTTACATGTGAGGATGAAAATAATAAATAAGAGGCTTCATTGATAAAAAAAGCTTGTGAGGATCAGTTGGTACCTTTTTGTCAATTATGTTTTGGAGCTCTCTCTCTCTCTCTCTCACTCTTGGTTACTTAGATTTTTCTTTGAGAACTTCAACATTGGATCAAGGTAAGCTAAGGAAGGAAAAATAAGGAAAATGAAAGAAAAGATAAAGCAAGGAAGAGCAGGATCAAGCATCTACAGTGATATTACTTGTAGGTATCAATTTGCATGTGTGATTTCCTTTCTAGAGTTGAAATGAATGGTACATGCATGTGTGTATTTGATTTTTTTATTTTCATTAGCATCAGTTTTCCCATGTGTTATAGTGTTTTTTAGCCTTGCCTTTCCATTTCTAGACAGCCATGGTGTGATGGGTTCTCTTTGCAGAAATTATATAACTTATGTGTTATATGCCCAATATTCTCCTGATCTCACACTATTTTAGCTTCATGCAAAATACATAATTTATTCCACCATTGATCATTTGAGGAAATTAAATCAAGATTGCAATTCACACATGAAATAATAAAAATTTAATCGCACATAACACAGTTGTTTGACGGGAAAGCCTGAAGCTGAAAACCCCAACTATATATTATGTAACATGGAGATCATATGAAAATCTCATACAAGCATACAAAGCTTATCACAAGCTCTCAATATAGTACAATCATCATACACTAATAAGGCCTAATCTTGCAAATCCATGCACGAATATTTTCCACTTGCTAGCCTGCCTCCACTGCGCAATCCCTACTGAAGAATGAATCTGAATGAACTCTAATTGCTCCAACCTTGCTCACAAAATATTCATTAGCATCTCCAATGAATGTGTGGTGCAAAAAATGCAACACTACAGTCACAACTGATAGTGACACTTGCTCTTTCACCTATCTCTCCACTGGTCTCCACTGAAATTGCCATGCACTGTAGTTAACTGATGTATTCTTCAGTTGATTAATGAGTTATTATTTAGTGAATTAATTAAGTAATTAATTCACACCACTCTCACTAGTGTATCAATCAGTTAGACTAGATACAACTAGCTCAACTGAGTCTAACTGAGTTAAACTGAATATAACTCCACCAACTACTTCTCCAACTCCACCAAACTCTACCACTTGAGTTCTAACTGAAGTTCTCCATGCAATAGCTCTAGTAAACCCTCATGCATAGCATAATTCCTTCTGTCAGCTGTTGTGCCACATCTATGCACTGAACTGAAGTGCTCCAAGAGAAAAAGATAATGTTTAGAGTCCAAATATTATTAAGAGCTAATCATATCTGACATATATATTTTTAGACTGGCAGTCTAAAAATAGACTCCGCCCAATATGTCTAAAAATAGAAGTCCATACATTTTTCCAACTTGACCAACCATCCACAAATAGCATCCTGCAACTCATAGAATATGATCGACATGTCTAAAAATAGACATAGTCTAAAAATAGACTTTGCGCCAAAAATCACCTGTGTGGGCCCCACCTAGTTTAGGTGATTATTTTCCAACTAGGATCAAGGATGATGTTTCAGGATGCCTCCTTCATTGTTTCTTGTTGCAGTCTTTAACACTCCCTCTCAACAAGAAAGGATTGTCTTTTCATGCGACATGCAACTCCATGCATTCGCCCTAAAACCTTTGCAAGCGCCCTGCAACTCCATGCATCTGCTCTGCAACTCTTTCGAAACTGAAAGGCTCCAAACAATTCAATCAGTCTTAATGCATCTATCATCAAAGTTTTCGACTTCTGCTGGTACCAACTACACATGTCTTCAGGAACCACTTCACTATTGAACTCTGCACCCATGCACTCTGCACTTGCTATCAACTCTAAATCGTGCTCCAATATCCGAAACTGTCACTTTGATCTGCCTGCATCAATCCAACTAATCATGCTACTGCTGCTCTGTGGGCACCTTGTAGCCAGGTTCAATTCATGAGATCCGCACCATCTCAATGAATCCTGCCCATAAATCTCCTCTTTGGATTACTCATGCATGTCACCCCACCTCTCACCTGGTGGTATAGCTGCATGCACTCCCTCTGCCCATCTGGCACAAAATTTCTCTACATGAGTGGTTACTCCCACTCCATGATCCTCATCTTGTGGCTGCTCCACATCCCGAGGTTCACTCTTACCTACATGCAAATCCTGCTCCCTCTCAAGCATCAATTGCATGTATTTCTTGCACTTCCCAACAGTAGGAAGCTCTGTAGAAATCCCATCTACTTCAAGTCTGTAGAGATTCTTAGCTCGAATCCCAACCTTCTTGACTTGTCCTGTTGCTTTGTGCCGAAGGAAAAATTTTCCTTCACTAAAGACAACATCATAGCCTTTATCCTCTAACATTGCGACTGAGATTAAATTCTTCTTTAAACCTGGAACATGCACAACATCTTGTAAAAGAATGAGTTTACCTGACTCCATCTGAAAGGTAATGGTACCAATGCCGGTCGCATTGTATCGTCCATTTTAGCCCAACTCAACATGCAACTAGAGATATTTCTCCACCAAGTCACCGAAAAGGTTCACATCTCCCGTCATGTGAAAGGAAGCACCCCTATCAAAGTACCACCCTGATCCCATCACACTTGAAACCAAGCATGCGATCAAAGAAAAATCTAGCTCAAACTGCGAGGCTAAGGCATCTCCAGCTGTAGATCCAGCAGCCTTCTTATTCTTCTTCTTCTGTGGACAATTAGTGGAAAAATGCCCATGTTCGTGACAATGAAAACACTTCACTTTGGACATGTCACGTTGTTTTCCATCTTCACCGGCCTCATATATAGAATGGAATTTCTTCCCCTTCTTCTTCTTTGCCTTGGAAACCAAAGCGCAATCCTCTTCATCATCATGCTTTAATGAAGATCCATCCTTGGTACTCCGCCTTATCTCCTCCTGCACAAGATCCGACCAAAGTCGCTCCCAACCCGGCAGTTTCTCCCGTCCATTGAGAGAGTCTTCGTAGCTATGCCAACTCTTCAGAAGCCCAAGGAGAGCCAAGCTCACCAAGTATTCTTCATCAAAACTGACTCCTACACTCCCAATCTCATCCCTGCAGTGGAAAAACTTTGTCAAGTATATCGGAATAGTGTCATTCTTCTCCATTTTTATTTTTCTGAGCTTGTCTTTAAGCGCCAACTTCCTCTGGTCACTTCTGCTTTGGAAAAAGTCTATCAAAGCCTTCCACATCAAGAATGGAGTGGCTTTCCTGTGAAGTTTGGACACAATGTGGTCCTTCACACCTTCCAATAGAATCCTTCGACACTTTGTTACCTTCTTTTGCCATGCGTCAAGTGCGACTGCATCGCTAGAAGCAGGCTTTGGAATATCAACATCTATGAACTCCTTCAACACATTATCATCCAGCACCGCCTCCATCCTATCCTTCCATGCTATTTAATTCAAGCTGCCCTCAAGGGCATACTCCAATTTCAATCTGTTGAAATACATTTCAATGAATGCTCAACTTCAACGCCAAGAAAACGTTGCAGCAATTTCGAATTCCACCAGCACAAAACTCAACCGCTTCAATAATTGCAATCTCCTCCAATGATCAACTGCTCTGATACCATGTAGAAATTATATAATTTATGTGTTATATGTCCAATATTCCCCTGATCTCACACTATTTTAACTTCATGCAAAATAAAAAAATCTATTCCACCATTGATCATTTGCGGAAATTAAATGAAGATTGCAATGCACACATGAAACAATAAAAATTCACACACATTAACAAAATTATTTAATGGGAAATTATGAAGCTGGAAACCCCAACTATCTGTATATAATATATGTCATAGATATCATGTAAAAATCCTCATACAAATCTGATCATATCAAGCTCTCAGTACAATACAATCGCTACATAATAATCAAGCCCGATCTTGCAAATCCATGCACCGATATTTGCCACCTGCTAGCCTTCCTCTACTACGTAATCCCTACTAAAGAATGGCTCTGAATGATTTTTAATTACTCTAGCCTTGCTCACGCAATCCTCATTGGCATCTCCAATGAGTGTTGGATGCAATCAATGCATCATTATAGTCACAACTGATAGTCACACTTGCCCTTCCACCTATCTCTCCACTGGTTTCCACTGAAACTGCCATGCACTGTAGTTAACTGATGTATTCTTCAGCTAATTAATGAGTTATTATTTGTGAATTAATTAACTAATTAATTCACTCCACTCTCACTATTGTATCAATCAATTAGACTAGATACAACTAGCTCAATTGAGTCTAATTGAGTTAAACTAAATACAACTCCACCAACTACTTCTCCAACTCCATCAAACTCTGCCACTTGAGTTCTAACCGAGTCCTCCATGCAATAGCTCCAGTAAACCCTCAGGATTAAGTCTATTAATCCTCGACCATTGTATGGCAGGATATACGGTAAAGCCTAGAAAATAGGAGATAGTAAAATTCCTTACAGTGTAGGTGGATAAATCCAGTGGAATCCATGCTTGTTTAGGGCCTAGTGATCTAGTGGGGATTATGCTAAACCCTGAGGAAACCTAGTTTGGTCTGGTTTGAGTCCCACATTCATGCTTGGAATCTGGCATGGGGGTGATTGGCTGAAAGAAAGATTTGGTTCAACCAATCTATGTTCAGGTGGTTCCTGGAAGTCCCATACCTGGTTGGATTATGCATTCAATAATAAGAGCTTATTCTCCTTAGTATTTTATGTGTAAATGTATTGGATTATATGCAGATTGTATGCATATTATATCCTTGTTATTTTTTTTGGTTATATGTTGGTTATCAATATTTTTTATGAAATTTGATATATGGCTCTCATCATGTTTTAATTAGAAATTGAATGCACAATGAATATATGTCCTAATAGATGATAATGCAACTACTTTGATGAGGAAACAATGATTCCTATGAATATCAAATAAGTATAAGATCCCTATGCTTAGATATGTTTTTAGGACCTGTAGATTACATATTTGTGACATGTTTGACAAAATACATGTATGTCTAGTAGGGGTCAGATAAAGAACTTGTATCATTTATTGAATCAATATCCTTGTTTCATTGTTATTATTCATTTCTGGAAGTTTCACGGAGTTTTGGGGAGTGGCTTGAGACCTAGCACTGAAAAAGTGGCTCAGAATCCAGGGTCGCTGGCACATAAATGTCTAAAAAAGTCCACAATTGATGGCATGCCTTGTTGTGGGAGCGAATGGAAGGCCTCAATTGCATGAATGGCTTCTATGGGAGCGACTGAGGGTCTATGTCAGTAAATTGTCAAGTTACCATATAGGTTGGTCACCTGGAAGGGTTGGTTGGCCCATGAAGGTTCTATAGCATGTGTGGAAGGCCATTTTTGTTTTGTGATGTTAGTTCCACATCCTTAACTGTACATGGGGAGTTGAATAACATCATAGTAGCATCTCATCACATGCTTACCCCAGCGGACCAGTTTAATTGATTAAATGTGGAAGGAGGGTGTTAAAGAAAGCATCATCACCAAGGTTCCAATCGTGGCCACCTTTCCATAGAACGTTTTGCAAAATTCTCTTGCAAATTGTATCAAACCCATTAAACTTCTGCAGAAAAGGAAACCATTTGGTGGCCTGTAGAATTGGTAAACTAGTATTGTATTTGGGATTTTCCTCCTCCTTCGTTAACCATGGTTCTATTATCATCGGTGTCATAGTTTCACCTCTCATAGTCCACAAATTAGCTGAGAATAAAATATGAAAAACAAAAATTAACCATGATTCTCCACTATGAGGATGTAACTTTGAATCTCACGAACCCCGACAATTAAATTGAAACAAATCAGTGAAAAAAACCATAATTCCACACTGTAGAGATATCACTTAAAATATTATAACCTCCAATAGCTTAAAATGAAACAAACATAGTGAAAATAGACCATAATCCAATAATATAAAGATATCACTTTGAATCTCATGACATAACAATATACCACACTCTCACACTATAGAAAACATAAGTCATTTTGTTGGGATTGCAAACCAGCACCATGGAAAACACAATTCCTTCTATTGAAATCATATTTCAAAACTTATTAAAGATAAACACCACCATAAGGCCTTAATTTGGAAAAGGAGCCAATAATGATACAAGGATCAAATGACTAAGGGTAACAGGATAGTGTAGAGGAAGGGAAGTGGATAATGGGATAGTATGAAGCACGGGAAGTGGGTAATAGAATAATAAAAAATAAGAGAAGTGGGTAATCAGATTAGAGATGGCCACGATCAATATTTTTACACCTCTAGCATAGGCATAATAATGAAAATGAAAAGGGAAATTGTTGAGATTCAACAAGATGATGAGCTTAGTGAAAAGTATCGCCTTCACTAAGTGGGCTCGCAGGCTATTTTTGGCACAAGTCTATTTTTAGACATGGTGATAATATTTCAGAAGTTGCAAGATGTTATTTGTGGATGGTTGATCAAGTTAGAAAAATAGATGAAATTCTGTTTTTAGAATATTGGGCGAAGTCTATTTATAGATCGTCAATCTAAAAATAGATGCATGTCTATTATTATTGGCTCTTAATAATAATCAGACTCTAAACAACAACTTATTCTCTTGGAGAACTTCAGTTCAGTGCACAGATGTGGCACAGTAGCTGACAGAAGGAATTATGTTATTCATGAGGGTTTACTGGAGCTAGTGCATGGAGGACTCAGTTAGAACTCAAGTGGCAGAGTTATGACACAGTTGGAAGAAGTAGTTATGGAGTTGTATTTTGTTTAACTCAGTTAGACTCAGTTGAGCTACTTGTATCTAGTCTAACTGATTGATACACTAGTGAGAGTGGAGTGAATTAATTAGTTAATTAATTCACAAATAATAACTCATTAATCAACTGAACAATACAACAATTAACTACAGTGCATGGCAGTTTCAGTGGAGACTAGTGGAGAGATAGGTGAAAGGGCAAGATAGACTATCTGTTGTGACTATAGTGATGCATTGATTGCATCCAACACTCAGTGGAGATGCCAATGAGGATTGCACAGTCAAGGATGGAGTGATTCGAATTCATTTAGAGCTATTCTTCAGCAGAGATTGCGCAGTGGAGGCAGGCTAGCAAGTGGCAAATATCAGTGCATGGATTTGCAAGATTAGGTCTGATTAGTGTATGACGATTGTACTGTACTAAGGGCTTGTGATAATATTTGTATGTTTGTATGAGATTTTCATATGATCTCCATGTTACATAATATATAGTTGGGGTTTTCAGCTTCAGGCTTTCCTAGTTAAAAACTGTGTTATGTGCAATTGAATATTTTTGTTTATGCTTCACATGTGTGTGCAATTAAATTTTCCACAAAATATTAACAAGTGGAATAGATTCAGTATCTTTCATAAAGTTAAATAGTGTGAGATCAGGTGGATCTTGGACATATTCATGCTTAGTGCATATAATTTCTACATGGTATCAAATAATTTTTGATTGAAGATTGCAATTGTGAAGTGAGTTTGTGCTGGTGGACAATTCGAATTTTCTACAGATGATTCTTGGTGCAGAAATCGAGTATACATTGAAATGTCTTTCAACGGGTTGAGATTTGAGTATGCCCTTGATGGGAGCTCGAATTACATAGCGTGAAAGGACAGGATGGAGGTGGTGTTGGAGGATAATGGGTTGAAGGAGTTCATTGATATCGATGTTCCTAAGCTGGGATCTAGTGATGTTGCATTACTTGATGCATGGCAAAAGAAGACTGCAAAGACGAGGAGGATTACGTTGGAAGGTGTGAAGGACCACACTGTGTCCAGCCTTCATAAGAAAGACACTCCATTCTTAATGTGGAAGGCTTTAACAGACTTTTTCCAAAGCAGAAGTGACCAGAGGAAGTTGGCACTTAAAGACAAGCTCAGAAAAATAAAAATGGAGAAAGGCGATAGTATTCCAAAATACCTCACAAAGTTTGTCCACTGCAAGGATGAACTGGGAAGTGTGGGGGTTATTTTTGATGAATAAGACTTCGTGAGCTTGGCTCTCCTTGGGCTTCTGAAGATTTGGCATAGCTACGAAGACTCTGTCAATGGACAGGAGAAACTGCCAGGATGGGAGCGAATTTGGTCGGATCTTGTGCAGGAGGAGATAAGGTGGGGTACCAGGGATGGATCTTCATCGAAGAATGAATATGAAGAGAATTGTGCTTTGGCTACCAAAGAAAGGAAAGCGAATGGGAAGAAAAATCCTTCTAAATCTGGTGCAAAAGGCAAGAAGCAGGATTTGTCCAAAGTGAAGTGTTTTCACTGTCATGAGCATGGACATTTCGCCACTAACTGTCCACAGAAGAAGAAGAATAAGCAGGGTGTTGTATTTGCAGCTAGAGAGGCCTTAGCCTCGCAATTTGAGCTGGATTTTTCCTTGATCGCATGCTTGGTTTCAAGCTGCATGGGATCGATGTGGTATCTTGACAGTGGTGCGTCTTTCCATATGACGGGAGACAAAGAGTTGTTTAGTGATTTGGAGGAGAAGGACCTCCAGATGCATATAGAGATGGGCGATGATGGTCGGTACAATGCGACTGGCATTGGGACCTTTACCTTTGAGAGGGAGTCTGGTAATCTGTTCTTGTTGAAGAATGTTATGCATGTTCTAGGTCTGAATAAGAACTTGGTCTGAGTCGCAACGCTGGAAGACAAGGGTTATGATGTTGTTTTCATTAAGGGAAAAGCCTTCCTTCAACATAAAAAAATAGGTCAAACCAAGAAGATAGGGGTTCAAATTAAGAATATCTACAAGTGGGAGGTAGATGGTTGCGCTGCAATGGTGGGAAAAGCAGAAGAAGTGGTGAGCTGGGATGAGGGCGAGTTATGGCACAGGAGATTGGGCCATCTTCACCATGGCGCTTTGAAGATTTTGCAGCAAATTTCTACTGGACTTCCCAAGGGTACTCTTGCACAGTTAGATCAGTGCAAAGGATGTACAATGGGTAAGTTTGTGAAGACCACCTTTCATGAGAAGGAGAACCATGCTTCGGTGATCCTGGAGAGAATTCACACAGACCTGTGTGGACCATTCTCAGTTGCTTCAACAACAAAACACAGTTATAATGTGATATTTGTTGATGAATTTTCTCGTAGATGCTGGATCTTCTTCATGAAGAAGAAGAGTGAAACGTTCTCAAAGTTATGTGAGTTCAAGGCATTGGTGGAGAAGGAGTCGGGGAAGTAGGTGAAAGCTCTAAGGATGGATAATGGTGGTGAATACATCTCGGGTGAATTCAAAGACTTCTGTAGAAACGAAGGAATTCGAAGAGAAATCATAGTGCCTCCTAACCCACAGCAGAATGGGGTCGTGGAGATAAAGAACAGAATGATCGTGGGTGTTGCATGAGCGATGCTGCATGATCAGGGCCTACCGATGCACTTGTGGGTGGAAGCATGCAACACTGCGGTTTATGTGCAAAACCATTTTCCTCATAGAGTACTTGGCATGAGTACACCCGAGGAAGCTTTTTCTGGTAAGAAGCCTGATATTTCTCATTTGAATATTTTTGGCTCACCTGTTTACATTCATGTGACGAAGGACGCTAGGAAGAAGCTGGAGCTGACTGCAGAAGTTGGGATATTTGTGGGGTACACAGAAACACCCCATAACTATTGTGTGTATTTTCAAGACAGTCAGATGACTGTTATGCGATGGGATATAAAATTCAATAAGGTGAAAGCCATGAAGTTGTCACTTGATAGGGAGCTACACTTGCATGCGGAGGAGGAACTTTTTGTTCCCAAAGATGAGCCTCTGGATGTGGATCAGCCACAAGAGGATATTCATGGAGTGGAGGAGTCCACTCATGAAGAACCAAACATCAGACAAGGCAGGAAGCGTACCACAGAAGCTGAGAGAATGAAGGTGGATGCGGCACAGAATGTAGGAGTCCCTACATCATAGCACATACCTGACCGATATAATGGATACATGGTTCTTATGAGCAAGTGTATTGTGACAGAGCCATCTTGTTTTGAAGAAGCAGCGCAGGATCCCACATGGGTAGATGCCATGGTGGAGGAGTATGACTCCATTGTTAGAAACAATGCTTGGGAGATTGTTCCAAGGCTGGTGGGAAAATCAGTTGTAGGATCAAGATGGATCTACAAGGAAAAGAAAGCTGCTTATGGGAACATCGAGAAGTATAAGGCAAGATTCATTTCCCGGGGCTTCTCACAGATTGAGGGGATTGACTATGAAGAAACCTTTGCACCTGTCACACGGTATTCTTCCATATGGACCATCCTTTATCTCTCAGCGTAGATGGGTTGGCACATTCATCAGATGGATGTGAAGACTACATTCCTTAATGGGATCATTAAGGAAGAGGTGTACATTGAGCAGCCTGAAGGATTTGAGATCTTCAGCAGTGAGTCGCATGTGTGCAGACTGAAAAGAGCGTTGTATGGGCTGAAACAAGCACCTCGTGCTTGGTACACTCGGATCGACAACTATTTCACTGGACTTGGCTTCACCAAGAGTGAGGCGTATGCAAACCTGTACCAGATTGTGGTTGAGGGTAAGATTTTAATCATTGTACTTTATGTTGATGATTTGATACTAATAGGCGATGAGCAGTTGATACACTCATGAAAGGCATATCTTGCAAAGGAGTTTGAGATGAAGGATTTAGGTCTCCTTCATTATTTCCTTGGATTGGAAATATGACAGCGGGAAGGTGAACTGTTTGTGTCTCAAGGAAAGTGTGGCAGGGAGATACTGGAGAAGTTTCACAAGCAAGGCTGCAAGCCTATCGACACTCCTCTTCTAGGAAATTGGAGGAAAGAGGATTCTACATCGGCAGAGGTAGTGGATGCCACTATTTATTGACAGTTGGTGGGTTTGCTCATGTATTTAGTTAATACAAGACCGGACATATGCTATGCGGTGAACTAGCTTTCACAAGCGATGGTTAATCTTACCAAGCTCTTTTGGAAGGCAGGAAAGCATGTCTTGAGATATCTTAGGGGCACATATGAGTATGGTTTATGGTACAGACAGACGGATGAGGTGAAGTTGCATGGCTTCACGGATGCAGATTGGGCAGGAAGCCCAACAGCCAGAAAGAGCACATCAGGAGGGATTTTCAGTATCAGATCTACAGCCGTTTCTTGGTATAGCAGGAAAAAAATATCCATGGCACTCAGTTCAGCGGAAGCAGAATACATGGCAGCAAGTTTAGCTACATGTGAGGCTATCTGGATGAGGAAGATTCTGGTTGGTTTGTTCGGTTCACATTTAGATCCCGCGGTGATTCATTGTGATAATCAGAGTTGCATTAAACTCTTGGTTAATCCTGTGTTTCATGATAGATCTAAACATATTTATATCCGATATCATCATATCAGAGATTGTGTGCAGTGGAAGATCATGTTGCTTTAATACTTTCCCACGAAGGATCAGGATGTAGATATTCTGACGAAGGCGTTCACCAGGAGCAAATTCGAATACCATAGAGGCAGGATCGGGGTGAAGGATAATCACTATCTTGTTGAGAGGGAGTGTTGAGATTCAACAAGATGACGAGCTTAGTGAAAAGAGTCACCTTCACTATGTGGGCCCACAGGCTATTTTTGGCGCAAGTCTATTTTTAGACATGGTGATCATATTTCAGAAGTTGCAGGATGCTATTTGTGGATGGTTGATCAAGTTGGAAAAATAGATGAAATTCTATTTTTAGAATATTGGGCGAAGTCTATTTATAGATCGCTGATCTAAAAATATATGCATGTTGATTATTATTAGCTCTTAATAATAATCAGACTCTAAACAACAAATTATTCTCTTGGAGCACTTTGTTTCAGTGCACAGATGTGGCACATCAGTGGACTAAGGGAATTACGCAATTCCCAAGGGTTTACTGGAGCTAATGCATGGAGGAATCAGTTAGAACTCAAGTGGCAGAGTTATGACACAATTGGAAGAAGTAGTTATGGAGTTGTATTCAGTTTAACTCAGTTAGACTCAGTTGAGCTAGTTGTATCTAGTCTAACTGAATGATACACTAGTGAGAGTGGAGTGAATTAATTAGTTAATTAATTCACAAATAATAACTAATTAATCAACTAGACAATACAACAATTAACTACAGTGTATGGAAGTTTCAGTGGAGACCAGTGGAGAGATAGGTGAAAGGGCAAGATAGACTATCTGTTGTGACTACTAGTGATGCATGAATTGCATCTATATATATACATTGGAGTTTCCAATGATAAGAACGCAGTCAAGGAGAGTGGGATTGCATTGAATTGGTCTTTGTAATCAGCTTGGATTGCGCAGTGGAGGCAGGCTAGCAGGAGGGCAAGATCGATGCATGGATTTGCAAGATTGTTCCTGATTAGTGTATGATGATTGTACTGTACTGAGAGCTTGTGATAAGCTTTGTATGTTTGTATGATATTGTCATATGATCTCCATGTTACATAATATATAGTTGGGGTTTTCAGCTTTAGGCTTTCCCGGTTAAAAACTGTGTTATGTGCGATTGAATATTTTTGTTTATGCTTCACATGTGTGTGTAATTAAATTTTCCGCAAAAGATTAACAAGTGGAATAGATTCAGTATCTTGCATAAATTTAAATAGTGTGAGATCAAGTGGATCTTGGACATATGCATGCTTAGTGCATATAATTTCTACAGAAAATGGTTACCTTTCACTATAGTCCATAATTATTACAACATATAATAAAGACGGGTCAATTGTATTATTAAAGACAAAAACTTGAGAAAGGCTTAAAAATTAATCATACATCCAATGCTTTATGTACTACCAAAATTTCATGTTAGAAGAAACAAAGTCATTGTGATTACCAAAATATTCAATGATGATAATAATCACAGTAAATGGAACTCTACAAACAATCCTGCAGTGCCAATAATATTCATGCACTCTACTGAATATAGATGAATGAAAAAAATATTTTTTCACTGATTGACTTTTTCGAGGAAAATCCTTGCTCATTACCTTTGTACTGAGTCATTTTTTGGTCATACGGATTCCCAATGTTTACCAAAATAATATTTAATGACATAGATGCCAAGAGTGTTGTCTTTAATCATACACGAGCACTCGTTTTTTGAAAATGGCATAAACTTCTTTTTTTTAAATAAGGGGATGAAATATAAAGGGAACAGGGGCATATGTATAAGAATATGAGGGGATATAAAATCAGGGATATACATAGGGGAAGGTATAATTAGGGATGAGAGTAAAATGAAATAGAGAATGGGAGGAATATAGCAGGGATATAATATATGGGAAGATAGAATAGGGATAAGGGGTCTAATGAAATGAAAAAGGGAAGAATGAATATATATATATATATATATGGAGAGAGAGAGAGAGAGAGAGAGAGATCGAAAATTTGAGAAAAATTGAGGTGTATTATAAAGGAAGTACAAATGGGGAAATAGAAAAGGGAAAAGGACTTACTTGAATAAAAATGGGAGGCAATGCAGATTACGGAGAAAAGTGGGATGTAGGCCCAAACAGAGTCACCCAATTATGAAAATAATGAATCCTTTGTAAAGAATTAATGTTTATCACCTATAAGGAGCAAAATTAATTGTAGCGGGAGCATAATGCCAACTATGTGTAGATGAGGTAAGTTGACTGTCATGAACTTGGTAAGGGAAAAATTATTGTAGGAAAATGTATGCTTCCATCAAGACTTCCTTTAGAAACCTGATTCTTCTTAGTGACAAATAAATCTACATAAAAATCTAGTTAGCTCTCCCATTTCATTATATTATTAAAAAGAGGATTTCTTGTCAGTACCCTCGTTTTCAAGAAGACCTTTGTATAACCGCACCAACAAGTTGGTTTTCATAATTACACATTATTTTTTTCTTTACATTTTTTATGTTTTCTTATTTTTTTTTTAATCTCTTTTCAAAGGAAAAGAAAAAGGTCAAGAAAAGCCACACTAATCTAGAAGTGCTTCTTGCCCACTATTTCCAAATCTGATTGTTGTTTGATCTCTTGGATGAACTCCTTCATAGTAATGGATGATGATAAAGTCTGAGTCTATCCCCATTTAGTAGGAAAATGGTCCTAAGAAAGTAAACTATCAAACCAGAACTGTATCGAGTTTTCAGTTTTTTTTAGGTAGCAAAAAAACATTCGATTTTGAAAATCGTTGACTTAGAATACACATTTTTTTTGGAGCATATTTTTGTCACTTTAAATCTTCATAAGTATTAAGTATGCATATATTTTGTAAAAATGTTAGTGATTTTCATGTCAATTTTGAGAAGTGTTGATGTAGCATCAACCGCCTTTTTGGGGGGGCTTAATTTTGACACTTCAATTTTTTATATATATTAAGTATGACTATTGTTTTTTTAAATGTTGGTGATTTTCATGCAGATTTTGAAAGTAACATCAAAATTTATTTTAGGCATATTTTGAACACTTTAAATTTTCTTTTGTCCTAAATATGTACAACTTGTGTTTTTTGTTTTTCTTTGCAATGTTTGTTTATAATGATATTTTTTTATATTTTTTTGCAAAGTTTTGAAAAATAATAAAAATAATATATTTTTAATATATTTATATATCATTAATCAATACTTCAATCCACATAAAATAATTGTCACTAAAAAATACACATTTTACATATAGATATAATTAAAAATATGTATTTCAAGACATTTTTGCTAAAAATGACATGTTAAATAAACATTTTTTATGGAAGTTTTGGATAAAAAAAGCTCGAAAAAATAGTAGATTTTATGAATATTATATCAAAAGATAATGAAATTTGATTTTTTTTTTTTTTTTCAAAAAAATGATTCACATAACACTTTATGTAAAGATAACCTATATATATATATATATATATATATATATATATATATATATATATATATATATGAAAAAATAAAAATTAGAAAATATAACAATAAAAAAGCCTTAAATGAAAATCTAAATGAAAATAAAAAGAACATTAAAAAAAGATAGAAATGAAAAAAAAAAAATAATAATAAATGGAAAAACATTAAAAAATTTAAAAAAAAGCAATAAAATAAATTTAAAAAATAAATAAAAAAAATAAACAAATAAACTTAAAAAAAGAAAAGATTAAAATTTAAAAAAAATAGAAAAAAATTATTTCCCCCTTAGCCCTCGGCTGACGAAGAACGATTTTGGGAATAGTCCTCTACCAATCGGGGGCCAAGGGGGTGCTGCAATGGTCAGAAATGTCAGCCTCAATGCCCCTCCGCCGATCCTTGCAGCGATCCCTTGGCCCTCGACTTTTGGAGGTTGACTCCTAGAATTGACTTCTGACACCGAAGGGCTTAGGGGTTGTTGCAAATGCCGAAAAAGCAGGGCCTTGATGCCCCTCTATCAGACCTTACGACTGCCAATGAGCCCGCGACTGACGGAGGATGATTCAAATAATCAACCTCCACCAGTCAGGGGCCTAGGGGTCGCTGCAGGGGTCGGCGGAGCAGGCCTCAATGCCCCTCCTTTAACCCTTGTGGCAACCCATTCACCTCCAATTGCAAAGAATGATTCCTAGAATCGATGGGAATCAACCTCCTCCTACACAGGGCCAGATAAAACAAATTTTTTATTTATTATTATTAAAATTTTGTTTTTTTGAAGTGTGTTTTTTTAATGGTTTATTTATTTTAATTTGTTATATATATATATATATATATATATATATATATATATATATATATATATATATATATATATTTTAATTTTAATTTTTTTGGTTTGCTTTAACTTGATATTTATAATGATTTAAATAAGTTTTTTTAAATAATATCTTTTTAAATTTCTTTTAACTTGTCGTTTGTTTTTAATATGTCTATTTTTTAATTATCCAATTTGTGTTTTTTTTTTTTAAATTTATTTTCTTAAATTATGTTTTTTTGAATATTTTATTTATTTATTTTATTTTTTTAATTTTAGTTTTAAAAAAAAAAATTCCTTTATAGGTACATTTTGATTTTTTTTTTATAGTTACACTTTTTTTTTTAATATAGTTTTCATTTATTAGTTATTATTATTTTTAAACTTTTTGTTTCTTTTAGTTTTGTTTTAGTTTTCATTTTTTTTCAATCTTTTAATTTTTGTTTTGTTTTGTATTTTTCATTTATATTTATTTATTTATTTATTATTATTATTAATAATATTATTATTATTAGGGTTTGTGTAACTCGGCCTCATTATTTGTCAATTTGATAGTTGATTTTAAACTTTTTCATTATAATAGATCAAGTTTGCCCCCACAATGTGTCAATTTCATGGTTGATTTTTAAAATTTTGTTGCAATGGGTCAAGTTCGCCTACACGCATGTTAATTTGATGGTTGATTTTTAAATTTGCGTTGCAATGTGTCAAGTTGTCTTAGACTAAAACTTTAAAATAATTATACTTTTAACATTTAAAAAAAAATTGCCCTTGGTATAATGATTCTTTCATTATGGTGTTCACTATTGAGATTCAACAAGATGATGAGCTTAGTGAAAAGAGTCGCCTTCACTAAGTGGGCCCGCAGGCTATTTTTGGCGCAAGTCTAATTTTAGACTATGTCTATTTTTAAATATGATGATCATATTTCAGAAGTTACAGGATGCTATTTGTGGATGGTTGATCAAGTTGGAAAAATAGATGAAATTCTATTTTTAGAATACTGGGCGAAGTCTATTTATAGATCGTCAATCTAAAAATAGATGCATGTCAATTATTATTAGCTCTTAATAATAATCAGAACATCAACTTATTCTCTTGGAGCACTTCAGTTCAGTGCACAGATGTGGCACAACAACTGACAGAAGGAATTACGCTATTCCTATGGGTTTACTAGAGCTAATGCATGGAGAACTCAGTTGGAACTCAAGTGGCATAGTTATGACACAGTTGGAAGAAGTAGTTATGGAGTTGTATTTAGTTTAACTCAGTTAGATTCAGTTGAGCTACTTGTATCTAGTCTAACTGATTAATACACTAGTGAGAGTGGAGTGAATTAATTAGTTAATTAATTAAAAAATAATAACTCATTAATCAACTAAACAATACAACAGTTAACTACAGTGCATGGTAGTTTCAGTGGAGACCAGTGGAGAGATAGGTGAAAGGGAAAGATAGACTATCTGTTGTGACTATAGTGATGCATTGATTGCATCCAACACTCAGTGGAGATGTCAATGAGGATTGCACAGTCAAGGATGGGGTAATTCAAATTCATTCAGAGCTATTCTTCAATAGAGATTGCGCAGTGGAGGCAGGCTAGTAGGTGGAAAAGATCGGTGCATGGATTTGCAAGATTAGGCCTGATTAGTGTATGACGATTCTACTGTATTGAGGGCTTGTGATAAGCTTTGTATGTTTGTATGAGATTGTCATATGATCTCCATGTTACATAATATATAGTTGGGGTTTTCAGCTTCAAGCTTTCCCGGTTAAAAACTGTGTTATGTGCGATTGATAATTTTTGTTTATGCTTCACATGTGTGTGCAATTAAATTTTCCGCAAAAGATTAACAAGTGGAATAGATTCAGTATCTTGCATAAAGTTAAATAGTGTGAGATCAGGTGGATCTTGGACATATGCATTCTTAGTGCATATAATTTCTACATGGTATCGAAGCATTTTCGATTGAAGATTGAAATTGTGAAGTGAGTTTGTGCTCGTGGAAAATTTGAATTTGCTACAGAAGATTCTTGGTGCAGAAATCGAGTATACATTGAAATGTATTTCAACGGGTTGATATTGGAGTATGCCCTTGATGGGAGCTCGAATTACATAGCCTGGAAGGATAGGATCGAGGTGGTGCTGAAGGATAATGGGATTAAGGATTTCATCGATAGTGATGTTCCTAAGCTGGGTTCTAGCGATGCTGCATTACTTGATGCATGGCAAAAGAAGACTGCAAAGAAGAGGAGGATTTTGTTGGAAGGTGTGAAGGACCACATTGTGTCCAGACTTCAATGGAAAGCCACTCCATTCTTAATGTGGAAGGCTTTGAAAGACTTGGTCCAAATAAAAAGTGACTAGAGGAAGTTGGCGCTTAAAGACAAGCTCAGAAAAATAAAAATGGAGAAAGGCAACAGTATTCAAAAATACCTCACGAATTTTGTCCACTGCAAGGATGAAATGGGAAGTGTGGGGGTTAATGTTGATGAATAAGACTTGGTGAGCTTGGCTCTGGTTGGGCTTCCAAAGAGTTGGCATAGCTATGAAGACTCTGTCAATGGATGGGAGAAACTGCCAGGATGGGAGCGACTTTAGTCAGATCTTGTGCAGGAGGAGATAACGCGGGGTACCAGGGATGTATCTTCATCAAATAAAATTGCACTTTGGCTGCCAAAGCAAGGAGAGGGAAGGGGAATAAAAATCCTTCTAAATGCGGTGCGAAAGGCAAGAAGCAGGACTTGTCCAAAGTGAAGTGTTTTCGCCACTAATTGTCCATAGAAGAAGAAGAATAAGCAGGCTGCTAGATCTGCAGCTGGAGAGGCCTTAGCCATGTAATTTGAGCTGGAATTTTCCTTGATTGCATGCTTGGTTTCAAGCTACATGGGATCGGTGTGTTATCTTGACAGTGGTGCGTCTTTCCATATGACGGGAGACAAAGATTTGTTTAGTGACTTGGAGGAGAAGGACCTTCAGATGCATATAGAGATGGGCAACGATGGTCGGTACAGTGCGACTAGCATTGGGATGATTACCTTTGAGAGGGAGTCCGATAATCCGTTCTTGTTGAAGAATGTCATGCATGTTCTAGGTCTGAAGAAGAACTTGGTCTCAGTCGCAATGCTGGAAGACAAGGGTTATGATGTTGTTTTCAGTGAGGGAAAAGCCTTCCTTCGACATAAAACAATGGGTCAAACCAAGAAGATAGGGGTTTCAATTAAGAATCTCTACAAGCTGGAGGTAGATGGCTGTGCTGCAATGGTGGGCAAAGCAGAAGAAGTGGTGAGCCGGGATGAGGGCGAATTATGGCACAGGAGATTGGGCCATCTTCACCATGGCACTTTGAAAATTTTGCAGAAAATTTCTACTGGACTTCCTAATGGTACTCTTGCATAGTCAGATCAGTGCAAAGGATGTACAATGGGTAAGTTTGTGAATACCACCTTTCATGAGAGGGAGAATCGTGCTTCGGTGATCCTGGAGAGAATTCACACAAACGTGTGTGGACCATTCTCGGTTGCTTAAACAACAAAACACAGGTATTATGTGATATTTTTTTATGACTTTTCTCATAGATGTTGGATCTTCTTCATGCAAAAGAAGAGTGAAACGTTCTCAAAGTTCTGTGAGTTCAAGGCATTGGTGGAGAAGGAGTCGGGGAAGCAGGTGAAAGCTCTAAGGAGCGATAATGGTGGTGAATACATCTCGGGTGAATTCAAAGACTTATGTAGCAAGGAAGGAATTCAAGGAGAACTCATAGCGCCTCATAACCCACAGCAGAATGGGGTCGCAGAGAGAAAGAACAGAACGATCGTGGGTGCTACACGAGCGATGTTGCATGATCAAGGCCTACCGATGCACTTGTGGGAGGAAGCATGCAACATTGCGATTTATGTACAAAACCATTGTCCTCATAAAGTACTTGGCATGAGTACACCTGAAGAAGCTTTTACTAGTAATAATCCTGATATTTCTCATTTGAAGATTTTTAGCTCACCTGTTTACATTCATGTGACGAAGGATGCCAGGAAGAAGTTGGAGCCGACTGCAGAAGTTGGGATATTTGTGGGGTACACAGAAACACCCCATAACTATCGTGTGTATTTGCCAAACAGTCGGATGATTGTTATGTGACGGGATATAAAATTCAATGAGTTAAAAGCCATGAAGTTGTCGCTTGAGAGGGAGCTACACTTGCATGCGGAGGAGGAACTTCTTATTCCCAAAGATGAGCCTCTAGATGTGGATCAGCCATGAGAGGAGATTCATGGATTGGAGGAGTCCACTCATGCAGAACCAAACATCAGACAAGGCAGGAAGCGTACCATAGAAGCTGAGAGACTGAAGGTAGATGCAGCATAGAATGTAGGAGTCCCTACATCACAGCGCAGACAGAGACAGTCACCTGACCGATATACTGGATACATGGCTCTTATGAGCAAGTGTATTGTGACATAGCCATCTTCTTTTGAGGAAGCAGTGCAAGAGCCCACATGGGTAGATGCCATGGTGGAGGAGTATGACTCCATTATCAAAAACAGTGCTTGGGAGATTGTTCTAAGGCCGGTGGGAAAATCAGTTGTAGGATCAAGATGGATCTACAAGGTAAATCAAGTTGCTGATGGGATCGTCGAGAAGTATAAGGCAAGATTTGTTTCCCGGGGCTTCTCACAGATTGAGGGGATTGACTATGAAGAAACCTTTGCACCCGTCGCAAGGTATTCTTCCATACGGACCAACCTTGCTCTCTCATCATAGATGGGTTGGCACATTCATCAGATGGATGTGAAGACTGCGTTCCTTAATGGGATCATTGAGGAAGAGGTGTACATCAAGAAGCCTAAAGGATTTGATATCTTCAGCAGCGAGTTGCATGTGTGCAGACTCAAAAGAGCGTTGTATGGGCTGAAACAAGCACTCCGTGCTTGGTACACTTGGATCGAAAACTATTTCACTGGACTTGGCTTCACCAAGAGTGAGGCGGATGCAAACCTGTACCAGATTGTGGTTGAGGGTAACATTTTAGTCATTGTACTTTATGTTGATGATTTGATACTAACAGGTGATGAGCAGTTGATACAATCATGCAGGGCTGATCTTGCAAAGGATTTTGAGATGAAGGATTTAGGCCTCCTTCATTATTTCCTTGGATTGGAAATATGGCAACAGGAAGGTGAACTATTTGTGTCTCAAGGCAAGTATACCTGGGAGATACTGGAGAAGTTTCACATGCAAGGCTGCAAGCCTATCGACACTCCTCTTCCAGGAAATTGGAAGAAAGAGGATGCTACATCGGCAGAGGTAGTGGATGCCACTATTTATCGATAGTTGGTGGGTTCGCTCACGTATTTAGTCAATACAAGACCAAACATATGCTATGCGGTGAACCAACTTTCACAAGCTATGGTTAAGCCTACCAAGCTCTTTTGGAAGGCAGGCAAGCATGTCCTGAGATATCTCAGGGGCACATCTGAGTATTGTTTATGGTACAGACAGACAGATGAGGTGAAGTTGCATGGCTTCACGGATGCAGATTGGGCAGGAAGCCTAACAGACAGAAAGATCTCATCAGGAGGGATTTTCAGTATCAGATCTATGGTAGTTTCTTGGTACAACAGGAAACAAAGATCCGTGGCACTCAGTTCAGCAGAAGCAGAATACATGGGAGCAAGTTTAGCTGCATGTGAGGCTATCTGGATGAGGAAGATTCTGGTTGGTTTGTTCAGTTCACATTTAGATCCCATGGTGATTCATTGTGATAATCAGAGTTGCATTAAACTCTCGGTTAATCCTGTGTTTCCTGACAGATCTAAACATATTGATATCTGGTATCATCGTAACAGAGATTGTGTGCAGTGGAAGATCATGTTGCTTCAGTACATTCCCACGAAGGATCAGGATGCAGATATTCTGACGAAGGCACTCACCAGGAGCAAATTCGAATACCATAGAAGCAGGATCAGGGTGAAGGATAATCCCTATCTTGTTGAGAGGGAGTGTTGAGATTCAAAAAGATGATGAGCTTAGTGAAAAGAGTCACCTTCACTAAGTGGGTCCGCAGGATATTTTTGGCGCAAGTCTATTTTGAGACTATGTCTTTTTTTAGACATGATGATCATATTTCAGAAGTTGCAGGATGCTATTTGTGGATGGTTGATCAAGTTCGAAAAATAGATGAAATTCTATTGTTATAATATTGGGTGAAGTCTATTTATAGATCGTCAATATGAAAATAGATGCTTGTCGATTACTATTAGCTCTTAATAATAATCAAACTCTAAACATCAACTTATTCTCTTGGAGCACTTTAGTTTAGTGCACATATGTGGCACAATAGCTGACAGAAGGAATTACGCTATTCATAACGGTTTACTGGAGCCAATGCATGGAGAACTCAATTAGAACTCAATTGGCAGAGTTATGACATAGTTGGAAGAAGTAGTTATGGATTTGTATTTAGTTTAACTCAGTTAGACTCAGTTGAGCTAGTTATATCTAGTCTAACAGATTGATACACTAGTGAGAGTGGAGTGAATTAATTAGTTAATTAATTCACAAATAATAACTCATTAATCAACTGAACAATACAACAGTTAACTACAGTGCATGGCAGTTTCAATGGAGACCAGTGGAGAGATAGTTGAAAGTGCAAGATAGACTATCTGTTGTGACTATAGTGATGCATTGATTGCATCCAACACTCAGTGGAGATGCCAATGAGGATTGCGCAGTCAAGGATGGAGTAATTCGAATTCATTCAGAGCTATTCTTCAGCAGATATTGCGCCATGGAGGCAGGCTAGCAGGTGTAAAATATTGGTGCATGGATTTGCAAGATTGGGCCTGATTAGTGTATGATGATTGTACTGTACTGAGGGCTTGTGATAAGCTTTGTATGTTTGTATGAGATTATCATATGATCTCCATGTTACATAATATATAGTTGGGGTTTTCAGCTTCAGGCTTTCCCGGTTAAAAACTGTGTTATGTGTGATTGATAATTTTTGTTTATGCTTCACATGTGTGTGCAATTAAATTTTCTGCAAAAGATTAACAAGTGGAATAGATTCAGTATCTTGCATAAAGTTAAATAGTGTGAGATCAGGTGGATCTTGGACATATGCATGCTTAGTGCATTTAATTTATACATTCATTTTAATTTATTTTTTTTGTCATATAATTTTTCCATAACGACATGGTTGAAATATATGGAAAACTTAAATTTTTTTGTAGTCGTAATATTTGGTTTCAATTCCATGGTTGAAAATTTATCAAAATTTCCTGAGCCATGATTTGATCTTTAACGTCATGGCTGAAAATTGTTGGAATTTTAAGGAATTTCAAAGCCATGATATTTTATCTTTAATGCCATGCGTGAAAATGTTGGAATTTTAAGGCTTTTCGGAGTCAAGATATTTTATCTTTAATGTTATTGCTAAAAAGTATTGAAAATTTACCCGAAAAAAAAGAACGTTATTCTAACATTAACACTTTTTATTTTCGGGTGTTTTTCATGTTGAAAATGGGTTTTCACTGCCATTTTAAAAGAATACTGAAAATTTACCCCAAAAATAAATGTTGATGCAACATCAAAACTTTTTGTTTTCGGGTTGTTTTTTCATGTTTTTTTGGGGTTTTTTGGCGAGACTTATCATTTTGACGTTACATTTCATGTTTGATACTTTACTTTGGTTCCCCTACTCATCGATGGTTTTCACTTCATCTGCTCCATTATCGACAACTCTAACTACCTCGTATGGGCCCAACAAATGTGTGTGAAATTTCTCCTTAAATTTTTTGAACTTCAAATCATAGAGGAACATCCAATCACTTGGTTGGAACCGCGTCTTCTAGATCTTATCATGTCATTTACTAATCTAGATTTATGCAGGAACGCAACAGAATACACATGTAACCATAAATACAAATATGCAGCAGAAATAAAACTTCATTTCATTAATATCAAAGAACTGAAATTTGCTTACAGATAGAATAGAAATAAACTAGCTAGGGATTTGGTAGCTTATATCTGAGAAGAGATGTGGTGACTACAGGCCTGTAAAATGAGTTACAATGAGGCTCAAGGGCCTATTTATTATTTAGAAACAATGGAAAACTCTAAACATCCAAAACCCTAACCTGAGGAGATGAAGTGCCAAAACTATGGGCCCCGTTTGGGTAAATTGGTGTTTCAACTTCCCGGGGATGTAACTTTGGAATACGATCTCTGTTTGACATGCACCATACCTCATTAGAAAGATCTATCTAAGGAATACAACTTTTGATGCAAGAAACATAACAAATGTTTCTCTCTTTTTTCCCAAAAAAATGTCATTTAGGGCCTCAAAATAGCTCTGAAAGTTCAGGACCTGAAAAACTGTAATAAATAGTTAGTTGTGTCAAAATTGAAAAACCAAAAGAGACAATGGTGGGGCCCCAAGTGGAATAGGTGGGTGGCCACCAATATCCACCTGGATCATTTACCATGTTATTGGATCAAAATATTCTGTTGGAAAACATATCTTCTCACCTCATCAAGCTCACTCAACTACAAAAGATGTTGTTGATGAGCTTCTAAGAGATTTAATCCCAACTGGACTTCAATTCTAAATGTTTTGATATAGAAATCTATTGGTAACAAGACCTATTTTCCATATACAAGGTCATAAGTCATGTGCCCAAAAAAATTTCTCCAAGCAGTTCTATATACCCACAAGGCTTCAGGAAGCTTGATTGCCCAATATTTTATATGAATATGCATTGTTTATGTAAGGATGACTTCTATCACCTTGTTTGTAGACTCCACTTCTCTATTGGACCATGGATGGTATGGAGAATACTTTCAATGTCTAATCCTATATTGATCTATAATTCCTTTCACTAGATGAGAGGTAAATTCACGGAAATTGTGATCCATGATTAGTAATAATCTCTCTAGGAACACCAAATGTAGTAAAAATTTCATCAAATATAAAATAAAAAAACATAATTTTCAATATAATGAAGAACAACTCTAGCTTATACCCACTTTGTTACAAAATCGGTGCAAACTAAGATATACCTATTTTTTAATGATATTGGTGCAATGGGTCCTATGAAATAAATAGCCCATTTTCATAGGGCTCTATGATTACCTACAGACACAAAGGAATTTCATCAACTTGCATGGGTCAGCCCATTGTGTAAAAATTGTCGCATCACCTGACGTACTATTTGGCATCCCTTAAAAGTGGAGGCACAAAATAGTATAGACAAAGGACTTTGTATGTTATTATTTTTTTTTGAAATGCCCCCCATAAGGTTCATCATGGTCCCAATTTGAAGATATCAAACGCATCTTCTTCTCGTACACATCTGTGAATAACCAAATCAATTCCACTGTAACAGTGTTATCCTTGAACCGAGGAGTATGAAGCATTGTTTCTAACAATTCTTTGATTTTCGTTGGCAAATAAGTGAGGTGGTGTCTTCCATGTAATAAGATAATTTTCTATGTCTGAAAACCATGGTTAGTTATTTGAAACAACAAATACATGTTTTTTGGGAAAAAAATTGTCTATAGGATTCATTTGACCCATATTATCTAATCTAGAAAGACAGTAAGCTACAACATTAGATTTTACAGGTCTATCGATAAGTGTAATGTCGAATTCTTGCAATAACAACAACCACCTAGTAACCCTACAACTAGTCAAAGGTTTATTCATTAGATACTTTATTGCAGAGTGATCAATGTGAACAAATACTTCATACCCTATCATTTTGTGTCTAAATTTATTAATAATAAAAACTACAACTAAAATTCCTTCTCTGCTACCATGTATTTTAACTCAACATGTAACAAAGTTTTGCTGGAAAAATATATAGCACAAGATGATTGATTTTATTATTATCCTAAAGTTTTTCCAACAACCATATTCAAGGCATCAAAGGATATGTGGAAAGGAAGGGACCCATTAGGTCGCCTCACGAAAAGTTCCTTAATTAGTTTCTCCTTTAATTCCTTGAAGGTGTAGTGGAAAGTATCAGTCCAAGAGAAATCATTGTCTTTAGCTAACAATTGAAAAAGAGGAGAAGCTATCCTATTGGAATGCCTGAGTAACCTTCGGTAATATACCTATTTTCGAGGAAAACCTCTCACTTCCCTTTGATATTTGGGGAGTGGTAGGTGTATAATGATCTCAACCTTTGCAGGGTCCACCTATATACCCTCACTAGAAATGAGGTGGCCAATATCTACCCCTTCTTTACACATAAATCTACATTTCTTATTACTTAAAGTGAGGCAGGCCTCTTAGCACCTAATCAGTACTTTCTTCAAATGTTGAAGGGTATCCTAAACAGAATCACCAAATAAAGATAAATCATCCATGTAAACCTCTATGCAATTCATATAAAAAAATATAGCTAGAAATTCTCACTAAAAGGTATCAATGGCATTGCACAATCCAAAGAGAAGCACTAGATAATCGAATGTTCCCCATGGACATGTGAAAGTGGCCTTTTTCTTATCACTAAAGCCATCCAGAAAAGAGACGTACTTCTTTCGCGATAGGGAATTCAATACCTAATCGATAAAAGGGAGTGGGAACTCATTTTCTAGAGTGGCCTTATTTAATTCTCGATATTCAACACATATTTAGAACCTCCCAACCTTCTTTGGGAAAAATTCCAATGGGGAGACCCATTAACTATAAGAAATTGGGTAGATGAAGCGGACATCCAGGAGTTTTTAAATCTCTCCACTTACAATGTCCCAGAGTGCGGGGTTCATTCAACACTGAAAATATTGGAAAGTATTAGCTCCTTCTTGAATACATATATGGTGAGTGAAAGTATTAGGAGGGATACCCTTCATGCTTTCGTAGCTCCAGGCAAATGCACCAAGGTGATCTTGCAACATTTTTATCTATTTCTCTCATTGAGATGGTTCAAGTTCATGATCAATGTATAGGGATTTTCTTAGACTCACCTTGACAAGCGAAACATGGATCTCATGAGTGTTAGTGGTAGCTACTAATCTCTATAGATGTGACAAGGTTTTCATATCGCAATTCTCTGAAAACCCGAACTAAAAATGTGACGAAATACTTTGGAATTCTACATAGTGTCCAAGTTTGCAAGAAATTCACGAGTCTAAATCTCCTCAGTACACTTCGTAAAATAATGTGACTGGTATATAATAAATAGGGGTTGAGTTTCCTCATCATCACTACTATCGTCTAACCATAAAGTATCACAAAGCTCCTGAATGGATCTAGCAAGCGAGTTAGGGTGACTTCCTTGAGTCCCTATGTGAGATAAAAATATCACTAGAGAAGAAATTGGTATAAGCATCAGTCATGGAAATCCATAGCCATCCCAAAATAAAAGGATGCCCCCTGATAGGATTTTTAGGTTAAAGGATAATTGAGTCTACAGAGTACTCCCATGAATCAATAGAGACAATCACATTGTCCAGTACACTCTACAACTTGATTTTAGATTGATCAACAATCTCATGGACGGTGGGAGTAGGACGAATTTGAGTCATCCCAAGCTGCTCCATATTTTGTTGATTCATCACATTGATGGTCACTCCAAGGTCAATTAGACATTAGGGAAAACAATTCCACCTATCTAGATAGAGATGACTAGGTTTCAAGGGTCTGTATATTTTTCATTAGAGGAAATTTTAGCCTAAAAGTGGCCTCCTAAGGAAAAATAATAAAATAATAGTTAAAATAATAAAAAAATAGTTATGAATTTTGGAGGGGAAAGAAAAATTGAATTTTTTAATTGTATTTTTGGCTTATCTCCTTATAGGTTTACTCAAATTTCAAGTGTAGACACACATTGGATGCATAATTAAATTCCACATCCAACAAGTACCCATTATGCATACTTTTGCGAAGACCCACATTGATAAAAATTGGAGATACATTAAAACAAC
Source organism: Pinus albicaulis (assembly GCA_034641835.2). Classification (NCBI taxonomy): domain Eukaryota; kingdom Viridiplantae; phylum Streptophyta; class Pinopsida; order Pinales; family Pinaceae; genus Pinus; species Pinus albicaulis. Next base: position 831,453,911 of record CM076571.1, read on the forward strand.
ATGTTCATGGATACATAATTTAATTCCGCATCCAGCGAGTGTCTACACTTGAAATTTGAGTAAACATATAAGGAGATATGCCAAAAATATGAATAAAAAAAGTAGTTTTTCTTATTTTCCCTCCAAAATATTTTCATGTACCTCTTTTTAAATTTAAGGGATTTTGATTGGTTTACATATTATGACATGGAAATTATGAGAGAAAATTAAAGTGGGAACTTTTAGGATAAAATTTCCTCTAATGCAACATAACTATGCTTCGTCACTAACTCAGTCGCCTTGCCAACAAATTAGATAGAGTAGGGCTCAGTTATTTTCCTACTTGGATTATTGATACAAAGTTCCTATATGGTTTTGGCATATATGGAAATCTCAAAATTTTGTAGGAAAGAAATCTTTATGCAAATATTCCTCAACTCAGAAGTCAAGTCGAATTGAGGGGTAGGCTCAACTTTCTCCAAAGCCAACCACTCTGGGTAGGGACGTGGGTTTGAAGCATGCTTGAGGAAGAAGGTAAGGTATTTGAGTGTGTGGGGAAAGGTTGTGGGAATATATCATTATTCAAATGATCAGGAGTATCCTCTTAGTGTCTCTCCTTAATGATAATTGTTGATTTTTATTGTTTTATTGTTGTGGTTCTATCGCCCTTCTTGATCTCAGTTGTAGGTTATGGACCACAACTGGCGTGATCTAATAAGTAGGGAAAGGGGTTAGATTAGTGAAAGGAACCTATTGCATTACTTTATTGTTTGGGTTGGGCATTGGTTCTGAGGTTAACTAAGGTTGCCTAAATGGTGTAGGCAATAGTAATTGAGGTTCCATGGGTTTCATCTGCAGAGGTAGAGCAACTAGTAATGAAGGTTGAGATAGTAGATAGGATGTATATGGTGTAGGATAAGAATGATGTGATGGCATAAGGTATGAAAAATCAGGATGCGAAGGCCCTCTCCACTGTTGTTTCCAAGGGGGAGACTAGCCAAACTGCTAGGAATACCCTTTTTCAATGGTGGAGAACAATTCAAATTTTTATAAGAGTGTTGTGGTGGACCATTAAAACTAGAAAAATAAGGTGCAGGTTTGAGATGAATACCTGTACTTACGTATTGCAATTATTTCCTTTCTCTGATAGCAAGAAACGATTCAACTATCAGATTCTCCTTCTCATGAATTAATTTCAAAATAGGTATGGAGGGAAATTCTTCCATATAATGTTTACCTACACAAAAAAACACAACTTTTAGCGTCACCTGTAGGGAAATCACTCAATGGATGCTTCCTTCTACATTTTGGGGAAAAAAATAATGCAACTTGTTCTTATTCTATTTTATTTTGAAATTTTAGGTATCTAACTACAAAATAAAATTTTTCATTAATTCAGCTATAATATTATCCATTGTATGCTCAAATTCAATTTGAATAACATCAGTGACTCTAGATTCGATATCTTTATAAGAATTTTATCTTAATGCCCTACCATATCTAGATTGATTACGTGAATATTTCCTGCATAAATAAAAAAAAAGTTCAGAACTTAGTTGGCATATATCTCCTTGTCCTAATAAATTCAAAACATTCATTGACTACTCCAAAACTCCATGTAAAAATAGAGTCCTAATGGTGCCAAGAACCAATCTATGTTTGCACCTTTGGAGGCTAATAAGAACCTTTTGAGATAATCCCCCAAAATTTCATTCTCATGTTATGTCATCCTAAAATTATCATCATGCAACTCATGAGTTTTACAATATTCTTGATATTTTCCAAGAAAAATTCTCTTAGTCTCATCCTGGGTATGTATGATATTTCCCCCCAACCCCATAAATTGACACAAGGCTAAGTCCTTTATGGTGGCATGTAAATTTTTAAATTTCTAGGCATTAATGAATAATCGTAACCCCTACATAGTATATCAATTTTGAAAAGAAACGCATCAGGTTTTTTATGCACCTTATCATGAAAATGTGGGAGAATCAATGGCAGAATGTCTTTCATCTTCACAATAGCATCGAGATCCATGATTGGAAATACAAAAGTGATCTCTCCCTATGGGTTGTTCTCACCATCTCCTTCCCCATTTCCATCTCCATGATCTTTCATATCTTTCCCTCCACGTAAATTGTATCTCGTGTTGTATAAAGGTTGACTATTCTATGAAGACTCATCTGGAAAGGGAGAATCAGTCACAAAGGTCACCTTCTTTTCCCCTTCTAGTTGAGAGACTCCTAAAATTTTGTTCCTGAAGTCCAAATGAAAATTAATAGCCTTTTTAGTTTGAGTGTACCTATAATTTTTACTTGCAGTAGGCTCAATGTAAGAAAAAGGGCTTTTCAAATTAACAGTTTTTCCTCTACCCTTCCTAGGTTTTTAACCTCTACTCCTAATAGTCATTAACATTTAAAAAAGGAAAAATGAAATCAGAAAACTAAGTAACTACCGTAAAAAATATTTGTCAGACTACGGTAATTAAAATCCAATCAAATGTTGTAGCTATTTCAAAAAAAGACACACCTATAACGATCCACTAGCAGTGAAATTTAACTCTCCCAAAAAGCAACAAACAAAGGCACACCCGTTGAAAAAAATAACACATAACCTTACCTCTAATGATGAAAAAAATTCACTCAAAATTAGCAGAATATTTCCCTAGCACCTCCTCGAAAATGATTCCATTGAAATTGTTGGTTGTAGTACTGGTTTGACTAATTACCCAACATCATTTATCAACTCGAGGTTCGTATACTTCTAGGTGCAACACTGTAAATGCCTAAGAAAGACCTTGAAAACCTACAAATAAAATCCCTACGCTAACTTGTTCATCAACACCCTTCTAGGCTTCTGCAAATTCCATCAAAATCCTTGTCTAGTTCCTATAAATAACTCTATAAGTTTATTAGAAACAAACCCTAATTAACAATCAATTGTAAATTTGATCATTAAACTCTGGTCTAATTGATAAAACCAAAATATTATCATGAGAAACTTCAGAATTAAAGAATGAAAACTATAGACAATATAATAACTTCTAATGCCATGTAGAGCACTCAAAGTAGAATGAATAAGAAACCCTATTTAAGAATCCTAATCCTACACTATTTTTATATCACCACCCAACTATGTGAAAAATCTACACAAACTCAAGAATGGACCCAAATCTTCCTAATTTTCTGTTGAATCAACCAAATGCGTTAACTGGAAATATAGACATTATATGAATAAACAAAAAATAACCTCTCTCAAACTTACAAACACACTCCAACAAATGACTTACTTCAATCAAGCATAAATGTTGGAAACTCGATATTACCAATGCTCATGTAAAGAAGACACCAAAGGCATAGTACTATGTAACCCTAGAGATGCAAACTAGTAACCTGCAAATAACTATTTGAACAAGTCTACAGGTATAAAGTTCAAATTATTAAATTCCCCTTCTTCCTATAGTCCTTTTTGCAATCATTTTTCATCAAATTTTATAAGTGTATTCTTCACATAAATGTAGACCATTATTTCAAATTATTTAACGTAAAAACTCTATAAATAAAATAAAATAAAAAATATTAAATGCACAAACTTCGTGAATCATGCAACCACACAAATTAAATATGGAGACTCTGTTTCAACTCAATACAAAATGATTCAAATAAAATCACAGGGTTTGCATTTAAAAATCAACTCAATTGGTGGTTCCAGATCACACTTTTAACTCATTGTAACTAGGGTTATTATTGTTAAAAAGCTTTAGATCAAATGAATATAAATGAAGCCACAGTAATTTTCAACCTTGACCAATGTTATTAACTCATTCAAGGATAATTTAAGATCTCATTATATTTTTTCCAACCCAGGTTACTATTTGGACAAGAGGTTTCAATTACTCACATATTTGTTCTACTTGTATTGTGACAGATAGTTTTGGGGTTTGAGAGATCTCCAGCTCTTATGTCACTATTGACTCAAGTGATGTATATCCAGGTATCTTTTTATGATATCTATGTATCATAGCTTCACTGAAATATTGCAAACATACAACAAGACTAGAACCTTAAGATAAAATTCGCATCAAGTGTTAACACAATAAATCGCCTCAAAGCATATGAAATAGAGTAATGTAACTTAAGATCCTCACTCATACAGTCAAATGTATGTAATATTTTCAAAGATATTTTTCATACTTATAACTATAAACTTACATATATGAATGTAAAAATAAACGTAAGTTGAAGATTTATACAAATTTCAAAGAGACAAAGCATAAATCTTATGCACACAGGATCGCTAGATCTGAAAACAAACCACACTAGTTAACACACTAGGATGTAAAATAATGCACACCAAATGACATATCAAAAAACCACTCAAATAAATAGATGTACAAGAAATGTAATTCGCTGGTTTGTTTGATCCCTAACCAACTATCTCACACACTTTATTAGTAACTTAGATAACATAGAAAATTTATTCATTATGTTCACCATGAAATAAGGATAGAACCTGGCATCAAATATGTCGTATTAAAATACTTAGTATTTTTTACATCAGAAGCTAATGTCTCATATCTAGCTAATAAAAAGGAGTAATGCCCTAATACTAAACTAGCATCATGACAATACTATAGTATCACTAGCTAGGCATAGGATCGTAGCTTGGTTAATATGACATTACAATACATATCTAGTTGTAATAAAGCCAATCCAATAAAAAAAAATAATAATCACAAATCATAACAATTTTCCATCGATAGAAGTTTGGTGTAGTCACAATATGAATAGAGGAATCACAGATCTCGTGTGTGAGAAACTTTAGCAATTAGTTCCTCCATCCTCGACCTGGAACTGATTGCATTCAAGGTAGGTGTGATTTGACTTAATCCTAACTTCAATATTATCTTTGACAGATGTATACCATACTAATTAACCACTAGACCTTGTGCCACTTCAACGACCAAAGCATCCTACTCATCGATTTCCCTAGTGCTGGATCTCTATAAATAGTACAAGAACTGCATTACCCCTTATTAGTGTCTCATTGACAATCATAAACCTTGGAAAATACACATAAGAAAAGAAATTTGATTAAAAATATAGATTTACCTTCTTACTTTTAAATAAAATACAAATTGAGCATAAATCTTCATATTTGCACCAAGAAGGATTTGGAAGTGCTAGGTAACGGTTCAAAATTGGTCAAACAAGGGTATAAAGTGGGATACCATAGGGGCAAGAACAAGGTAAATCATGTGGTCCTGACATGTATCATCTACTTAACTGATAATTAGCAATATAATCACCAACATCAAGTGAAGTAGTTATAGGAATTGAATAGTTTTGTGTGAAAATGAATACAACTTGTTATCATAATGCTTTATGTTGCAACTTTTCATCATTAACATTGTTCATTAAATTTGGATTGTTAATAACAGATTCAGCGATGTAAATTCCAACATCATGAAAAGTAGCAACATCATCAAGATAAAAAATAGGAAAACACATAAATCGACACCAATATACCCTAGAAACCCCAAAGGAAAAAACCAAAAATTGTTTATTTTATTAAACATTTCATCAGGGAGTTCACCCTTCACTCAATGGGAACAAGGGAATCCATCTCTTATCTATTTTTGAAATTTTAAAAAATAAACATAGTCAATAAATTCAACATGATGCCATTTTTTCCGAAAACTTTACCCCACATTTCTTCAAGTATAATTTCCTCGTGGAATGGTTGTTTTTACCCCTTGTAAACTGCATTTTATGATCTTCCACTCTGTATGTAGCAATAATTATACATATTGACCTCATTGCATGAAATAGTAATAATTATGATCCACCTTTCAGTTGTCGCAAAAGAGATAGATTAGAAACTATAAGTCACTATTATTTCCTGCAATCGCTATCATAAGTTAACTCTAACATATTAATTATGTAAAATATCAATTTATCAAAGCTCAAATATTCAATCTCTATCAGTTAACATTTCTATGTCATAATCATTTATAATATTATATGATTTATACATCATTTCATGTATCACTTCCTTGCACATGCATGAATAAAATTAAAAGATAGCTCTAATAAAAACAATACCTTTATGATTTTAATCAAAATGGAAACAATTTTGCTCAACCGTGGTATTGTTTTTCTATGTATTCTTCTTAATCACAAACCATGTGAAATAGTCTACTTGTTCCATGAATACAAAACCATTCTTGTTTTTACCAACATAAAAACATTTGTTAATAATAGAAAGTACAACTAAAATATTCTTGGTTGTATTCCAATGTATTATACATATGCACATACTTATAAATGCACGTCTAATTTTTCATTTTTTTCAAAATGCATTAATAAATGCATAAAACCATGCCTACTTATCTTGCTTTAATTAATCTTGCATTAATTAAATGGATAAACTTATAAAAGCACATGTTCTTATTAATATTTCATATACATTGAATACATGTTTATAATTATAAAAGCATGTTTTTTTATCCACATCACACATTCATTTAATAACATGCATAAAGAATATCAAGCATGCCTATTCACATGCATTAATTAAATGAATACAATTATAAAATCCCCCATATTCATCCTTATTCCAACTACAACACCACCTTTAACTATATAATAATAACTTGCAATCTGCATGAATGAAGAACATCCATGTTGTTATCTCTTAGACAAAACCTGGTTGTTAGGGAAAAACTCTAAGGTAACCTCAAACCTCTTTGAGGTTGAAAGTTGGCCCTTCAACCTGAAGAGGGATCTAATGAGCATGACACAAAAAGGAATGTAGTAATAACTTTGACAATTTTGAGATATTTTAGAAGAAGAAAACTGAAAATAAAAACGGTATTATAGTTGACATAAAAACAAGTACTAATGACTAAGAAATTATAGACATGGAACTACAACATAATAATTTTATGCCAATGCTCATAAAAAACTGTAATATATTTAAGATTTGCTCAAATACACTAGAATGCTATGTTTTTTAGTAAAAACCAACCCTTTTTCCTTCTACATTTCTTTTTTATATAAACATTACAATAAAAAACATAGGTTTGTAGCTCAAACTTGAATTACAAAATCTAAAAATAATAACGTACTTGATAAAATACATCGATATAGAAAAATTCCTAATCCTATATGCATTTAAATATCATGTTGTTTCTGGATTCATGGTTGGATATAAGAATCATCAAATCTAATTTGATGAGGTGGAATCCAAGTCAACAAATGTCCATGAGCTTTTCCCTCATGAATTTCTAAAAAATAAGGTCGAGTGATCCCTTTGAAAATACAAAATCGTGATATTTGTTAGAAAACCAAGAGAGGTTTTTGTTAATGGATTTTTTTTCTTTACAAAACTATCTTTGTGTTTAAAAAAATCATCTTCACTTGTCTTCTTTTCAAGGCAGTGGCTAAAACACAAGAAAAGACTAAATTTCAAAATCTTGAAAACTAGGTCTCAAAGATTCCTATGTAAAAATTAAAAGAATATTTTTTAAGTGAGCCTAGTACCAACACAAACCTCCTTTGGTTTTTAAAATTTTGTTTCCAACTATTCGTAATATGCACCCGAAGTTACTTCCTTTTACAGGAAAAAAATAGTAAAATTGAGTTTTTTTTGCTGACATTTGCTTTCATAGGTAATTTGATAGATAGTTTTTCATCTGTTAAGGTGTGTTTTATCAACACATTTTTTGGACATAAAACAAAATTTGAATTTTTCGTTTTTGGCATTGATACCCTGAATGTCAGTTTTTTTTTTTTTTTTTTTCAAAAGTAAAATAATGCTCACATTCCGGTTGCTAACGTTTTTAACATTGTTTATTACAAATTCTGGTTGACACTCTCGTTGTCAACGCTTTAAAATTTTTTCAGACTAACAATGCGACAACACATGCAATATTTTCAAAGATATTAACACATAACAACCATGCAATATTTTTCAAAAAAATAACATGGTTAACTTACCTTTTTATGCACAAGATTCATATGCAATCTTTTTCAAAAAAATAACATGGTTAAGTTAACTTTTTATGCAAAAGATTCATATGCAATCTTCCCCAAGAAAATAATCACAATTAATCTATCTTTCCATGCAGAAAATCATGCACTCTTTTCATCTTTTCAAGAGTTCAATGCACAATTAACTTTTCTTTCTCTTAACATTCTTCCCTTAGCTTCCGCTGACATATTAGATTGGTAATTCTCTAAGACTATAGAATTATAGTTGAAAATAATTGTATCTTTGCCGAATGGACTCAATGGAACTTTGGGAGTGTATCGGATTAAAGTCACAAATTCATGCTCTATATATGGGTTGGAAAATAGAACTTCGTACTGCAACTTTCTACCAGAAAATACCCTCAAAGTATCACCCAGGTTTCACATCGAATAACTTTCTTTCAGAAGTGTATTCTGGATGTATTTGGTATATGGGGATTTCTCGCTATTTTTAATTAAACAGCTTGAGAAAGTATTGTTGATCATGTACTGTCATATATTTCTTTTAATATATACAGCGTTTTTTTCTTCTGAAAAAAATCACCCAGGTTTCCTCTGAGCTCAAATATGAGTTCTTCATAAATAATTCTATTGATATTTCTAATTATCAGATTGCAAGAATGATTCATTAAATCCAATTGTGTTGTTTCCCCGACTGTAGCCAGCTCCTCGATAGTGGCCATAGTTTCTCCTCAATATATTGATTTCCAATATAGTCTCAAAACAACTGGGGACTTTGATGGTTCAATATATCCTGATTGAATATTTTGCCAAAGGTGGAAGTTAATTATGACAACAAATATAGTGCAGGCCGTGGCTTTTGGATAGCACATCAACAATGAAAGCTCATCCCTAGATTTTGTTATTTGATCCATGATTTCGTTGACAGAGGAAACAAGAAGCCTATTCACGCCATATCTTTTCTTTCTTTCTCAACCGTTTGAATAGCTCCCTCCAGTGCATGGATACTTTTCCCCGCTAGAAGTTAATATCCACCATTATATGCCCACAAACCCATCCAAAATCAACTCTAAATTTAGGAAACAATATCTTATCAAGGGGAATTTATCTATTATAGTAGTTGTAATCCGTTTCTTGATATTCATTGTTTTAGGCATGTTAAAGCTTGTAAATCAATAATACGTATTCTATATTAATAAAATCACAAATGATAATTTAATATGTCAATTGTAGGGATATTACATTTACTTGCAGTCTCCAAGACCACCTTCTTCTTCTTTCTCGTCCCCAGCAAGGTAGGAATTTCAATTTGAAACAATGGTTAAATTTGACAGTTTCTGCTACTCTAAATGATTTGACAGTTTCTGCCACTCTAATGTTTATTTTGATCATTTTAAGAAAGAATTTTGAACAAAACATTTTTTTCCACCATACAAAATTCACCACATGATGAATGATGTTCCCATCAAATTCTATTCCTGATCCCTAGTGCCATTCCATGGTCTCAATTTGTTGGTTATAACCACTATGCGGTATATCACACATGTTTTCTTTTAGCATGCTAATAAATTCTCCCTATACATTTAGAGGGTCCTCCATTAAATGGAGAGGGCCTCCTACAATTGGAACAAGAATGTTGCTTGTATGTTAGTACAACAACAAATCGAGCTTTGCACGGTTCCTACTTTTCCCATCTCCCTCTCCTTATTTGAAAACAAAGTATACTTGTTTTATCAAATCTTTCTTTCCACATTCCTTCAAATTCAACTAATTCAAAAAACTTAAACAAAGCTAATGAATTGTTTAGCTTCTAATAAATTTATTACCACCACCATCAAAGCTTTCGTCGTTTTCATTTACTCTATTCCCCACTAAAATGACCCTTCCCACTCACACAAACATCACTCGCATTACTCCCATGGAAAATTTGATAGCCTCATAACCCCAAGGCTAAGGTTAGATGCAAAACCGCTAATCTAAGTTTGTCATTTCAACGATAAGTACCAAGTTTTCAAAGTGTTATGGGAGAATATCTAAGATTTTGTGAAGTAAGAAACATGATATTTAGTTGAGTTTTTTTACACATCAGGAAAACATATTATAACTTAGTTGTCAAATCAACAGTAATGACAATTATAATTGACTTTTACTTGCAAATGCAGGTTGACTTATCATCTTTATGCAAAGAAAACCATACCACTTTGAATAAATATTGGTGGTTATCTATAAGGGGACAAACTCTCACTCTTGCCATATGTCTCTTGGTCTTAGGCCATTAACCTGTTTCTTAGCCAAGTAAAAATTAGGAATTTTGCTTCTGTGATCCATAAAATGTGTAAGAAATTCTTTGGGTGAAAATCACATGTAGGGAATTTCTGCCGATGCGTTTCTAGCAAGCCAGTGTGGCTCATCATCAGGACATCATCTTGTCCTGATGATAAGTCACACTGGCTGGTTCGAAACGTGTCGGCAGAAATTCCCTACATGTGATTTTCACAAAAATAATTTCTTACACAAGTAAAAATTGTTTTAGGACACACTCCAGGCCCACACTTTAGTAAATAAATATTATATTTTTACATGTATAATTTTTTTAATTGTATTTAATTTTAAAATATTATTTATTATAATCTAATATTACTATATTATTATTTTCTTTTAATTTATAATATTCACTATAATTTTTTTTTAATTTACTTCAAAATCTAATAGAAAAAATTAATTGCTAATTTTTTTTAAATGTTTTTTTGGAGAGGGAAAAAAACCATTACAATCTCTTGTAGTACTTATATCTTTATTTTTTATTTAAGTTTTATTTTTTAAAATGCTTTTAAAATTATAACATTGTAATTAAATATCAATAAATTTCTATTTTTAATATTTATTTTATTTTACATTTTTTAAAATATTTTAAAATATTTTATTTTTTATAATATTTTAATTAAAAATTATAATAAATTATAGCCAATTAGCTAAATTTACATTGTTGAAACAAAAGAAAACACATATTATAAACCTAATAAAATATATATCATAGGTGAAAACCATACCAATAACATAATAATAAAAACCAACAGCAAAATAATAGAATTTTTGTCCATTTAAATGGCTTATACATTGATATAATTATTAACAAAAACTTTAAAATTAATTTCCAATATAAACACAAATGCTAAAAATAACACCCTCATTTTGTTAAAATTAACATTACAACAGGTTCAAAATTATTATGACCTTCGCAACTTAAAAATGTTATGAAACAAAACTTACAAAATATCTTCTGAATTGAAACATAATATTACAAATAACATTTTTTTTTTTAATTTGACATTGGATTTTATTTTTAAACTATAATACAGAAAGACCAAGATTATTATAACCACATTCATAAAATAAATAAAAAATTAATATCTCTATTAAAATACAAATATATTTTCTCTCATATATATAATTGAAAAAATTATTTCCATTATCAAGTGTATATTTCTCTTAGCGTTTGTGTGGCTCGTGCTTCGAGGGTTTTCTTTAGTACCGGTGCTACCTCTCTCTCCGTTGGAGTTGTTCTCATTTTCCCGTCTTTTTCTTGATTGAATTTTATTGAATCATCATGGCTTGTAACGTTCAACCATATAGCAGTAAAATAAATACAATCTTCTCTTCTTTTCTTTTTTACTATAAGAATTTCGCAACTACACTGTTCATACATCCGCTTACTTCACCTTCCGGTTCTAAAGCATATAATTCATAGTTTGATAAATATGATTACGATAAACTCTAACATGTGTACAATACTTGAAATTCGGTCATTTAATCGTCATCGTATTTCATTTTTATTAATTGGAAAGTTTTCTCCATTTTGGATAACTTTTACAACTGGAGCATTTATTCATGTCAGACTTGACACTATTCCGCATCCGATTTTCCGTCCCTCATCATTTATAAAGGATAGCATGGTGGCGTTATGGCATTTACTGCCACCGTCGATATGGATGTCATATATTTTCACTTGATTTTTGAGTTACATCTGTCAGCTATCTCACTGTGGATCTTTCTATTAGCAATCTGACAACAAGGAGGGTTTAGGGTTTGGCTAATGACTTAGTCACCATAACTGATTTTCCTTGGCATTCGACCTGTCTTCTCCAAAGAGCTCTGGTTTGCGCCTCCGTCTGCAACTTTCGGCTCTCTGCTTGCGTTATCCTCAAACCTTCGTGCACTCCTTCCCCTGAGCTCCACGGAGATGGCACTTAACTTGAAGGATTCTTCTACCGGTTCAACACTTCGATCCAGCCTTCCGCTAGAGGTATTGAACGAATACAGTTATTGTGTAATTTTATTTATAACTGTTTTATAGCCACAAAATTTTTACCCTTAGCTACAATATTTTAACCCCTAAATTTTGTTCTAGGTTTGTTCAAGAATGGTCAGCGTAGTAACATAGTTTTTGTGCAACCCCAGTTGACGAAATTTCTCCTCTTGTATCCGTCCACAGTTCGAGAAGAAATTACAAGGTAAATCTTTTGGCACTGCCGTATGGAGTAGAATGTGAAATGGTTTAGCTGACCTCGTACATCGATCTTGTCTGCTACCCGACAGTTTAGCTGACGTCACCCCCAAGTCCCACCTGTGCCCACCTTTCTTCCTACCGAGCACCTTCTCCCATCGCGCTCATCTTCCACCGTCGATCTGGTTCCCCCAGATCTGATGGTCCACGATCATTTTTGCATGCACTTTGTCGAAATGATTTAGAACCCCATTTCAATGCGAAATAGGCGGTTTTGGATTGGATAGGTGTCATCTAGCCAGCAGTATCGCATTCGCCAGGGCCAATACAACTTACCAATTGACCTCCATGCAAATACCACCCCCGTATTGCCCCAAAACCACCCTTCACCATTCACGCCCAAATTCAAATTCATCCCTGTTCTTCATCATTCCGCCATGAATTTACCCCTCTGCACACTTCCCCCTCTGAAAATTGCTACATCGCCATCCCAAGCCTCTGAAAGAAGTTTTATCCATGAACGCAGGTTTTTATAATATGTTTTATTTTTAAGTTGCAGGTTTTAATGGTGGTCTTAAGTTTCATTCCCTCCCATAGCCATATACTACTGGGAGAAGCCAAGGATGATGATCCCGAGGCCGAATCAACGAAGAATGGGAGATTCAGGGTTTGGTCTTAATGTTTGATCAGTGCCTCATGAACATTGGTCGAGCAATGAAACCCTCTAGCGTAGAGGAAGTCATCTGTACACCAAAAATAGCTAAGAACAGTGAATATTAAAGAACAGAAAGCAAAGATTAAAGGTTAAAGCATAAGCCAGAAGATTAAATGCTTAACCAAACAGATTAAAGACAAAAAGCACAGTTAAAGATAAATTAATTAAAGGATAAAATAGTAAACAAAGTGATAGAGACAGAAGATGATAAAGGAAGGCCAACAAGCATTATCAAAGGCCTAAACAGAGTTTAAAGACATAGTCAGACAGAACAACAAGAAGGAATGCTTCGAATGACAAGTCATTGAAGCAATTACTCCTCCAAAAGACTAAAAATGCTACCTACAGGCCTAATTTGCCTCAAAAGACACATAAAGTTATTACAGTCAGAGATATTTCCAATAGATAGTTCAAAAGTTATTGCGAGCCTACCAAATAAGCCTAAAGGTCAACAAAAGAAAATAAGTAGTTCAAAGAGTTAATGTAATATTCATTATGCAGAGTTAGTCTTAAATACAATTTTTCCTTGGGCCTTGCATGGTCTCAAAGGTCAAAAACCTTTACTCTTTCATTTATGAAACATTTAAAGACCCATTCGTCACCCCACCTCCTCATTTCATCCATAAATATCATATGAGGAGCTCATTTTAAGTGTTGGTTGGATTATTATTGAGTGTTGGGTCGTAGTTGACTGTTGTTGAAGAGCTGCTGAGTAGTTGAAGAATACTAGGCTGAGAAGAGAAGTTTTGAGCTGTAAAGACCTGTTGGACTTTAAGTATGTAACTGGTTTGAACATGAATAATATAATTTGATTCATGGGATCCTGGTCTATGTTAATGGTGATGTTATTCCTCATTGTTTTTGTCTTTCCTTATGTTTTACATGTTGTCCATTTTCTCTGATAAAGAGTAGAAAATTTAGATTAGGATTTACTGTTAAAGTACCCTTTTTCTGTCTGAAAGTTTTATCTTTATGTTTTCCTCTGCTAAGGTATGATTGGAGGATTCTTAATTGCCCTCTTGTTTATCCAACTTTTTGTTTTAAGAATGATTCAATAGAATATAACCAGGGAGAAATGTTGGTGAGCCCATGTCTGTCTGAGTACAAGTTGAGATATTGTTTTTAAATATCTTCTTCAAAGCTTGCTAATTAGAGTTTAAACTAGGGAAGTCTATGGTTAGACCTATCCTTTGGTCTACCTTCAAAAGTTGCTTTGAAATATCCCTTGAGAGTATGCCAAAAGCAGGCTAGATTCATAGTTTCTGTCTGATCTTAAGCTATTTTCCTTGTTCTCTTATATGTTTTCTCCTTTCTGAAAGTAGTCTTAGGATTACTCGATTGTTGTCTTAAAAATTTGATTTATTACAAGTCTGTCCAAAGAAGTGTATGGTTTTCCATGTCCTTTGGCTTGCTTCAAACAGTTACTTTGAAAGGCTTTTCTTTTTTAGTGGAGTTAATAGATTCTTAATTGATTATTAGCTTTGCTTCTTTCACAATATCTTTATGTTTAATATCACAATTCAATCTAAAAGATCATTTAATATTGATGACTTGCCCTATGGAAACCCTTGAAGAATTGTTGTGCAATTAAATCCTTCTGTGACTCCATAGCCCAATGGGTTAATACTATTTCATGACCTATATTTTTAGCCGAAAAATTCTTTCAATTTACTCTCACCTTCACCCTTCAACTGACCTTTTCAGTTAAAGATATCCATCCCAACCAAACAAACAAGTTCCTAAGAGCTTCATAACTAGCCTAATATCATAAACAAAGCATAAAGATATATCCTTTGAAAACCCTTAATAGAGAGATCCCTCTCTGAATCCAGGAAGGCTAGGCCTTAGGATTCCAAAGTGGTTTTGATGTGCCCCCCTGCAACGTTTATTCTTTCCATTCTTGTAGATCACAGGGAGCCAACATAGTGGCAACCATACAGGGGAAAAACTGAGTAATAGATAACTTCACAACTCAGAAAACCTCTTTCTTAAAATGAATCTAGTGTCTGCCAAGAGTGGTTCCTGTTTGTTGATGGTGGACAACAACTAGTCCTAGAAAACAAGTAAAGTGACTCCACTGGTTTTTAGTAGGTCTGCTGACCCCATTGGTGGTCCAAAGACTACATTGGGAAACTTATTTGATCATCAAAACATCACAAAGCCCAGTTAAGAAAACTTTGTGGATTAAAAGTTTTCTTACATAGATTAGTTTGCCTTTAAAAGACTGTCATATTTGGTTAACGTTTCTTATATTTGGGTCTAAATCCTGGCTTCCAAAAGAATCCATACTAGATCCCATCCTGACCCAAATCCTCCTAGAATAGTTGATAATCCTGAAACATTCTTAGGAAGTCTCCTTCATCTAAAAACCCAACTATTGTCATACCAGTCCACAGAGCAAGTTCAGTCCATGAAAACCTTATAAACTTGCAAAATACCCAAGTTGACTTACCTCATATCAGAAGCTTATCCAAAACTAAGTCACAAAGTGGTATAGATCAGATGGACTTTGAGCTTGTAAATTCACAGTACACTAGCAGTAGAGAATCCTCCCCTTCCACACCTCTTGATCACCATTTCATTCACAAATTTGGTTTCTCTCATCCTAAATCTGCTCAACAATACTTAACTAGTCCTAGTAATTTTGTTACATTCACCCACACATCCACAGCTCAAACCACTTTAGCTCATCATCAACCTCCTATCACAAATCCTCCACTTGTAAAACCCCCATTGTTTCCACAAGTCCATATCATGGCAACATGGTATGCTCCCTTAGTCCTTCCTTTACCTTTAGTTGCTCTACAACAGGACTATCAGTCCAAGATTCCATTATATGATTCTAGTAGTTCTACTACAGCTCAACAACATGTGGATAGAATGAATGATTACTTTGACAGATAAGAAATAGATGATGAAACTATAAAACTTAGGATGATTGCTCAAATTTTAGGGGAAGAAGCAAGAAAATGGTCATTGCATGTCATAAATGTCAAATATTTGAAGACAAAAGAAAATTGCTACCCTTACCTCTGCATCCTGTCATTTTTGAAGCTCCTTTTCAACAGTGGGGTCTAGACTTCATTGGGGAAATCCATCCTGCCTCATTTTCCCAACAAAAATGGATCCTAACAGCAACTGATTACTTTACCAAATGGATAGAAGCCATCCCTTCTAGGAATGCCACAGATTCAACCATCATTTCATTTCTTGAAAATCATATCCTGTCTAGATTTAGCTGTCCTAGGAAAATTATCACTGACAATGCTGCTGCATTTGGATCCAAAAAGATGGTTGATTTTTGCCACAAATATCATATTACATTGGGTCATTCCATAGCTTATTACCCTCAGGGTAATGGTTTGGCAGAATCCTAAAACAAGAGTTTGGTGAACATAATAAAGAAGTTGCTGGAAGAAAATAAGAAATCATGGCACAACAAGCTAGTACATGCACTTTGGGCAGACAGATTGACAATCAAAAAATCAATTGGAATGTCCCCTTATCAGCCATTTTATGGAGCAGATGCAATATTTCCAACTAATTTAGGAATGTCAGTCATGAAGCTGATCCAAGAAATACAGTCTGAAGAAGATGACATGATGAGAAGAATTAATCAAACTGTCCAGTTGCAGCAAAGCAGAGAGGAATTCTATAAAAGAGCACAGCGAGTACAAGAAAACATCAAGAAGTTGTTTGATAAAAGAACAAAATAAAATGATTTTAACATTGGCAAAAAGGTATTGAAATGGGATTCTAGGAAAGAAGATAAGGGAAAACATGGAAAGTTTGAAAATTTATGGAAAGACCCTTATCTCATTCAGTCTGTTATAGGTAAAAATGCATTTTTTCTTCAGGAAATGGATGGAAAAAAACTTTTTGGAGGTCCTGTCAATGGCAGGATGCTAAAACATTATTTTTGTGAAAAACTTAGTTCAAAGCTTTGTCCATTGTAAATAACATTGCTTGAAAGAAAGTTTAAAAATGAAATACAAAAACAAGAGAAAAAGAGAAAAGAGGGCAGATAAAAGAAAAAGGTACAGCCCCATACTAGAAAAGAGAAAAACCTGAAAGTGTGAAAGTCCAAATGCCACTACTTTGAGAAGAAACTATTATTCAATCATACGCCCTAATCATGATTGAATAAGTTTAAATTTATTGTTGATAGGTTAGTGAATGAAGATCTACCAAACAATGTAAAGTTGGCTTATCAATAGAATAAATTAGGAAAGAAAGAAAATGGTTACAAAAAGATCAAAATCTGAACCAAGAAAGAAAAGGGATGGTTATCAATTTCAGATCTTAAGCCTTCACAATTTTGTTTTAAATTTTCTGCAAATAAATTCTATGTGCAGCTTGTACATAATGCCATAGTCCCCATAGAAAATCAGACTGTCTAATCCTGATTTGACTGTGTTTTAAATTTCATGTTTTAGAAATAAAGAATAAAAAAAAAATCTGTCTAACAGCCTAATTTTGACAGATAGCTAGAATAGGTAGAGAAATAAATGAGTTCATCAGTTTAATCTAAACTCATGGATGATATAAGGTTAGAAGTAGATAGTTCCTACTTCCAAATGAAATAAAAATTGATGTTACAAGGGTTTGCAAATCTAAATGCACCCACTGAAGAAAAAATGTCAGGACAAGTAGGTTGTGTAGGTAGAATTTTGGGAGAAAAATCATTTGATTATGATATTGCAGATCGTCTTTTTAAGAAACATGATCATCAAAGGAAAAGAGGAATGTCAAAAGAAAGGAACAAGGCACTAATCTACTTTCTAGAGATTTATTCTCTGAGGTTCTCGACACCCCCAAGGAGTTTCCCTCCCCAAGTGGAGCCACTGTTAGCTATCTATAAATTTTTTTATACCTCATGATGGCTAAATAGGTTCCTAAGTTTTCAAGAAACAAATTTTATGAAAAATCTGTGAGTTCTTGAAACCTCACTGTGTTCATTATCTCCAAAGAACCATTTCATTATAAATATTCACTCAAAAAACTCCAAATTACCCTGCTGAAACAAAAGAAACTGTTTTTAAGCCATTTTCCATCATTCCATAAACTCATTTCACCCACTTTTTCATCCATTTTTACCTATCCTAACCAATCATTTCTTCCTCTGAAAAATCCCTTTTACCCCTTCATTTACCCTCCTTTATACTCAAAAATGCTTCTAAAACCCCTTTAAACCTTATAAAAACTCGCTTTTCTTGGTTTAAATCCACTTTTTTACACCTGTTGGAACCACTAAAAGGGCTCAAAACCCGCTTTTTAGTCCATTCTCTGACCCTTTTATTACAATCAGGGCTTAAGCCCTTTTAAGCTTAAGCCCTCGGCTCACTTCCCTTCATAAAACCACACCCCCGCACTTATCTTCAGCCCCCTTCTCTCATATTTTACCCTCCACCATTTTCCTCCCCGATGTAATCCTCACCGCCGATCTTAAAAGATCTGAAGGTGATTGGGCTGTTTCCTTTTTTTCCCTTTGCAAAGCCATTTCCCGAACTCCTTTTGTTTTTTATCCCTCCATTAACCACAGTCGTTGATCTTGCGGATCCAACGATCACCGTTAAATCTCAAGTGCTAACCTCGTGCATCGATCTTGTCCGCTACCCGAAAGTTTAGCTGACGTCACCCCCAGGTCCCACCTGTCCCCACATTTTTTCCTACCAAGCACCTTCTCCCGTCACGCTCATCTTCCACCGTCGATCTGGCTCCCCCAGATCTGATGGCCCACGATCATTTTTGCGCGCACTTTTCCGAAATGATTAAGAACCCCATTTCAATGCGAAATAGGCGGTTTTGGATTGGATAGGTGTCATCTAGCCAGCAGTATCACATTTGCCAAGGCCAATACAACTTACCACCTGACCTCCGTGCAAATACCACCCCCGTATTGCCCCAAAACCACCCTTCACCATTCGCACCCAAATTCAAATTCATCCTTGTTCTTCATCATTCCGCCATGAATTTACCCCTATGCACACTTCCCCCTTTGAAAATTGCTACATCGCCATCCCAAGCCTCTGAAAGAATTTTTATCCATGAACGCAGGTTTTTATAATATGTTTTGTTTTTAAGTTACAGGTTTTAATGGTGGTCTTAAGTTTCATTCCCTCCCATAGCCATATACTACTGGGAGAAGCCAAGGATGATGATCCCGAGGCCGAATCAACGAAGAATGGGAGATTCAGGGTTTGGTCTTAATGTTTGATCAGTGCCTCATGAACATTGGTCGAGCAATGAAACCCTCCAGCATAGAGGAAGCCACCTGTACACCAAAAATAGTGAAGAACAGTGAATATTAAAGAATAGAAAGCAAATATTAAAGGTTAAAGCATAACCCAGAAGATTAAACGCTTAACCAAAAAGATTAAAGACAAAAAACACAGTTAAAGATAACTTAATTAAAGGATAAAACAGTAAAAAAAGTGATAGAGACAGAAGATGATAAAGGAAGGCCAAAAAGCATTATCAAAGGCCTAAACAGAGTTTTAAGACATAGTCAGACAGAACAACAAGAAGGAATGCTTCGAATGAAAATTCACTGAAGCAATTACTCCTCCAAAAGACTAAAAATGCTATCTACAGGCCTAATTTGCCTCAAAAGACACATAAAGTTATTACAGTCAGAGATATTTCCAATAGACAGTTCAAAAGTTATTGCGAGCCTACCAAATAAGCCTAAAGGTCAACAAAAGAAAATAAGTAGTTCAAAGAGTTAATGTAATATTCATTATGTAGAGTTAGTCTTAAATACATTTTTGCCTTGGGCCTTGCATGGTCTCAAAGGTCAAAAACCTTTACTCTGTCATTTATGAAACATTTAAAGACCCATTCGTCACCCCACCTCCTCATTTAATCCATAAATATCATATGAGGAGCTCATTTTAAGTTTTGGTTGGATTATTATTGAGTATTGGGTCGTAGTTGACTATTGTTGAAGAGCTGTTGAGTAGTTGAAGAATACTAGGTTGAGAAGAGAAGTTTTGAGCTGTAAAGACCTGTTGGACTTGAAGTATGTAACTGGTTTGAACATCAATAATATAAGTTGATTCATGGGATCCTCATCTATGTTAATGGTGATGTTATTCCTCATTTTTTTTGTTTCTCCTTATGTTTTACATGCTGTCCATTTTCTCTGATAAAGAGTAGAAAATTTAGATTAGGATTTACAGTTCAAGTACCCTTTTTTTGTCTGAAATTTTTATCTTTATGTTTTCTTCTGCTAAGGTATGATTGGAGGATTCTTAATTTCCCTCTTGTTTTATCCAGCTTGTTGTTTTAAGAATGATTCAATAGAGTATAACCAGGGAGAAATGTTGGTCAGCCCATGTCTGTCTAAGTACAAGTTGAGATATTGTTTTTAAAGATCTTCTTCAAAGCTTGCTAAGTAGAGTCTAAACTAGGGAATTATATGGTTAGACCTATCCTCTAGTCTGCCTTCAAAAGTTGCTTTGAAAGATCCCTTAAGAGTATGCCAAAAGCAGGCTAGATTCATAGTTTCTGTCTGATCTTAAGCTATTTTCCTTGTTCTCTTATATGTTTTCTCCTTTCTGAAAGTAGTCTTAGGATTACTGGATTGTTGTCTTAAAGATTTGATTTATTATAATTCTGTCCAAAGAAGTCTATGGTTTTCCATGTCCTTTGGCTTGCTTCAAACAGTTACTTTGAAAGACTTTTCTTTTTTAGTGGAGTTAATAGATTCTTAATTGATTATTAGCTTTGCTTATTTCACAATATCTTTATGTTTAATATCACAATTCAATATAAAATATCATTTAATATTGATGACTTGCCCTATGGAAACCCTTGAAGCATTGTTGTGCAATTAAATCCTTATGTGACTCCATATCCCAATGGGTTAATACTATTTCATGACCTATATTTTTATCCAAAAAATTCTTTCAATTTACTCTCACCTTCACCCTTCAACTGACCTCTTCGGTTAACGATATCCATCCCAACCAAACAAACAAGTTCCTAAGAGCTTCATAACTAGCTTAATATCATAAAAAAGCATAAAGATATATCCTTTGAAAACCCTTAATAGAGAGATCCCTCTCTGAATCCAGGAAGGCTAGGCCCTAGGATTCCAAAGTGGTTCTGATGTGCCCCCTTGCAGCGTTTATTCTTTTCATTCTTGTAAATCAAAGGGAGCCAACATAGTGGCAACCATAGTAGTGAAAAACTGAGTAATAGATAACTTCACAACTCAGAAAACCTCTTTCTTAAAATGAATCAAGTGTCTGCCAAGAGTGGTTCTTGTTTGTCGATGGTGGACAACAACCAGTCCTAGAAAATGTTAAGTGACTCCACTGGTTTTTAGTAGGCCTGTTGACCCCATTGGTGGTCCAAAGACTACACTCGGAAACTTATTTGATCATCAAAACATCACAAAGCCCAGTTAAGAAAACTTTGTGGATTAAAAGTTTTCTTACATAGATTAGTTTTCCTTTAAAAGAATGTCATATTTGGTTAACTTTTCTTATCTTTGGGTCTAAATCCTGGCTTCCAAAAGAATCCAAACTAGATCCCATCCTGACCCGAATCCTTCTAGAATAGTTGATAATCCTGAAACATTCTTAGGAAGTCTCCTTCATCTAAAAACCCAACTATTGTCAGACCAATCCATAGAGCATGTTCAGTCCATGAAAACCTTATAAACTTGCAAAATACCCAAGTTGACTTACCTCATATCAGAAGCTTATCTAGAACTAAGTCACAAAGTTGTATAGATCAGATAGACTTTGAGCTTGTAAATTCACAGTACACTAGCAGTAGAGAATCCTCCCCTTCCACACCTCCTGATCTCCATTTCATTCACAAATTTAGTTTCTTTCATCCTAAATCTGCTCAACAGTACTTAGCTGGTCCTAGTACTTCTATTATATTCACCCACACATCCACAGCTCAAACCACTTTAGCTCATCATCAACCTCCTATCACAAATCCTCCACTTGTAAAACCCCCATTGTTTACACATGTCCATTTCATGGCAACATGGTACGCTCCCTTAGTCCTTCCTTTACCTTTATTTTCTCTACAAGAGGACTATCAGTCCAAGATTCCATTATATGATTCTAGTAGTTCTACTACAGCTCAAAAACATGTGGATAGAATGAATGATTACTTTGACAGACAAGAAATAGATGATGAAACTATAAAACTTAGGATGATTGCTCAAAGTTTAGGGGAAGAAGCAAGAAAATGGTCATTGCATGTCATAAATGTCAAATCTTTGAAGGCAAAAGAAAATTGTTACCCTTACCTCTGCATCCTGTCATTTTTGAAGCTCCTTTTCAACAGTGGGGTCTAGACTTCATTGGGGAGATCCATCCTACCTCATCTGCCCAACACAAATGGATCCTCACAGCAACTAATTACTTTACCAAATGGATAGAAGCCATCCCTTCTAGGAATGCCACAGATTCAACCATCATTTCATTTCTTGAAAATCATATCCTGTCTAGATTTGGTTGTCCTAGGAAAATTATCACTGACAATGCTGCTGCATTTGGATCCAAAAAGATGGTTGATTTTTGCCACAAATATCAGATTACATTGGGTCATTCCACATCTTATTACCCTCAGGGTAATGGTTTCGCAGAATCCTCAAACAAGAGTTTGGTGAACATAATAAAGAATTTGCTAGAAGAAAATAAGAAATCATGGCACAACAAGCTAGTGCATGCACTTTGGGCAGACAGATTGACAATCAAAAATTCAATTGGAATGTCCCCTTATCAGCCAGTTTATGAAGCAGATGTAATATTTCCAACTAGTTTAGGAGTGTCAGTCATGAAGCTGATCCAAGAAATACAGTCTGAAGAAGATGACATGATGAGAAGAATTAATCAAACTGTCCAGTTGTAGCAAACCAGAGAGGAATTCTATAAAAGAGCACAACAAGTGCAAGAAAACATCAAGAAGCTGTTTGAGAAAAGAACAGAAGAAAATGATTTTAACATTGGCGACAAGGTATTGAAATGGAATTCTAGGAAAGAAGATAAGGGCAAACATGGAAAGTTTGAAAATTTATGGAAAGGCCCTTATCTCATTCAGTCTGTTATAGGTAAAAATGCATTTTTTCTTCAGGAAATGGATGGAAAAAAACTTTTTGGAGGTCTTGTCAATGGCAGGATGCTCAAACATTATTTTTGTGAAAAACTTAGTTCAAAGCTTTGTCCATTGTAAATAACATTGCTTGAAAGAATGTTTGAAAATGAAATACAAAAGAAAAAAGAAAAAGAGAAAAGAGGGAAGATAAAAGGAAAAGGTACAACCCCATACCAAAAAAGAGAAAAATATGAAAGTGTGAAAGTCCCAATGCCACTACTTTGAGAAGAAACTATTATTCAATCATACAGCCTAATCATGATTGAATAATTTTAAATTTATTGCTGATAGGTTAGTGAATGAAGATCTTCCAAAAAATTTAAACTTTGCTTATCAGTAGAATAAATTAGGAAAGAAAGAAAATGGTTCTAAAAAGATCAAAATCTGAACCAAGAAAGAAAATGGATGCTTATCAATTTCAGATCTTAAGCCTTCACAATTTTGTTTTAAACTTTTGCAAATAAAGTCTATGTGCAGCTTGTACATAATGCCATAGTCCCCATAGCAAATCAGACTATCTAATCCTGATTTGACTGTGTTTTAAATTTCCTATTTTAGAAATAGAGAATAAAAAAAAATCTTTCTAACTGCCCAATCTTGATAGATAGCTAGAATAGGCAGAGAAATAAATGAGTTCATTAGTTTAATCTGAACTCATAGATGACATAAGGGTAGAAGTAGATAGTTTCCTACTTCCAAATGAAATAAAAATTGATGTTACAATGGTTTTCAAATATAAATGCACTGACTGAAGAAAAAATGCCAGGACAAGTAGGTTGTGTAGGTAGAAGTTTGGGAGAAAAATCATCTCATTATGATATTGCAGATCGTATTTTTAAGCAACATGATCATCAAAGGAAAAGAGGAATGTCAAGAGCAAGGAACAAGGCACTGGTCTACTTTCTAGAGATTTATTCTCTGAGGTTCTTGACACCTCCAAGGAGTTTCCCTCCCCGAGTGGAGCCACTGTTAGCCATCTATAAATTTTGTTATACCTCATGATGGCTAAATAGGTTCCTAAGTTTTCAAGAAACAAATTGTTAGTATGATTCTTTGGTCATAAAATATCACTTTAGCTACGCATAAAAAATAGCCCTAACATCGATTATGGCTGCAAAATATCTTTAAGTCTACTGCAAAAATCCAGATCTAAGCACAAAAGACATTAAGCATATAAAACGCAATGTGGCTCCATGCATCCAATAGACAAGACAAGAACAATGTATTTAAAAGAATTTTATATTATATTAAAGAATGGGGCACCTGAAAGGAAAACGAGAAAGGTGTTTTCCTGTTCTCCTCAATGGGATGGGTTCTTGAAAGTCCTCAGCGTTTCAGATCTAAAATTCCTCTCTCTTATTGTGGTAGAAAACCCAGACAAACATAGAACTCAATGGGAGCTCACAAGGCAAAAATGGAAAATGGTGACCAAGAGTAGATCCAGTGTGATATAATGCAATGAAGGTGACTAATGAATGGGAAAAACCCTCCTATTTATAACAAAATATTGGGGTGTTCTAGAACTCGGTGCATGAATAAAATATTATTAATCAAATTCTAGAATCACCCTTTAGGAATATTTTATTATATTTGTTGGAGGGAAAAGGTCTTTTGACTTGGTCAATTCCTTTATTTATAAACAATAAATAAATAAATGATTTATTTATTATTTTAGGGACATGATGGGAATATAATTAAATAAATAATGATTTATTTAATTATTTAAAAATGATTTAGTCAAATTTAACTAGGAATATTATTTAAATAATGATTTAAATAACTTATTCCTAGGAAATAATCAAATAAATAATGATTTATTTAATTAATTTCCTTTTTTTGGGTTAAATATGACCGGGAAATATAAACAAATGTTATTTCATATGGTGAAAGCAATTTTACTTAGGGTAAAATTGGTCTTACATGGTGTACTTGGGTTCATCTAATGATAATAGGTTAGATGACCAAAAAAATGGTGTAACAGATTGCCCCCCAACATACGAGTGTTAGGAGAAAATCGTATGACCGAAGTACGTTGTAAGAACTCAATCACTAGGCATCAAGAGGGGAGTGAGAGAGAGAAATGTAAGGTAGTTTAATGTGCTAAAGGACTAGACCCTAAGGAGATGAGACTTACAGGTGCAACAAGTCTCGAGTTGATGAAGTGGTACTAGTGTTAAAGGCGGTGAGGGAGGCATACCTATGCCTGCCGAGACAAGAGTACAAAGAATAAGGCACCCAGAAAACCATGAAATGCAATAAGGAAGCATGTGCTGGCCTAAACATGAGCCAGATAAATAAAATGATGAATCCCACATACATGCGATGCCTGGAATAGCCGTCAGGACTTATACAAGGATAAATTAGTACATGAGATACAAATACACCCAAATGCCCCCTACAAACGGGGAAGGGCTCGCAAAATCTGACTGATACATGCAAATCGAAGAAGCGCTGCAAGCGGTTGAGGCCAATATCATCAAATGAGAGGAGCTGCATCAAGGGCGGAAATGAAGAAGTCATCCGGGCATGTGGGGGGCTACCTGCAGGGCCACTCCCTCATGAGGGTTGAGACATCTCACACACGCCCGTGAATCACCAATGGCTGCTGCTGCATCACTGGACCATCAAGTGTATAGATCACGATCATGATGAAAAGAGCTCGAACCAAGGTACACTACCCCCTAGACCTGGCTTCTGGAGGAAATGAGTTGATGTCGACAGAAGTAGGTCCGCCATAGGTGAGGCAATAAGGGAACCCCAACTAAGGCACGAGGGAAAATAGTAGAGCGACGAACATATAGACACTAATGATGATGATGGAATGAGGGATATGGAGGAGCGGTTGGATGACTTCCCTTGTTAGAGCATAAGGGGCATGAATGGCTTGGCAGCAGCTGACACAATATCAAGGGGGATAGGTGGCAATGGTACTGAAGGCCATAATGTGCAACAAGAGAGAGTGACCAAGCAATGAAGGATGGAGGACTATGGTGGGATACAAGAGGACTCAAGATAGACTCCATGACTGATGATGACTCAACTCAGATGCTCTAAACAAGGGCGACTCGATGGTGCTGCCACATAGTAAAGGTCCAATGGGGGATCATAAAAACATGAGTACAATAGGGTATCTCATGACGAAAATCAACACGAACAAAGACAAGTAAGGAGGCAAAGTGGTGCCACAAGTACAAGTGTTGTAAGTGAAGAAATTCGATTTGGAGGAGGGTTATGGTTGAGGGGCATAGGTTCCCCCAAGGATGTTGTGGTCATGCCAAAATGTATAAAGGGGAATCTAAACACATTCTAATGATGTGGTGCACCATTTTTTTTCGTTATGGTTATGCAGTATGAGAAAGGAAATGGAGGATTACCAATCTCTTGTAGTACTGCATATATGAATCAAATGGACTTTAATTTTTGGGGTTGGCATACTTGGTGTCACTATCCTGAAGAGAGGATTTGGAGATAATGAACTGATGCTCTCCTAGAAAACCTATAGGTTGGTCAACAACAATGTCTAAGAGACTGGGTTGCGGATGTAAAATGAAGGAACGATAAGGGGTATCATCTCGAGAGTGATCTGAAGTGGTATGGGACTCTAGAGGTTCTTCTAAATGTGAAAGAATAATGGTACTAGAGTCGACATGACCAGATACACTAGGAGAGTTATGGAGAATTACTTCTCCTGGTCTCTCAAATATGGGTGCCCCCTTACCCAAACATTGGGTTGCAATGTAATGGCCACAAGGTGTATGCGGTTCAAATGCATGGTTTCGATGTAAGGGGGAAGAGATAAAGTCAGGGGAGATGATTCCTTCCATAATTTCATCATCGTGATAGAAGATAGGGTGACTAGTGGAAGAAAGACCACCTGACACGGCGAAGCTACCTAACTCATCATCATGAGAAGAGAGGTTCACATGCACATCGTCACAAGGGGTGACTGAAGAGTAAGCAGATAAAGGATCTACTGATGTTGAGCCTAGGGTGATCGCTGAAGGAAGGT
This sequence comes from Pinus albicaulis, assembly GCA_034641835.2. NCBI lineage: Eukaryota > Viridiplantae > Streptophyta > Pinopsida > Pinales > Pinaceae > Pinus > Pinus albicaulis. Next base: position 831,481,234 of record CM076571.1, read on the forward strand.
CAAGCGAAACAACAGGGGAGGATTCAGAGGGAATGTTCCCCGAGGGTCTCATGGATGATGATAGGCAGAAGATGGTGGATGAAGGCTCTGTCATCTCGACATCAGGAGAGGGAATGTCAATGGGAGCTATCATGTCTAGTATTTCTGCCGAAGCAAAATGCGCAAATAGGGGAGAGGTGGACTCGTTGCGCTTGGCCTCGAATTGGCGGACCTCGGCTAGAGAGGTACAGAAGTCCTTGAGGCGGGAACAAAGGTGGGTGTAATGGCCATGGAGATTACAAAAAGCACGGGGGTGGTTTGTCTGAATATTCTTAGGGTTCTTAGCTGTGGTCATGGAAGGAACCAAGGCTTCCGGGACCGTGGACTCAGGGAACGCGACATTAACCATGGGCTTGAGATGAGGCAATTTAGGACAAGTATGTGTGGCGTGACCGACAACATCACACAAGGCACACTGGATGGTATGCTTTGGAGGCCGAGGAGGGGTAGGGTTTGTCGGGGCAGACTTGTCTTTTGCTGCCCCCTTGTGAGCTTTGCCCTTCTTACCCGAAGCAGTCGCAACAGGAGGTGGTTCTTGTTGAGGTGGCTGAGGCATTGTTGCAGCGGGAGAAGTCATGGGGACTAGTTGAACTGGGGTTAAAGAAAGATAAGGTTTGGGTTGACCAGGAAGGGTTGCAGCTGGAGTATCAAGGTACCAGACGGGAATCCCAAGGGTCAGGTTAGGAAGAGAGAGGGTGGCCATGATAGGTGTCGTGTACACTCCTGGTGGGGGAGCTAGGAATGGTATCTGACCAGAGGGGTAGTGGCCAGGTGGGACGGCTCCTAAATGGCTAAGGCTTGGAGGAACCGTTCCAGGAGGATAAAGAGGCTCATGAATACCATTTGTAGGAGAAGGGCCAGAAGGAAGAGGTCCAGCTGGCTGAGGCGAAGGGCTAAGAGCAAGTTGCGGCGGGCGAGGTTGAGGTTGAGGTTGCTGACTAGCTGAAGCGGGTCGTTTAAGATCGGATTGAGACGATTGCATCATGCAAACATTCGCTAAGCTGGGATTAGAGATAGGAGGAGGAGGAATACCAGGGAAAGTTCTAAGAAAGGAGGAGTCTTTGTACACGCCGGGGAAGACATTGGTCAAAGAATCAACAGTTTGCTTATCGGCTATAGAAGAGATGGTCGACTTAGGGGAGGTTTGCTCATGATATGTCAACTGGTCAATGGTGACTATCTTTCCATTATGAGGGAAAAAAATCTTGCAATGGACCGCGGATGGGACAACAGACATGGCATAGGTGTAGCTACACCCCAAAAGAATGTTATAATCAAGAGGGGCATTGATGAATTCAACATCAATGCAAACAGTCTTGCCCACAAGAGTGATAGGACAGTTACGGAATAGGCTAATGGGTTGGGAGGCATGGCTGTCCCATGCATGAAGCGTGATTGTGGAAGGGGCCAGCTTGGGAGATCCGAGTTGTTTCCAAACCGAAGCAGACATCACACAGGTGGATGCCCCCTCATCAATAATACACTGAGAAACGTGAGCGTTCCAGATTTTGACTGGGATTTGGAAAGATATGGAAGTAGGAAGGGGAGGATGTTTTGATTGACGGGCGTCGAAAAAAATCAATTGATCATCAGCAGGATCTACAGCGCCCATGGCAAATAGTAGAGCCTTCTTTTGAGAAGGACACGACTGAAGGAGTTCCAGTGTTGAAATGGCAGCAGGCGACTGCGCCAAATCATCTACTATGCTATACGAATGAGCAGCTCGACCAGAAGCAGCATTTTGGCGTAATGGGCCCTTAGGAATCTTGGTATGAACCTCAACTTTGGGCTGAGGGATATGCAAGGGACCATTAGATGTCGAAAGAGGCTCTGTAGAACCTGAAAAGGGTGACTCAAGGACAGACGGAGCGAGAGGCTTGGGGTACAGACGAGACCGAGTTTGAAGGTTAAGGTCAACAGGTAAAGGTTGATCAGAGTTCATCATGAGAATCGGGTAATCGAAGGAACCAGAAGGGGAAGTTTGAGTAGCTGCTTGTCCGTCATGTGATTGGGTAGCCACAAAGCCCTGTTGCGCATCCACCTGCTCTTGAGTGGGAGGTGACTGCTATTGCGGGGGTTTAGAAGACAAGGGAGGTGGGGGTGTGAATGCTGGAGGACCTGGAGCACTAGGCTGTGGATATGGATGATAATGAGGTTGGGTAACAGTGTGGTAAACAGGAGGTTGGGCAGAAAGAGGAGGCATCCCAGATCCTAGATGCGTGCTATCGGGAGGGGGAGAAGTGTAGGAGGGGGTGCCCCCTCCCCCAGGAAAACCATAGCTCATGGGAGGTTGAACGGATGGATGAGAGAGAGCTCCAACAATACCGTCGGTGGCATGAGGTGGCCCCGGTGCATTAGTGCCACCGGGTCTGGGGAGGTCAGGAAGGACGGTATAAACATAACCAGATTGAGAATAGATAAGGTCATATTTCAAGGCTATTTGAAGGGCAGCTTCTTCGGTTTGAGGGAAGTGGGATGTGACATCTTTGCCAATGGGAGGTAAGAGAGAGCGAAGGAACCAGACCATATAGACACGGTCTTCGAAGGTAGGTGCTTGAAATAGGCTCTTTCGTCTCCGCCATTCTTTAACATGATCGAATAGGCGGGTCGCAGACGATTGACGGAAAGAATTCAAAATTTCGATACCAGTGTCATAACAAGGGGGAAGCTGGAAATAAGATAAGAAGGTGGGGCAAGGGTTGCAAAGGTGGTATGGGAAGAGGTGGGCTGGTCAACATACCACTTAGAAGCTTCGCTTGTAAGCGTGCATTGGAACAACCGAAGATGGATGGAATCATCAGTAATGGAATTGGATGAACACCACATATGGAAAGATCAGATATGGTTAGAGGGATCTTCACTAGCAAGGCCTTCGAACTTGGGAATGTCGGAGGGGAGCTTAGTTGGCATAGCAGGCAACTGACATCGTGACAAATAGGATCATTAATCAGCTGATTGAATTCGGGGAGACTGAGACCGGCCATATAAGGGAGCAACGGGGCAGTCGAGGTAGGTCCCATAGTGGTTCCATTGGAAACGGACCCAGCGGTAGAACTGGGGTTAGGGCTAGGTCCTCAACTAGACATGGTGAAGGTAATAGGAGGAGAACCAGAAGGAGGGGGAGAGCCCGAACAATCAGAAGAAGAGTCAGAGTGCGGACTCGGGGGAGGACTTACTTGATGATGACGGGAAGGAGGAAGTCGACCAACCGGAAACTGAGGGTGAAGGCCAAGAAGTCTCCGGGACAAACGCCTTGGGGGCGCAATGATGACGGGAAGAAGAAAAATCGACAAGGGCAGGGAGGTGAAAAATCAAGTGAGATCAATGTCGGAACAAGGGTAGAGAGGTGCAGTGTCAAGTGATTTTAAAATATTTTCCAGGCGGTGTTAACCAGGCTCTTCTTCGCTTAGGGTCAATGTGTGGTGTGCGTTAATTTTAATTGTTTAAACCCAGACATTTTGAGAGTAAAAGAAAAAGTGTGTTGCGTGACTGAAAATAAATCTACAGTAAATAAGACTGAGAGAACAGAAAATTAACAGCTAATAATGCATCAATCTAACCCAAGAAGGTGGGTCTCTCAAAACTAGTCTATAAGAGGGAAAAAATCTAAGCAAAGCACGCTACAAGATGCCAATAGATCTAAGGTCGGGAGGGATAGGGATCTAAAGGAGAAATCTGCTGAAAAGAGGTGCAAAAAACAACAAATAGGAAGAGGCAAGGTTGTTGTTACACAAGAGGGGATCAACTAAAAATAGAAGGGACAAGGAGGCGGCCCTAGAAATGAACCCAAACAAAACTATATGAGGTGATTTGAAAGGGGGAAGAGATGATCTAAAGAGATCTGAAACTAAGGTATCAGATCTGAAAGCAATAAGGCTGAAACTCTGGAAATTCAGATTTTTGAAACAACAAAAACTCTCCCACAAAAAGTGGAGGGTACTAGAGCCCTAAGGGGAAAGATTCCCACTTAGTTGAGTGAAAGAGATCAGAAATAGGTCTAAATGGGCAGAGACAGAGGTTGGAAAACCCTGGTAGAAGCTTCAGACAAACCCAGAAAAAATGCTGGAAAATTGCAGAAAAAAATGCAGGTCGCAGGTTCTGACCTGTTTTGCAACCCAGATCGCAGATTTGGGGCAGAAAAGTGTGACCTCAAGGCCAGGTCACACTTTTTGGGCCGATAAGTGCGACCTGCAGATCCGGCTCTCTCAGCGGTAGATTTCAAAAAAAATTGTCGTCACAGCTGCGGCTGATGTCTATCACCTACGCAATAAGGCCAGAAACACACAGAAGTTAAAAATTTGATTGTTTGAGGGTTTTAGAGGTGGAAAGCACCATAAAAATAGGAAAAATAGAAAATGGAAGAGAAACCCTAGGGTCTGAAATAGCTGGATATGCAGGAATATATAAAACAACAACGGTCGCAAAAGAAAACCCGTGTGGAGTCGCCAATTGTTAGTATGATTTTTTCGTCGTAAAAGATCACTTTAGATATACATAACAAATAGCCCTAACATCGATTATGGCTGCAAAATATCTTTAAGTCTGCTGCACAAATCCAGATCTAAGCATAAAATACATTAAGAAGATAAAACACAATGTGGCTCCATGCATCCAATAGACGAGAGAAGAACAATGTATTTAAAAGAATTTTATATTATATTAAAGAACGGGGCACCTGAGAGGAAAACAAGAAAGGTGTTTTCCGGTTCTCCTCAATGGGATGGGTTCTTGAAAGTCCTCAGTGTTTCAGATCTAAAATTCCTCTCTCTTATTGTGGTAGAAAACCCAGACAAACATAGAACTCAATGGGAGCTCACAAGGCAAAAAATGGAAAATGGTGACCAAGAGTAGATCTAGTGTGATCTAATGCAATGAAGGTGACTAATGAATGGGGAAAACCCTTCTATTTATTACAAAATATTGGGGTGTTCTAGAACTCAGTGCATGAATAAAATATTATTAATCAAATTCTAGAATCACCCTTTAGGAATATTTTATTATATTTGTTGGAGGGAAAAGGTCTTTTGACTTGGGTCAATTCCTTTATTTATAAACAATAAATAAATAAACGATTTATTTATTATTTTAGGGAGATGGTGGGAATATAATTAAATAAATAATGATTTATTTAATTATTTAAAAATGATTTAGTCAAATTTAACTAGGAATATTATTGAAATAATGATTTGAATAACTTATTCCTAGGAAATAATTAAATAAATAATGATTTATTTAATTAATTTCCTTATTTTGGGTTAAATATGACCAGGAAATATAGACAAATGTTATTTCACATGGTGAAAGCAATTTTACTTAGGGTAAAATTGGTCTTACATGGTGCACTTGGGTTCATCTAATGATAATAGGTTAGCTGACCAAAAAATGGTGTAACACAAATTTTATGAAAAATCTGTGAGTTCTTGAAACCTCATTGTGTTCATTATCTCCAAAGAACCATTTCATTATAAATCTTCACCCAAAGACTCCAAATTACCCTGCTGAAACAAAAGAAACTATTTTTAAGCCATTTTCCATCATTCCATAAACTCATTTCACCCGCTTTTTCATCCATTTTTACCTATCCTAACCAATCATTTCTTCCTCTGAAAAATCCCTTTTACCCCTTCATTTACCCTCCTTTCCACTCAAAAAACCCCTTTAAACCTTATAAAAACTCATTTTTCTTGGTTTAAATCCACTTTTTTACACCTATCGGAACCACTAAAAGGGCTCAAAACCCGCTTTTTAGTCCTATCTCTGACCCTTTTATTACAATCAGGCCTTAAGCCCTTTTAATCTTAAGCCCTTAGCTCACTTCCCTTCATAAAACCACATCCCCGCGCTTATCTTCAACCCCCTTCTCTTATATTTTACCCTCCGCCATTTTCCTCCCCAATATAATCCTCACCGTCGATCTTAAAAGATCTGACGGTGATTGGGCCTTTTCCTTTTTTCCCTTTGCAAAGCCATTTCCCAAACTCCTTTGCTTGTTTATCCCTCCATTAACCACAACAGTTGATCTTGTGGATCCAACGATCACCATTAAATCTCAAGTGCTAACCCCGTGCATCAATCTTGTCTGCTACCCAACAGTTTAGCTGACGTCACCCCGAGGTCCCACCTGTCCCCACCTTTCTTCCTACCAAGCACCTTCTCCTGTCGCGCTCATCTTCCACCATCGATCTAGCTCCCCCAGATCCGATGGCCCACGATCATTTTTGCGCACACTTTGCCAAAATGATTTAGAACCCTATTTCAATGCGAAATAGGCAGTTTTGGATTGGATAGGTGTCATCTAGCCAGTAGTATCGCATTCGCCAGGGCCAATACCGCTTACCACCTGACCTCCACGTGAATACCACCCCAGTATTTCCCCAAAACCACCCTTCACCATTCACTCCCAAATTCAAATTCATCCTTTTTCTTCATCATTCCACCATGAATTTACCCCTCTGCACACTTTCCCCCTCTGAAAATTGCTACATCGCCATCCCGAGCCTCTAAAAGCAGTTTTATCCATGAATGCAGGTTTTTATAATATGTTTTATGTTTAAGTTGCAGGTTTTAATGGTGGTCTTAAGTTTCATTCCCTCCCATAGCCATATACTACTGGGAGAAGCCAAGGATGACAATCCCGAGGCTGAATCAACGAAGAATGGGAGATTCATGGTTTGGTCTTAATCTTTGATCAGTGCCTCATGAACACTGGTTGAGCAATGAAACCCTCTAGTGCAAAGGAAGCCACCTGTACACCAAAAATAGAGAAGAACAGTGAAGATTAAAGAACATAAATAAAATATTAAAGGTTAAAGCATAAGCCAAAATATTAAAAGCTTAACCAAACAGATTAAAGACAAAAAGCACAGTTAAAGAGAAATTAATTAAAGGATAAAACAGTAAACAAAGTGACAGAGAGAGAAGATGATAAAGGAAGGCCAAAAAGCATTATCAAAGGCCTAAACATAGTTTAAAGACATAATCAAACAGATCAACAAGAAGGAATGCTTCGAATGACAAATCACTGAAGCAATTACTCCTCCCGAAGACTAAAAATGTCACCTACAGGCCTAATTTGCCTCAAAAGACACATAAAGTTATTACAGTCAGAGATATTTCCAATAGACAGCTCAGAAGTTATTGCCAGTCTACCAAATAAGCCTAAAGGTCAACAAAATAAACTAAGTAGTTGAAAGAGTTAATGTAATATTCATCATGCATAGTTAGTCTTAAATACATTTTTTCCTTGGGCCTTGCATGGTCTCAAAGTAAAAAACCTTTACTCTGTCATTTATGAAACATTTAAAGACCCATTCGTCACCCCACCTCCTCATTTCATCCATAAATTACATATGAGGAGCTCATTTTAAGTGTTTGTTGGATTATTATTGAGTGTTGGGTCGTAGTTGATTGTTGTTGAAGAGCTGCTGAGTAGTTGAAGAATACTAGGCTGAGAAGAGAAGTTTTGAGCTGTAAAGACCTGTTGGACTTGAAGTATGTAACTAGTTTGAACATTAATAATATAAGTTGATTCATGGGATCTTGGTGTATGTTAATGGTGATGTTATTCCTCATTGTTTTTGTCTTTCCGTATGTTTTACATGCTGTCCATTTTCTCTGATAAAGAGTAGAAAATTTAGATTAGGATTTACTTTTAAAGTACCCTTTTTTTGTCTGAAAGCTTTATATTTATATTTTCCTTTTCTAAGGTATGATTGGAGGATTCTTAATTTCCCTCTTGTTTTATCCAGCTTGTTGTTTTAAGAATGATTCAATGGAGTATAACTAGGAAGAAATGATGGTGAGCCCATGTCTGTCTGAGTACAAGTTGAGATATTGGTTTTAAAGATCTTCTTCAAAGCTTGATAAGTAGAGTCTAAACTAGGGAAGTCTATGGTTAGCCCTGTCCTCTGGTCTGCCTTCAAAAGTTTCTTTGAAAGATCCCTTGAGAGTATGCCAAAAGTAGCCTAGATTCATAGTTTATGTTTGATCTTAGGCTATTTTCCTTGTTCTCTTATATGTTTTCTCCTTTCTGAAAGTAGTCTTAGGATTACTAGATTGTTGTCTTAAAAGTTTGATTTATTACAAGTCTTTCCAAAGAAGTCTATTGTTTTCCATGTCCTTTGGCTTGCTTCAAACAGTTACTTTGAAAGGCTTTTCTTTTTTAGTGGAGTTAATAGATTCTTAATTGATTATTAGCTTTGCTTCTTTCACAATATATTTATGTTTAATATCACAATTCAATCTAAAAGATCATTTGATATATATGACTTGACCTATGGAAACCCTTGAAGAATTGTTGTGCAATTAAATCCTTTTGTGACTCCATAGCCCAATGGGTTAATACTATTTCATGACTTATATTTTTAGCCGAAACATTCTTTCAATTTACTCTCACCTTCACCCTTCAACTAACCTCTTCAATTAATGATATCCATCCCAACCAAACAAACAAGTTCCTAAGAGCTTCATAACTAGCCTAATATCATAAACAAAGCATAAAGATATATCCTTTGAAAACCCTTAATAGAGATATCCATCTATGAATCCAGGAAGGCTAGGCCCTAGGATTCCAAAGTGGTTCTGATGTGGCTTCCTGTAGTGTTTATTCTTTCCAATCTTGTAAATCATAGGGAGCCAACATAGTGGCAACCATACCGGGGAAAAACTGAGTAATAGACAACTTCACAACTCAGAAAACCTCTTTCTTAAAATGAATCAAGTGTCTGCCAAGAGTGGTCCCTGTTTGTTGATGGTGGACAACAACTAGTCCTAGAAAACAAGTAAAGTGACTCCACTGGTTTTCAGTAGGCCTGCTGACCCCATTGGTTGTCCAAATACTACACTGGGAAACTTATTTGATCATCAAAACATCACAAATCCCAGTTAAGAAAACTTTGTGGATTAAAATTTTTCTTACATAGATTAGTTTGCCTTTAAAAGACTATCATATTTGGTTAACTTTTCTTATCTTTGGGTCTAAATCCTGGCTTCCAAAAGAATCCATACTAGATCCCATCCTGACCCAAATCCTCCTAGAATAGTTGATAATCCTGAAACGTTCTTAGGAAGTCTCCTTCATCTAAAAACCCAACTATTGTCAGACCAATCCACAGAGCAAGTTCAGTCCATGAAAACCTTATAAACTTGTAGAATACCCAAGTTGACTTACCTCATATCAGAAGCTTATCCAGAACTAAGTCACAAAGTGGTATAAATCAGATAGACTTTGAGCTTGTAAATTCACAGTACACTAGCAGTAGAGAATCCTCCCCTTCCACACCTCATGAATCTTAGGGAAAATTTTAGGGGCTAATATTCGTAGGTGGGCTAATTTTCAATACTTTTTCCAAAAAAAAGAATCTCCAATTTCCATTTTTTTCTAAAACGATTCGCCCAAATTTTATAATACACCATTATTTTACCTTAAAAATCGCCAAAATATTATGTTTACTAATATAAAATCATTGGAAATCTAAATATTTCTACAAAAATATAGCCAAAACTTTTACAATTTGCATATTAAGGACTAGTAAGATTCGCCAAGGTTTCTAAACTTTAAGATAAAATTCCAGCCTTAAAATTATCCCTGCTCCTGATCTCCATTTCATTCACAAATTTGGTTTCTTTCATCCTAAATCTGCTCAACAGTACTTAGTTGGTCCTAGTACTTCTGTTACATTCACCCACACAATTCCACAGCTCAAACCACTTTAGCTCATCATCAACCTCCTATCACAAATCCTCCACTTGTTAAACCCCCATTGTTTCCACAAGTCCATATCATGGCAACATGGTACGCTCCCTTAGTCCTTACTTTACCTTTAGTTGCTCTACAATAGGACTATCAGTCCAAGATTCCATTATATGATTCTAGTAGTTCTACTACAACTCAACAACATGTGGATAGAATGAATGATTACTTTGATAGACAAGAAATAGATGATGAAACTATAAAACTTAGGATGATTGCTCAAAGTTTAGGTGAAGAAGAAAGAAAATGTTCATTGCATGTCATAAATGTCAAATCTTTGAAGGCAAGAGAAAATTGCTAGCCTTACCTCTGCATCTTGTCATTGTTGAAGCTTCTTTTCAACAATGGGGTCTAGAATTCATTGGGGAAATCCATCCTGCCTCATCTGCCGAACACAAATGGATCCTCATGGCAACTGATTACTTTACCAAATGGATAGAACCCATCTCTTCTAGGAATGCCACAGATTCAACCATCATTTCATTTCTTGAAAATCATATCCTGTCTAGAATTGGCTGTCCTAGGAAAATTATCACTGACAATGTTGCTGCATTTGGATCCAAAAAGATGGTTGATTTTTGCCACAAATATCAGATTACATTGGGTCATTCCATAGCTTATTACCCTCAGGGTAATGGTTTGGAAGAATCCTCAAACAAGAGTTTGGTGAACATAATAAAGAAGTTGCTGGAAGAAAATAAGAAATCATGGAACAACAAGCTAGTAGATGCACTTTGGGAAGACAAATTGACAATCAAAAAGTCAATTGGAATGTCCCCTTATCAGCCAGTTTATGGAGCAGAAACAATATTTCCAACTAGTTTAGGAGTGTCAGTCATGAAGCTTATCCAAGAAATACAGTTTGAAGAAGCTGACATGATGAGAAGAATTAATCAAACTGTCCAGTTGTAGCAAACCGGAGAGGAATTCTATAAAAGAGCACAAGTACAAGGAAACATAAAGAAGTTGTTTGATAAAAGAACAAAAGAAAATGATTTTAACACTGGCGAAAAGGTATTCAAATGGGATTCTAGGAAAGAAGATAAGGGAAAACATGGAAAGTTTGAAAATTTATGGAAAGGCCCTTATCTCATTCAGTCTGTTATAAGTAAAAATGCATTTTTTCTTTAGGAAATGGATGGAACAAAACTTTTTGGAGGTCCTGTCAATGGCAGGATGCTCAAACATTATTTTTGTGAAAAACTTAGTTCAAAGCTTTGTCCATTGTAAATAACATTTCTTGAAAGAAAGTTTGAAAATGAAATACAAAAAAAAGAGAAAAAGAGAAAAGAGGGCAGATAAAAGAAAAAGGTACAACCCCATACCAAAAAAGAGAAAAATCTGAAAGTGTGAAAGTCCAAATGCCACTACTTTGAGAAGAAACTATTATTCAATCATACGGCCTAATCATGATTGAATACATTTAAATTTATTGCTGATAGGTTAGTGAATGAAGATATATCAAACAATGTAAGCTTGGCTTATCAGTAGAATAAATTAGGAAAGAAAGAAAATGGTTATAAAAAGATCAAAATCTGAACCAAGAAAGAAAATGGATGCTTATCAATTTCAGATCTTAAGCCTTCACAATTTTGTTTTAAATTTTTTGCAAGTAAATTCTATGTGCAGCTTGTACATAATGCCATAGTCCCCATAGCAAATCAGACTGTCTAATATTGATTTGACTGTGTTTTAAATTTCCTATTTTACAAATAGAGAATAAAAAAAAATCTGTCTAACGGCCTAATCTTGCAAGATAGCTAGAATAGGTAGAGAAATAAATAAGTTCATTAGTTTAATCTGAACTCATGGATGATATAAGGTTAGAAGTAGATATTTTCCTGCTTCCAAATGAAATAAAAATTGATGTTACAAGGGTTTGCAAATCTAAATGCACCCACTGAAGAAAAAATGTTAGGACAAGTAGGTTGTGTAGGTAGAAGTTTGGGAGAAAAATCATCTGATTATGATATTGCCTTTTTAAGCAGCATGATCATCAAAGGAAAAGAGGAATGTCAAAAGAAAGGAACAAGGCACTGGTCTACTTTTTAGAGATTTATAATCTGAGGTTCTTGACACCTCCAAGGAGTTTCCCTACCCAAGTGGAGCCACTGTTAGGCATCTATAAATTTTGTTATACCTCATGATGGCTAAATAGGTTCCTCAGTTTTCAAGAAACAAATCTTATGAAAAATCTGTGAGTTCTTGAAACCTCACTGTGTTCATTATCTCCAAAGAACCATTTCATTATAAATCTTCACTCAAAGACTCCAAATTACCCTGCTGAAACAAAAGAAATTGTTTTTAAGCCATTTTCCATCATTCCATAAACTCATTTCACCCATCTTTCATCCATTTTTACCTATCCTAACCAATCATTTCTTCCTCTGAAAAATCCCTTTTACCCCTTCATTTACCCTCCTTTCCACTCAAAAATGCTTCTAAAACCCCTTTAAACCTTATAAAAACTCATTTTTCTTGGTTTAAATCCACTTTTTTACACCTATCGGAACCAATAAAAGGGCTCAAAACCCGCTTTTTAGTCCTATCTCCAACCCTTTTATTACAATCAGGCCTTAAGCCCTTTTAAGCTTAAGCCCTCAGCTCACTTCCCTTCATAAAACCACACCCCCACGCTTATCTTCAGCCCCCTTCTCTTATATTTTACCCTCCGCCATTTTCCTCCCCGATATAATCCTCACCGTCGATCTTAAAAGATCTAACAGTGATTGGGCCTTTTCATTTTTTCCCTTTGCAAAGCCATTTCCCGAACTCCTTTTCTTGTTTATCCCTCCATTAACCACAACTTTTGATCTTCCGGATCCAACGATCACCGTTAAATCTCAAGTGCTAAACCCGTGCATCGGTCTTTTCCGCTACCCGACAATTTAGCTGACGTCTCCCCCAAGTCCCACCTGTCCCCACCATTCTTCCTACCGAGCACCTTCTCCCGTCGCGCTCATCTTCCACCGTCGATCTAGCTCCCCCAGATCCGATGGCCCACGATCATTTTTGCGCACACTTTGCCGAAATGATTTAGAACCCCATTTCAATGTGAAATAGGTGGTTTTGGATTGGATAGGTGTCATCTAGCTAGCAGTATCGCATTCGCCAGGGCCAATACCACTTACCACTTGACCTCCACGTGAATACCACCCTGGTATTTCCCCAAAACCACCCTTCACCATTCGCGCCCAAATTAAAATTCATCCCTGTTCTTCATCATTCCGCCATGAATTTACCCCTCTGCACACTTTCCCCCTCTGAAAATTGCTACATTGCCACCCCGAGCCTCTGAAAACAGTTTTATCCACGAACGCAGGTTTTTATAATATGTTTTATGTTTAAGTTACATGTTTTAATGGTGGTCTTAAGTTGCATTCCCTCCCATAGCCATATACTACTAGGAGAAGCCAAGGATGACGATCTCGAGGCCGAATCAACGAAGAATGGGAGATTCAGGTTTTGGTCTTAATGTTTGATCAGTGCCTCATGAACACTGGTCGAGCAATGAAACCCTCCAGCGTAGAGGAAGCCACCTGTATGCCAAAAATAGCAAAGAACAGTGAAGATTAAGAACGGAAAGCAAATATTAAAGGTTAAAGCATAAGCCAGAAGATTAAAAGCTTAACCAAACAGATTAAATACAAAAAGCACAATTAAAGATAAATTAATTAAAGGATAAAACAATAAATAAAGTGACAGAGACAAAAGATGATAAAGGAAGGCCAAAAAGAATTATCAAAGCCCTAAACAGAGTTTAAAGACATAATCAGACAGATCAGCAAGAAGGAATGCTTCGAATGACAAATCACTGAAGCAATTACTCCTCCAAAAGACTAAAAATGCCACCTACATGCCTAATTTGCCTCAAAAGACACATAAAGTTATTACAGTCAGAGATATTTCTAATAGACAACTCAGAAGTTATTGCCAGCCTACCAAATAAGCCTAAAGGTCAACAAAAGAAACTGAGTAGTTCAAAGAGTTAATGTAATATTCATTATGCAGATTTAGTCTTAAATACATTTTTTCCTTGGGCCTTGCATGGTCTCAAAGTTCAAAAACCTTTACTCTGTCATTTATGAAACATATAAAGACCCATTCGTCACCCCACCTCCTCATTTCATCCATAAATATCATATGAGGAGCTCATTTTAAGTGTTGGTTGGATTGTTATTGAGTGTTGGGTCGTAGTTGATTGTTGTTGAAGAGTTGTTGAGTAGTTGAAGAATACTAGGCTGAGAAGAGAAGTTTTGAGCTGTAAAGACCTGTTGGACTTGAAGTATGTAACTGGTTTGAACATCAATAATATAAGTTGATTCATGGAATCTTGGTGTATGTTAATGGTGATGTTATTCCTCATTGTTTTTGTCTTTCCTTATGTTTTACATGCTGTCCATTTTCTCTGATAAAGAGTAGAAAATTTAGATTAGGATTTACTGTTAAAGTACCCTTTTTCTGTCTGAAAGCTTTATCTTTATGTTTTTCTCTGCTAAGGTATGATTGGAGGATTCTTAATTTCCCTCTTGTTTTATCCAACTTTTTGTTTTAAGAATGATTCAGTAGAGTATAACGAGAGAGAAATTTTGGTGAGCCCGTGTCTGTCTGAGTACAAGTTGAGATATTGTTTTTACAGATCTTCTTCAAAGATTGATAAGTAGAGTCTAAACTAGGGAAGTCTATGGTTAGCCCTGTCCTCTGGTCTGCCTTCAAAAGTTTCTTTGAAAGATCCCTTGAGAGTATGCCAAAAGCAGGCTAGATTCATAGTTTCTATCTGATCTTAGGCTATTTTCCTTGTTCTCTTATATGTTTTCTCCTTTCTAAAAGTAGTATTAGGATTACTGGATTTTTGTCTTAAAATTTTTCTTTATTACAAGTCTATCCAAAGAAGTCTATGGTTTTCCCTGTCCTTTGTCTTGCTTCAAGCAGTTACTTTGAAAGGCTTTTCTTGTTCAGTGTAGTTAATAGATTCTTAATTGATTATTATCTTTTCTTCTTTCACAATATCTTTATGTTTCATATCACAATTCAATCTAAAAGATCCTTTGATATAGATGACTTGCCCTATGGAAACCCTTGAAGAATTGTTGTGCAATTAAATCCTCTTGTGACTCCATATCCCAATGGGTTAATACTATTTCATGACCTATCTTTTCAGCCGAAACATTCTTTCAATTTACTCTCACCTTCACCCTTCAACTGACCTCTTCAGTTAATGGTATCCATCCCAACCAAACAAACAAGTTCCTTAGAGCTTCAAAACTAGCCTAATATCATAAACAAAGCATAAAGATATATCCTTTGAAAACCCTTAATAGAGAGATCCCTCTCTGAATCCAGGAAGGCTAGGTCCTAGGATTTGAAAGTGGTTTTGATGTGGCCCCTTGCAGCGTTTATTCTTTCCATTCTTGTAAATCATAGGGAGCCAACACTTAGTACCTGTTTCTTATGCAAAAATTAATTGATAGCGAAACTTATTGTAATTTGGATAAAAAGGAATAATACTACTATATAAAAAATTGTATATATTTGTAGCGATTTTTAAACATATTTTTCTAGGTAGATTACTTTTTTCAGTAGCAAAGTTACTTTTATACCTACTATGTTAAATGGAATGAGAAGAAAATCAACCTTTATATTGATCCTATGCATAAAAATATTGTTATAGAGATGGATGAAGTTATTTGTAAATAAAATGCTAAAATATAAAGGTTATAAATAAATTAAATTGAGGTATAAATAAAACCATTTTATAGAAACTAGGATCTATCATACCAGCACTCAAGAAATTGTATAAAAAACCTCAAAATCAAACAAAAAATAATTATTTTACAGAGAAAAACAAGAAAACTAGGTTCTATTATTTTTATTTCACAACTAAAAACCCTTCAATTTGATTACTCTATCCTCATTATCATATTTTTATATAGCATACTAACAGTCCATCACTTTTAAGATTCAAACTTTACTGTTCGCCCATAGCATGATGTGAGTGGATATGAAGACTAACTTTTAACAAGTCAAAAAACCATTGTGAACAAATGTCTATTTATCTTAAAAACTCAACAATATGAAAGATTATGTTCTTATCTTAGAATTTCATCTTCATAACTTAACATTATGGATTGTATGGCCTAATGTTTATCTTGAAATCTCTAGTTTTTGTAAAATCATTTTTTTAAAATAAATCCAAGTGTATTTTAAACACCAAGGGTTAGCTCAATTTATCAAGGTCCTATTGATAGAGCACTTTCCCATTGAGAGGTCATAGATTCAATTCTCCTTGACACCCTTAGAGTTAGACTCTGATAAGTTTAGTTGGAAAGTGTGGTCCCTTTAGGTGGACAAACTTATCCTAATTTTGCATGATATATATATATAGAAAGAAATAAAATATTGATAAATACGTTTAAAATATAACAATGATTTAACCCTAACACTGATTTAACCCTGCTAACACTGATTTAACCCTGCATGATCGATATCATGTGTCATGATTTGAGATAAATTTTCCATGGTTTCAAGGTTGAAATGAAATTTTATAAAAAATAACACCGTGGTGAATGGATTCTTCAACTGGTACCATAAATTATACCTCTCATGAACACGTTGTATTAGATGATACCATTAACATTTTGTGGCCATCATAAATTATTTCGATAATTTTTATTGTTCACAAATGAGTAGTCCTAAGTTGGATGGCATGAATGTGAAATTCAATGTAATTTTGAAGAATACTTTAATAACAGAGCATATATTTACCATTATGTTCTTATAATTATCCTTCGAATTATGATTTCGCAGAGCGCAGACAAATAAATTAATTTTGAAGAAGACTTTAATAACAAAGCATATATTTACCATTATGTTCTTATAGTTATCCTTCGAATTATGATTTCGCAGAGCGCAGACAAATAAATTTACTGCGACATGATTGCTTTATAGCTCTAAAGTTCCAATGACAAGTAGACGGGGAATTCATTTCCCATGAGTTGGTATTTCATTTAGTTTCATTTAAGGGGACTTAATATTCACCAATCATAAGGCTTCCTAGACTCTATCGTCGTATTAAATTTTTCATATTGTATGAGTGCAATAAATTGATGGATGTTGTTGGATTGTACTAGGGCAATAAATCATTGAAAGCTAGACCATATTATGGCACTAACTTGCTGGAGTCCAAATCTGTGTTGATGTACAGGTGTCAAGTTTATGTATTTTTTTAAATTTTAAATTTTATTTCTTATTTATAAGAACAATTTTAAATTTTTACAAAAATTCATTTTATTATCTTAATTTTTTTAAAACTTTACAAAACTTTATGATAAATTTTACAAAATAAAGAAGAGAAAACTTTCTAACCATAAATCAAAAAAATATAACTTCTTCGACGGGTATAATAAATGATAATAATTTCTTTAAATTTTAAGTAAACAAATATATATTAATCAGAGAAAATGACCTTTTATGAATTATTAACGAATTATTTAAAGAGGGTTCGGGTTTTTTAATATAATAGTAGTAATACTGAGTAAACTTTTATTCCACATATGGCCCTCCGCTATCCAACATGGAAACAAATATTTTTCAGTCTATTGGCCCATAAATGCACCTGGAAAGTAACTGCCCACCGTTGGATTAAAGCAAGTACACCATCCAACGGTGGGCATCTATTTCCCAGATACATTTATGGGCCAATAGACTGAAAAGTATTTGTTTCCATCCAACATGAGGTATTGATCCATTGATTCCGAGCAATTGAGTTATAATGAAGGGTGTAAGTGGGCCACGCTTTTTTTTAAGTTTTTTTTATATTTAATTAGTTTAATTTAAAATACAGTAGGAGGTTGTTTAAGTTGTATGTTGGAGATATTGAGTCGGGATCAAAATTGAAGTGGTGTATTTTAGTTTGTTATAGAAGTGTAGAAAATTATTTTTTTATGTAAATGAAAATTAACATTTAACATTAATTGTCAATATTGAAATGAAAATTATAATATATTTTTTCAAGGGTGAAAGAATTTTTTTATAAATATTGTATTTATTATAAATTTGAAATGAAAATTAAAATATATTTTTTCATTTAAAGGGTGAAAGAAAATTTCTATAAATGTTGTACTTAATATTATTTTTATGTACTTCAAAAAAAACATATATTATCATGTTCAAATTGAATCAACCTTGGATTTTCTTAAACCACATAAAAGGCAATGTTTTCAACACTTATAGTATTTGTAACCCATGGTATTGCCTCATGGTATTGTAATGAAATCTATTTGTATAGGGGTGTGTCTTTGTGAGTAAAAAGGATCAGAAGAAGAAAGAGGAAGTGAGTGAAATGTAATATATTTTTTTTGTTGTAATAAAATCTACTAATCCCTTTCACCGTGGTTTTTTCCGTTCCATGTAAATATTTTGTGCACTTTATGAGTTGAAATTTTCAATTGAATCTTGTGTGTAGCTAGTTAAATATTTTTATTTTCAATTTAATTTTCTACTCTCTCGAACCAACTTAACCTATGAAGATAGGTTGGGATGGGTTACCCCGACTACCTATAACCCAAGGTTAAAACACCCACAAGCACAACCTTGTTTTTACCCAATTCTAGAAATTCATGAATTAATTAAAATATGCAGTCCAATAAGAATGTGAATTTCCTTTTCCAAATTCCATGAGAGATCTCTGTCAATCCTTCCAATCCTTTTTCCTCTTCTCATTCAATTCCATAGGTTAAAGCTAACAAGTGATGTAATAGGTAGGCCAAAAAAGGACTCCAAAAGCTCATATGTAGCCCTAAAAAATGCTTGATATAAGCGCTGCGAAATAATTTCATAGCTTTGTTACAAAACCTTGTAGGTGCAGCGCTCGAAAAAATTGTCCTTTCATATTCTAGGGAGGTGAAACGACTCATATTTGTTCCAATCAACTTCACAGTCACTTCTACATGGTATGATCTTGCCTCCTAACATTACACATAACTTGATACGCCTTTCTTTGCTCGGATTACAAAGCTAACACGAACTTATCATTTGGGAAGAAATCTAAAAGGTTTTGGGACAACATAAAAACAATGTACTATGTTTTCTTTCACAACGCTCTATTCGTTGTAAATACCACACAGTCAAGACTAAAAAACACAAAGAACATTCATCCATGGGGTTTGGAAACAAAGTACAAAACCACCATGAACAACCATTCAATGGTTGGGCCACAACATTCAAACTTCTAATGTAAATTGACTCACTAGGTCTCAACCAGAGTTTATGCTAATTTCTAACATCAAAACTCTTCTCCAACTCTTGTTCAAAATCTTCACAATGACACATGGTTAAACAAAGGGATATCCAACAGGGTTTATAATGATTTCAACACACAAAAACAACGTCCATTATTACAAGCCTAACCGAAAAATCTCTACTTAAATCATGAAGGTATTCAAGCTCCTTTACTTCATGGATTTCATGTCTCTTAGACATCACAGTTCTCAGGAAATTAACCATTCATATTCCATATCAAAAAAATTGTCACACATAGTTTTCTAACTCATTTGATTGGTCATTTACACTTTCCCAACAACAAAAAACTATATGAATAATAGAAAAATAGAGAAATTACAAAAAACAAAGGTACATAAACATATTTGATCATTAATCGAATTCAAGTATGCATTAAACTAGCTAGATATACAATGTGGGCATGTGCATCCCAGGCCTCTTGACCTTTTCCTCCTCTCCTCCTAGCGCTATAGATTTTCCTTTCTTCTCCTTCTCTCTGCCTTTGTTTCATTTCTCTTCTCAAACACTTTTCTTCTCTTTTTAAAATAAATCTATGTGGGATAACCAAGAGTCACAAGAGATGATTCATTTCCCCTTATCACGAAATAATGAAAAATAAATTTACATTTACATTAAAAATATTTCCTTGAACTTATTCTACAACAAATTCATATCCTAATGTAAATGTTTACAAAGCATTTAAAATTTCTCCCAACATCATCATGTGACCATTCCAACTCATTGGAAAGCTCTAGTATAGTCTTCATCGAATTTTGTGCTCCATCTATGCACGTGCATCAGACTCCCAAGGTAAAAAAAATTATGACCTCCTGGTCATATGCATATGATCTTCTCATAACAACTTACACTTGTGAGCTTCAACATGCCTCTGCAGTAACAGGTCTCCACCTTGCTACATGATACCTCACCAAGATTTCTCCTGGGTTTGGGATTTTGGCATCTTCTTAGTCCTCTTCTATGGAGCCCTTCAAGCACTCTTTTCTCTAAGCTTCTGAAAATATCCTCACCTTCCTCTACTACCACTCGCACAAAAAAACTTTAAAATATTACCAGATCTTTAATCAATTTGTACCTTCTTCTACTTCTTCTGCTACAAAATCTCAACTTTACTTGTTGCATAATTGTTCAAACTTTCCAATAAATTGCTCAAAATTTCCTTAGAATCATAGTTTGTTTTTTCATGCAACCAACTATACCTTCATTTTTTCCTTTTATCAATTTCATCTTCTAATTCAGTACTTCAATGAAATTTTCTATCTTCGGTTATCCATAAAATCTTCAACTGCTTCATCCACTATAGCAACATCATCATTAACATCCACATGCATGTTCATCACCCTTAGGTTGTCCTTACATGGTTACATCTCAACTCCTTTTATCTTTTCCTCCACTGAGCATTTGACCTTTCTCTCAACTTCACCTGCAACAAATTCCATTTTTCTTTCTTCCAGAGACTTCATCTGTAACCCTGGTCTTCCTCATCCTTTGTAAATTTCCTCTCATCATCTCTAGCTATAGTTTGATATCAATCTTTTCCTTACTTTATCTACCATGGCTTCTCTCTTAGCCTTTACTATGACTCTCAATAGTGAAAATTTTATTTCTTCTATGAGCTTCTCCCTGCTCACTATGAATTGCACATAAGCCACTACAACAATCTAACTTCCCCAACATGGTTGTAAATGCCATACTAAGCTCTTCCATGCCTAGCCTTCTCATAGTATTTATGCTAAATGATTCCTTTGAAATCTTCATCTGAGCAGACAACTTTTTTGCAAAATTATTCTTATTGATGACATCCCTTTGTTGTTGCAAACCTTCATGTTATTTAAATCCACACCATTCTTTTTTCTCATAAATTTTGTCATTTTTAATTTCTTGTAGCAACTGTTTCACATGATTAAGTTGTGCTCTTAACTCAACCTTATCCTTTTTAATTCTTCATTGCTCAATCCTTGGAGTCCAATTGTTTTGGCACTTTTCTTCTTCTACTTGTGACATTCCTCTAGACCCCTTCTATGACTAATAACAACCATCCTCATCTTTTCCTCTTGTGAACCCTCCTTGTCTACTAGTTATCTGCAACAATCCCTTCTTTTCTTTATAACAAGTCTACTACTTTTCACCCATACCAAGTCATACTCCTAGTATCTTATCTCTCTAGGTTCTTTGTGGTAGAACCTTTTCTTGAGCACCCTTGCTCCTCCGCTTTCAAATTTAGTTGCTACATACTCAATGCTCAGTATTCTTAGTTTTTTTGTTGGGTTATGTCACCATTTCTTAATCTAAGAGATTTTCCTGCTTCTTCTCCTTTGACATCTAGCTTACATGCTATTGTAGCTGCCACCAATTCATTCCTACTAATAATTCAAATTTTCTCCTTCTTGTTGTAAGGTTATTCTTCCCTAACCCTTTGGGACAAGCCCGTTTCTTGCCTCAAGTTATCTTCTTGGTGTCTTTCCTTCTCCTATCCTTTATACCTTTGTTCATATTCCTTGAAAATTTTCATCCAACGGTGCACTTGCTCAAACTATAAATTCAAATATTTATATCTTGATACAAGACTTACTCTAGGGTTTTGCCCCAATTGTCTCTTGATGCAAGTTCTGTCATTTCTATCCTATAATTCTACATTACTTCTTTCAAGATCCCTTATGCTTCTTCCATTGAAGCCTCTTTAAGCAAGCTTCTTGATCCTTACACATCTAAAACTTCTTGATAGCTTTCATAGGATTTTCAAATGCTATCTCTTTCATGACATAATTATAAATCTTCTTATCCCTACATTCATCACTTCGTAATTTTTTGATTCTCCATCAAGTCCAGTTTTCAATCTTCTTCACTCATAATGTCCAATTATTTTATTTTTATCAACCATATTCAAAATTGCAAAACAAATTATTTTTTACCTTTTTCAGACTCTGTCATTCTAGCCTTACTGTAGCTTTAGTCTTTATGCATCCTTCGTTCTTTGTTATTTTCTTCCAAAGTGTCTTGTATCCTTCAATAAGATCTATCACCTAAAGATATTTCTAGCTCTTATACCACTAGATGAATACAAACAGGGATGGGTTACCCCAATTGCATATAACCCAGGATTAAAGCACCCATAAGAAAACTTTGTTTTCACCCCATTCTGGAAATTCAAGAATTAATTAAAATATGAATTCCAATAAGAATGTCAATTTCCTTTTCCAAATTCCATGAGAGATATATCTCAAGCCTTTCAATCCTTTTTCCTCTTCTCTTTCAATTCCATAGTGCTCTACAAAATAATTTTGTAGCACTCTAAAAAACTTTACTTTCATATTCTAGGGAGGTGAAACGACTCATCTTTTTTCCAATCGACTTCCTAATCACTGCTACATGGTCTAAAATTTCCTCCTAACATTACACATGACTTCATATGCCTTTCTTTGCTCAGATTGCAAATCTAACACAAACTTATCAGTGCAGAACAAATCTAATAGGTTTTGGGACAACATACAAACATGGTACTCTGTTTTGTTTCATAGCTCTCTATTCATTATAAATACCACATATTCACAACTCCAAAACAAAAATAACATTCACCCATGGGGTTTGGAAACAAAGTACAAAATATCCATAAAAAAACACACAACGATTGTGCTACAATATTCAGGCTTATAATCTAAATCGATTCTCTAGGTATCAACCAAAGTTTATGCTTATTTATGACAGCAAAAATCTTCTCCAACTCTTGTTCAAAAGATTCACATTGATGCAGGTTTAAACAAAGGGATCTCCAACAGGGTTTATGTTGCTTTCAACACACATAACCAACATCCACTTTTACAAGCCTAACATTCAAACCTCTACTTAAATCATGAAGGTATTAAAACTCCTTTATTTCATGGATTTCATATCTCTTAGATATCACAATTCTCAGGAATTCAACCATTCATATTCCATATCAAATCAAACATCACAGATAGATTTCTAACTCATTTGTTTGGTAATTTACACTTTTCCAATGAAAACCAACATTATGAATAATAGACAGATAGAGAAATTACAAACACATAGGCACAAAAACATATTTTCTCATTAATAAAATTCAAGTATGCATTAAACTGGCTACATATATAATGTGGGCATGTGTAGCACAAGCCTCTCCACCTCTGCCTCCTCTCCTCCTAGCGTTGGAGCTTCCCCTTTCTTCTCCTTCTCTCTGCCTCTGCTTCACTGCTCTTCTCAAACATTCTTATTATCTTTTTAAAATAAGGCTACATGGGATAACCAAGAGTCACAAGATATGATTCAATTCTCATTCTCATGAAATAAGGGAGACTAAAATTACATTTACTTTAAAAATATTTCCTCCAACTTATTCTAAAACAAACTCACATCCTAATGTAAATATTTACAAAACATTTAAAATTGTAGAAATTATATACAAGATGCATGTATATATCCAGATTCTCCTGATCTAACAATATTCATCTTCTTGCTAAATACATAATCCTTCCACTGTTAATCTTCTGTGGAAATATAAAATTCAATTGCAAACACATGAAGCAATAAAAACAATCGCACATAACACAGTTGTTTAACGGGAAAGCCTGAAGCTGAAAACCCAAACTATCATATATTATGTATCATGGAGATCATGTAACAATCTCATACAAAGCTTAGTACATCAAGCTCTTAGTACAATCAATCGTCACACACTAATCAGAAGAAATCTGTAAAACCATGCACTGATTTCTTGCCACCTGATAGCTTGCCTCAACTGCGCAATCCCTGTTGAAGAAGACCCCTGAATGAATTTGAACTAACTTTCTTGTACTATGAAATCCTCATTGGCAACTCCAATGTGTGTGTGGTGCAATCAATGCATCACTATAGTCACAACAGATAGTCCATCTTGCCCTTTCACCTATCTCTCCACTGGGTCTCCACTGAAACTGACATGCACTGTAGTTAATTGTTGTATTTGTTCAGTTGATTAATGAGTTATT
The DNA here is from genome assembly GCA_034641835.2 of Pinus albicaulis. NCBI lineage: Eukaryota > Viridiplantae > Streptophyta > Pinopsida > Pinales > Pinaceae > Pinus > Pinus albicaulis. Next base: position 831,505,306 of record CM076571.1, read on the forward strand.
ATTTGTGAATTAATTAACTAATTAATTCACTCTACTCTCACTATTGTATCATTCAGTTATACTAGATACAACTAGCTCAACTGATTTTACCTCCATTAACTGAGTTAAACTGAATAACAACTCCATGAACTACTCTTCCAACTCTGTCATAACTTTGCCACTTCAATTCTAACTCAGTCCTCCATGCATGAACCACCAGTAAACTCTAGGAATTGCGTAATTCCTTCAGCCCACTGATTTTCCAAATCTGTACACTGAAATTAAGTGCTCCAAGAGAATAAGTTGATGTTTATTGTCAGATTATTATTAAGAGCTAATAATAATCCACACTTCTATTTTTAGATCGATGATCTATAAATAGACTTCGCCCAATATTCTAAAAATAGAATTTCATCTATTTTTCCAGCTTAACCAACCATCCAAAAATAGCATCCTACAACTTCTAAAATATGATCATCATGTCTAAAAATAGACATAGTCTAAAAATAGACTTACACCTAAAAATAGTCTGCGTGCCCACTTAGTGAAGGTGACTGATTTTCACTAAGCTCATTATCTTGTTGAATCTCAACACTCCCTCTCAACAAGATAGGGATTATCCTTCACCCCGATCCTACCTCTGTGGTATTTGAATTTGCTCCTAGTGAGAGCCTTCGTCAGAATATCTGCATCTTGATCTTCCATAGGAATGTACTGAAGCAACATGATCTTTTGCTGCACACAATATCTAATATGATGATACCAGATATCAATATGTTTAGATATATCATGAAACACAAGATTAATCGAGAGTTTAATGTAACTTTTATTATCACAATGTATCACTGTAGGATCTAAATGTGAATCGAACAAACCAACCAGGATCTTCCTCATTCAGATAGCCTCACATGCAGCTTGACTTGCTGCCATGTATTCTGCTTCCGCTGAACTGAGTGCCATTGATCTTTGTTTCCTACTTTACCAAGAAACTGTTGTAGATCCGATATTGAAAACCCCTCCTAATGTGCTCTTTCTGTCTGTTGGGCTACCTGCCCAATCTGCATCCGTGAAGCCATGCAACTTCACCTCATTCGTCTGTCCGTACCATAAGCCATACTCAGATGTGCCCCTAAGATATCTCAAGACATGCTTGCATGCCTTCCAAAAGAGCTTGGTAGGCTTAAACATCACTTGTGAAAGTTGGTTCACCGCATATCATATGTCCGATCTTGTATTAACTAAATACATCAGCAAACCCACCAACTGTCAATAAATAGTGGCATCCACTACCTCTGCCGATGTAGTATCCTCTTTCCTCCAATTTCCTGGAAGAGGAGTATCAATAGGTTTGCAGCCTTGCATGTGAAACTTCTCAAGTATCTCCCAAGCATACTTGCCTTGAGACACAAACAGTTCACCTTCCCGCTGCCATATTTCCATCCAAAGAAATAATAAAGGTGGACCAAATCCTTCATCTCAAACTCCTTTGCAAGATCTGCCTTGCATGAATGTATCAACTGCTCATCACCCGATAGTATTAAATCATAAACAGAAAGAAAAATAATTAAAATCTTACCCTCCACCACAATTTGGTACAAGTTTGCATCCGCCTCACTCTTGGTGAAGCCAAGTCCAGTGAAATAGTTGTCGATCTGTGTGTACCAAGCACGAGGTGCTTGTTTCAGCCCATACAACGCTCTTTTGAGCCTGCACATATGCAACTCCCTGCTGAAGATCTCAAATCCTTCAGGTTGCTCAATGTACACCTCTTCCTCAATGATCCCATTAAGGAACGCAGTCTTCACATCCATTTGATGAATGTTCCAATCCATCTGCGCTGAGAGAGCAAGGATGGTCCTTATGGAAGAATATCATGCGATAGGTGAAAAGGTTTCTTCATAATAAATCCCCTCGATCTGTGAGAAGCCCCGGGAAACAAACCTTGCCTTTTACTTCTTGACGCTCCCATCAGTAGCTTGCTTTACCTTGTAAATCCATCTTGATCCTACAACTGATTTTCCCACCAGCCTTGGAACAATCTCCCAAGCACTGTTTCTGACAATGGAGTCATACTCCTCCACCATGGCATCTACCCATGTGTGCTCTTGCACTGCTTCTTCAAAAGAAGATGGTTCTATCACGATACACTTGCTCATAAGATACATGTATCCAATAAATCAGTCAGGTGTCTGTCTCTGTTTGCGCTATTATGTAGGGACTCCTACATTATGTGCCGCATCAAGCTTCAATCTCTCAGCTTATGTGGTATGCTTTCTGCCTTGTCTTATGTTTGGTTCTACATGAGTGGACTCCACCCCATGAACTTCCTCCAGTGGCTGATCCACATCTGGAGGTTCATATTCGGAATAGGCAGTTCCTCCACTGCATGCAAGTCTATCTCCCTCTCAAGCATAGCTTGTGCAGTACCCATGATCGTTATGTTCTTCCTCTCCGCAACCCCATTATGTTGTGGGTTATGAGGCGCTATGAGTTCTCTTCAAATTCCTTCTTTTCTAAAGAAGTATTTGAATTCACCTGAGATATATTCACCACCATTATCGCTCCGTAGAGCCTTCACTTGCTTCCCCGACTCCTTCTCCACCAATGCTTTAAAATCAAAAAACTTTGAGAATGTTTCTCTCTTCTTCTGCATGAAGAAGATCCAGAATCTATGAGAATAGTCATCAACAAATATAACATAGTACCTGTGTTTTGTCATTGAAGAAACTGAGAAATGTCCACACAAGTCTATGTGAATTATCTCAAGGATCACCGAAGAACAGTTCTCCTTCTCTTGAAAGGCAGTCTTCACAAACTTACCCATAGTACATCCCTTGCACTAATCCGACTGCACAAGAGTACCCTTCGGAAGTCCAGTATAAATCTACTGCAAAATCTTCAAAGTGCCATGGTGAAGATGGCCCAATCTCCTGTGCCATAATTCGCCCTCATCCTGGCTCACCACTTCTTTTGCTTTGCCCATCATTGTAGCGTAGCCATCTACCTCTAGCTTGTAGAGATTCTTAACTCGAATCCATATCCTCTTGGTTTGACCCATTGTTTTATGTAGCAGGAAATATTTTCCATCGCTAAAAAGAAAGTCATAACCTTTGTCTTCCAACATTTTGACCGAGACCAATTTATTCTTCAGACCTGGAACATGCATAACATCTTTCAATAGAAATGGATTACCTGACTCCCTCTCAAAGGTAATGGTCCCAATTTCGGTTACACTTTGTCGACCATCGTTGCCCATCTCTATATGCATTTGAAGGTCCTTCTCCTCCAAGTCACTAAACAATTCCTTGTCTCCCGTCATATGGAAAGATGCACCACTATCAAGATACCACACTGATCCCATAGAGCTTGAAAACAAGCATGCAATCAAAGAGAAATCAAGCTCAAATTGCGAGGCTAAGGCCTCTCCAGTTGCAGCCCTAGCAACCTTCTTTTTCTTCTTCTTCTGTGGGCAGTGAGTGGTGAAATTCCCATGTTCGTGACAGTGAAGACACTTCACCTTTGACAAATCCTTCTTCTTGCCTTTAGCTTCAGATTTTGAAGGAAATTTCTTCCCCTTCCCTTTCCTTGCTTTGGCAACCAAAGCACAATTCTTTTCATCTTCATTCTTCAATGAAGAACCATCCCTGGTACTTTGCTTATCTCCTCCTACACAAGACACGACCAAAGTCGCTCCCATCCTAACAGTTTCTCCCATCCATTGACAGAGTCTTCGTAGCTATGCCAACTCTTCGGAAGCCCAAGGAGAACCAAGCTCACCAAGTCTTCATCATCAACAGTAATCCCCACACTTCCCAGTTCATCCCTACAGTGGAAAAACTTCGTGAGATATTTTGGAATATTGTCGCCCTTCTCCATTTTTATTTTTCTAAGCTTATCTTTCAGCGCCAACTTCCTCTGGTTGTTGATGCTTTGGAACAAATCTGTCAAAGCCTTCCACATTGCAAATGGAGTGGATTTTCTGTGAAGGTTGGACACAATATGGTCCTTCACACCTTCCAACAGAATTCTTCTTGTCTTTGCTACCTTCTTTTTCCATGTGTCAAGTAATGCAACATCGCTAGATCCCGACTTAGGAACATCGCTATCGATGAACTCCTTTAGTCCATTATCTTCCAGCACCACCTCCATCCTATCCTTCCAGGCTATGTATTTAGATCTTCCAAAAGGGAATACTCCAATCGCAACCCATTGAAATACATTTCAATGTATACTCAACTGTCGCACCAAGAATTTTCTACAGCAAATTCGAATTGTCCACCAGCACAAACTCAACAATTCTTCAAAATTGAAATCTTCAAGAATTAACCCTGATCTAATACCATGTAGAAATTATATACAAGATGCATGTATATATCCAGATTCTCTTGATCTAACAATATTTATCTTCTTGCTAAATACATAATCCTTCCACTGTTAATCTTTTGCAGAAATTTAAAATTCAATTGCAAACACATGAAGCAATAAAAACAATCGCACATAACACAGTTGTTTAACGGGAAAGCCTGAAGCTGAAAACCCAAACTATCATATATTATGTATCATGGAGATCATGTAACAATCTCATACAAAGCTTAGTACATCAAGCTCTCAGTACAATCAATCGTCACACACTAATCAGAAGAAATCTGTAAAACCATGCACTGATTTCTTGCCACCTGATAGCTTGCCTCAACTGCGCAATCCCTGTTGAAGAAGGCCCTTGAATTAATTCGAACTAACTTTCTTGAACTGTGCAATCCTCATTGGCAACTCCAATGTGTGTGTGGTGCAATCAATGCATCACTATAGTCACAACATATAGTCCATCTTGCCCTTTCACCTATCTCTCCACTGAGTCTCCACTGAAACTGACATGCACTATAGTTAATTGTTGTGTTTGTTCAGTTGATTAATGAGTTATTATTTGTGAATTAATTAACTAATTAATTCACTCCACTCTCACTATTGTATCATTCAGTTAGACTAGATACAACTAGCTCAACTGAGTTTAACTCCATTAACTGAGTTAAACTGAATAGCAACTCCATGAACTACTCTTCCAACTCTGTCATAACTTCGCCACTTCAGTTCTAACTGAGTCCTCCATGCATGAACCACCAGTAAACCTTAGGAATTGCATAATTACTTCAACCCACTGATTTTCCAAATCTGTATACTGAAATTAAGTGATCCAAGAGAATAAGTTGATGTTTATTGTCAGATTATTATTAAGAGCTAATAATAATCGACACTTCTATTTTCAGATTGACGATCTATAAATAGACTTCACCCAATATTCTAAAAATAGAATTTCATCTATTTTTCCAACTTGACCAGCCATCCACAAATAGCATCCTGCAACTTATGAAATATGATCACCATGTCTAAAAATAGACTTACACCTAAAAATAGCCTGCGGGCCCACATAGTGAAGGTGACTGATTTTCACTAAGCTCATCATCTTGTTGAATCTCAACAAAAATTTCTCCCAATATCATCATGTGACCATTTCATCTCATTGGCAAGCTCTAATCCAGTCTTCATTGAATGTGAATGTTGTAATAAAATATACTAATCCCTTTCCTCGTGGTTTTTCCCTGAATGCATCATTCCACTTAAATATTTTGTGCACTTTATGAGTTAACATTTTCAATTGGATCTTGTGTCTAGTGAGTTAAATATTTTTATTTTTCAATTTAAATTTTCTACTTTATTGAACCAACTTAACACCATCTTCTTTTATTGTTGCATACTATTCTCCTGCAAGGTAAAGGATGACAATGTTAGAATGTAGATGTGACTTCGCTAAATTTATTTTGATTTTATGCATGTCATTTTTCTTTATAAATTATGTTATGTAAATTATGGATTTGAACTTTTTTATATATTATGTTATGTTCAGGTTGTTTTTTATAGCGATTAAATACAAAGTTAGGGAAATGTTTTGAAAGACTTTTGTCATATTACAATCATTTTAAAAGGTAAACAATTATAACCCCTAACCAGCATCTCTAGATTTATAGAAACTTTTATGAGTTCAAGTTCTCTGAATTTAAGTTTATTAATTCTCACTATATTTATTTTTTCTTCTTCTTTTAAGCCCCACATTAATCATTTTCTTTGTAACTCTATATTTGGGACTTGGTATTAGATAGATTTTAGATTTTAAATTTTTGCAAAAATTCATCATATACATCAATTTCTGAACAATTACTTTCTAAAATTGTGTTTTGTTATTGTTTTAGTTTTATATATCATGGATGGGTTGGCTTGCAAAATAATGTCATTGTTTCTACTTTTCATTGTTTAATTTTTTGTATATATTTTCTTGATTCTTGATTCTTTTTTGTTTTCAATATATAGTCCTACGAAAATTCTACCCACCATAAATATAAACTGAATTTATCATAATTTATATTTGTATTCATGAATTATAATATTTAGTTTAGAGGCCGAAATTAGAGGCTTGGGCTTAAAAAGCTGTGTTCAGCCTATCCAATCGAAGTTTTATTAGGAAGAAAAAATCATTTTAATTTTAGACTCTTATGGATGTAAAAAAGGATTATCCACCTGCCCCAGGGGTTAAGTCTATTGGCCAGTGAATGTACTACTAAGGCATTTGTGTCATTGTGTAGGTCACGGGTTTAATCCTCGCTTTACTTTTGTTTTGTTCTTGCAGGGTGGGCAGTTTCACCTGGGGGTTATAGTTGCAGTCGACAGGTATTGGCCCTGTGTTTCGTCAGCATGAGAATTGTCGTAGTTATCGATTCCTCCAGATACTTAAAAAAAAAAAGATTGTCAACCTAAATTCTTATCAATCAACACTTTAATATATGAAAGAACTTGTGTATGAAGACGCCTTTACCCTAATTATCCAATATGAAAACAAACAAAGTTTGAACAATTTGAAATATTATATTTTCAAATATATATGCCAATATTGTGATTTATTTATTTGAATTACATACGTTTAAGCTTTCATATTTATAATTTAAAATAAAATGATTTGCAAATTTAATAATTAATATTTTTTCTTTTTTAAAAATATTTTAAACAAAACTGCTCCCATAAAAGAGATTATTTTAAAAAATAGAATGTTTAACTCAAGATAAATAATAGTTTGAAAATATTTTAATCTTCACGTTTCTGATTTTTTTTAGTAGACAGACTTCTTATATTTTTTCCAAGTACCACTATCTTTTTTTTCGTCACTATTGCAGAATCAACTATAGCGAATTGCACCAGTAGATGACTAAATAAATGAAATAAAAATTGTCAACTTTGTCTTTCGAAATTATTGTAACTGTTTTGAATCTATCAATCAATTCATATAAAAATTGAGTGGACAATACAAATACAAACTTTCCTTTTCCTCTTTTTTCTTACTTTGTAGAGAACATGTAGAAATTGTTGAGCAAACCATTATTCTTTTCATAGATTATGATACCTAATGTGTATTTAGTTATTTATAATAACACTTTTGAGCATTGTCAACTCGATTGTATTTGGAAGGGTGGCCTATCACATCTGCCATCATAATGATTTTATGTTATGGTTACATATTTTCCAACTTTTTGTATTTTTGTTTGTATTATTTAAATTCATTTAGATAAAATTGGAAATTAAATTAAGTTATTTTGTATTTTTTTATTTTCTAATTTATGGACATTCACAAATTGTAATTTTAATATATTTAAATCATTTATAAGTTATTTTTTATTTAGTAATTAAATTCTCTATTATTTTCATATATAATATTAAATGTTTTAGTATTTATGTTCTGAGGGCTTATTGGTGATTGAGTATTTTGTTAGCGGCACGTTTTTTTAAAAGCCACTCATTCAAATCTTGTGGGTGATCCCATAGAGGTCACTCTTATATATATATATATATATATATATATATATATATATATATGTTTTATCTATTTCTCACATTTTTTTTTCTTTCATAAAAGTAGGGTACTCTATTAGGAAGAGTGTCTAAAATTGGTCATTCAACGAAACATGGAAGAAAAAAAACACTTGGTAATGCATTCAAATTGAAGTCACATGATCCCGTTATTGAAAAAAATATTGATTTTGAGGCTGAAAGTAATATTGAAGAAGAATGTACTGCAAAAAAAAAAGCAACAAAACATCTGCTAAAATATCATTTAAATATGGATGGAAGTTAATACACAAATAGGAATATCATGATAATAGGTTCAAATGGTGAAGAATGCCAAATTGTTCATTGTGTACTAAATTCAAATAAGATACACCATATGAAAGGGAAGGTAGTCATACAATTCACTTAAGTGGATTAAATGATCATGTTATTTTTTAGGCTTATAAATGTTCAATTCAACTATTCAAGAGTGAATGAAATAAATCACATTCACCCATCACGAAGCAGGTTGAACTTATGCTAGATGTTGAGAAATTCAAAATAATCCATGTGATGGGAACTATGTATTTTATGGCTATAAAATAATTCTTTAAAGTTGTATAAAGACTTATGAGACTTACACATATACAAGGGAACACCTAATATTCCTTTAAATAATGAATGCTCTTCATATATTAATATTACATGTTGAAAATAATTCTTATTAGCATCAAAAATAGTTTATTGGGAAAAATTGAAGGAAAAAATTTGTTCTAGTCCATTTTATTTTGTTTTAGTGGATGAAAGCACAGATAAAAAAATGGAGCAACACCTTATTGTATATATTACATATCTACTCGATGGAGGAAGAGGCCCACATGCAACAAAATTTATTCATCTTTTGAAAATCAAGGATAGTACTGCACAATCAATGTATGAATCTTTGTGAGGATTATTATCTAAAATGGATTTATCAAATTATAAAATGGTAGGATTTGGGTTAGATGGAGCTTCATCTAGGATAGGTATTCATTAATGTTTTAGTGCTAAGTTGCTTCGTGAAGTTCCTCATTTCTTATTCATTCATTATGTAGGACATCATGAGGCACTAGTTATGACTGATGCTTTAAGTTATTTTCTTGAGTTTAATTATATTGACAGGTTTGTCAATAAAGCATATTCCTAGTTGGGAGAATATGTGAAGAGGCATGAAGAACTTAAAAGTTTAATGGACATATTTCAAATTGATAAATGATAGGTACTTTAAACTCATCAAATTCGGTGGCTTTCTACATGACATGTGATGAATAGGCTTGTCAAAATCATGCAAACTTTATTACAAGAATTGAAACATGATAATCAAAATATATATGCAATGGGAACAATATTTCAAGTTCAATTTTGTATTCATTTTCTTGCATATGTTCTAATCGAATTAAATAATTTAAGTCAACAATTTTAAGAGGAGCATATTGATATAACATCTATTGGTATGCAATTAGATGTGCTTATTGAACTTCACATAAGAATCTTGTGAGATGTATTTGGAGTAGGTTTTCAACATGTTTCATATTTCTTAAAAAAATCAAAACTTGCAAAATTGAAATTTACCTATAATTTAGGTGCTTCACATGTACATGTGTTAAGATTTAAACCTATACCTAATTCACTTGGGTGGGTTATTGGGGGATATTGTGTTCACTTGGGTAAATCATTTCTCCAAAAGTTGATTGATTGTCTCAATGACAAGTTTACAGATTTGTCATTATTCAATATAGAAAAATTATTCAGTCCTTGATCTTACATTGAACAAGAATATGAAAGAGACCCCGAAACAAAATGATTGTTGAGACGTTTATGTGAAAATTTTGATGTTGGACACTCACCAATAATTGATACAGAAAAATGTGAAGGTGAAATGGAAAGTTTCACTATTACTCTACATTGGGTATATCCAAATAAAATAATGATTGTAGCATGGGAACAATGTGGAGGAGAATTTGAATGGTGTGACTCTTACCCAAGTTTAATCAAACTGTGGAAAATTGTTTTTACTTTTTATACCAACACTACTAGTTGTGAAAGAGGATTCTCTACGTTGAATTGTATAAAAAATGATGATAAATTTAGAATTTGTTTAGAAACATTAGACACTTTAATGTTTTTATCTTTATCAACACCTCAAGAATTACATGAATTATATTTGAACACATTTTATGAAATGCGGACAAGTTTGAATACAGAACGACCTCTTTCATTGGGAGAAGGAAGTTAAGATGTCATGGTACTTTATTCAAATTTGTAATGTCCAATATTTTGAATAATGCATAAATATAAATTATATCAATATGTAAACTTAGTATCTTTATGTTCATTCAATTAAAAATAATTAAAGTTATTCTTTATTATTTAAATTTAAATTGATAAATAATGAGTTGTGTTTTGAAAACGATATTGTTAAATATTTTATGGTTAATAAGTTGTAAATTAATCATTTATATATGAAAAATAAATTATTTTAAGTTTCACATGAAAAAAAATAATTAATTTTGACTTCTCTTCATAGAATGAAAATGAAATATAACCTTGCTCTTCAAATTTGATCCTTGATTTTGAGGAGAGGCACATTTTAAATCTCATTCTAAGTGAAATGTTGGATTCCATCCATGTTCAAAGTAGAGTTGACACATTTCTTTTAAAATAAAATAAAATATTTTTCTAAATAAAAATTAATGTTCGCTATAATAAAAAAACAAAAATGTATATATATATATGTTTAATTAAAAGTATTATAATCCAATATGAAGGAGAGGTGTTAGAAATATTTCAGTCTCAATTTGTTATTGATATCACAACTTAGTATGAAGGAGATATGGTAAACAAATATTTTACTCTCACTCTCTACCATAAATAAAATATTTCAATATTAGCTTATTTTTATATCAACTTTAGAGAAAGATTAAAGAAAAAAAAAAAATTTGTGAGGAAGATACATAGTTATTATACTCTTTAAAAATATTTCAAAGTAGAATTTATATAAATTATTTGAATATCTATATTAATTACTTTATCTCAATATCAACTTTATATATATGTATATATAGAAACATAAAGTTATATGTGTGTCTCTATGTGTGTTAATAATAATAAAATATTCTAATGCCCAAAGCGAAGAAGTAATTGAAAATAAATAAAAAATCAATTATTATAAATCTAAGCTGTATAATTCATTCAAATTTTAATATGTGGCATTTAATAATAATAATAATAATAATAATAATAATAATAATAATCAATGTGTCCACGGGGTCTTGGATTGATGGTGATCGGGTGCTCTGTTAAGGCACTCCTTGATCTGTTAAGGCACTCTTTTATGTGAAGTCACTCGTTCAATTCCCCACCCCAATTGGAGTGATATATTAGACATGTTAAAGATATAGTCATGCCAAATTTACAAAATAATAATAATAATAATAATCAATGTACGATATAAATAAAATATTTCAATATGAGTTAAGTAAATTGAAGTATATTTATAAATATATTAATAACAAAAAAAGTTAACTTAACAAAATTCATAAATAAACTATTTCAATACCTATATTAAATAAAATATATCAATCTCAACACCATATATATTATATGATTGTAATACTAAACTACCACCCTGTAATATTATGGGATGTGGAATATGTTACTAAAGTTATGTTTAAAACTGTATCGAGTTACAATAATATCGTTTTCTAAAAACTTGTGGAATTGAAGATTAAATTAGCCATCAAGCCCACCTCGGCTAAAGCTTTTCAATGATTTAAAATTTTCATCGATCTGAATCCCAAATCAACAATATCACTTAAAATAAAAATGTCTTATTAATGTTGAACACGTTAACACTAGCACTTCCTGTGGTTCCTATGTAGTTTTTTCTTTTTAATTGCGTCGTATTGTGGATCAACGATTCTAATACACATATTTGAGATTTTATTGAACATAGATATAATCAATTAAGACTTACGATGTCCAAACAGGTCCCCACAATATTGCATATAGACCCAAACAATATTGATTCAAAGTGTAATCAACCTGGCCAAAATGTTTACCTCGACTAGGTGGCCACGCTACTTCCGTTTGAAGGTGGATGATAATTTACACAAGGGGGCGGCTTCAAACCTATTTACATCATTCAAGTCTACACATATAAATCTACTTTAACTAAACGTATTACATGGTAAATTTATAGGTGATCATATTTATATGTATATGCACAATAGTAGCGTTGAGGCCACTGAAAAAAAACATAGAAGAAAAACAATGGCATAACTCAGCCAACATTTCAAAACACCATACAATTTGACATCCATTCAACAAGAAAATTTCAATGACATGCATGATTTTAAAATATGAAAAGTATGATCTCCATTAAACAATGTTAACATGTTTATAAAATTCAAATACTTTAAAAAACAACTTGCATATTTCCCCTGTGTTTCATATAGAGTTGATTACATGAGAATGCAATATTCAAAAATAGTGCTCATGAAATGTTACTTATCTATATAATTAAATCTAGTTATCGACTAGAGAAGGGATTCATGTTATTTTCTCAATGGTAGGAAGTTACGCCAACTTGTCTCATAACTCACCACCCCTATGTTAGGTCAAGAGTATGAAAGATAAAACTTTCTAGGAAATATACTAACTGAGTGGTGGGAGTAATGCCACTTACAGGAAAGCCATGGATGAGCACCGATGGTTTACTAGTGGTAAGAAGCACTAGTCGTAGGAAGCACTAGTGGTTTATTAGTCTCTACAAGCACCAATAACTCATTGTACAAGTGGTTTTGTAGTTAGAGACAAGCGTTGATGCTTTATCAATTATAGCAAGCACATGTGGTTTATCAATCCCAACAAGCACTTGATACTCTCCTTTAATTTCACTCCACACTCAAACTTGGTAAATTCCAAGTACAACTAAAGAATTGAGTGGTAATAGTCCAATGCAGAGAATGATCTCCATGAGTTGTTGCCAACATGGTGTTTCCTCAGGAATTATTTTGCAAGACCAAATAGAACCCTTGTTTCAATTTGGCCATATATTTATGGTAATTTGAGATGCTTCCTGATTGTGGTTGAGAGGGGGCCCTTTTCCCATGGGTTGCAGTCTTGAACATGCTACCCTTTTGATTTACGATAAGGGACCAAATTTGAAACAACATTGTTGTTGCATTAACGCCCAAATCATATTAGAGTGGCCTTTCTAGTATTGGGGGTTTGGAATTAAATTAGATGAGATGGGTATGGTGGTTCACGTGAAATCCAATCCACTCTTAACTATGGGATATTGTCCCTTCTCCTCTAATTAAATAATAATTAATTATTAATATTATAATGAATAATTATTTATTTATTAAAACATTAAATCATAATTATTTTATTCCAAGCATTAATATCTGCATATTTTAATTTTGGTATTAATTAGAGTGTTAATGCATTATTAAAATTAAACAGAGCATTCATACAATTTGGCACTATGACCAGAATATGAATGGATATCATCAGTAATAATTTACATTATATTAAAATATATATTTTTCCAACAATCAAATATTACATTGAGATGCTCAATTATAAAAAAATGTTTATAAAGGTCATAATGAATGCAAGGGTGTTACAAACCCCAGCCCCTTAAAGGAACATCGTTCTCGATGTACTTACGAAACCAAAAAATACATCAATTTTTTTAGCATTATAGAAGTAGCTTTGTTACATCCATTACATATTTAAAAAAATGGTACAACACTTTCATCTAATTTGAATGCTCCCAGGTGGCCTCGTCCCATCCAAAGAGATTCAATTCTAGCTTTACATGCTCTGTTACTTAGTTATGGAGCACAATCTTCCTCTCATCCAAGATACACAATGGTTCATGTTGGAACTCTCCCTTAGGATTCACCTATATCACATACCAATCGATAACATGATTAGAATCGTGAACATAATTTTTTAATAAATATATGTGGAATACACCATGTGCCTTTATGGTGGAAGGAAAGGCTAGTCTATAAGACACTGGTCTCACTCTCCCAAAAATCTAAAAAGTTTTAAAAAACTTGGGTGAAAACTTAGCACAGGACTCCATTTTTAGTGAGATTCTCCTTGATTTAATGTATAGGTACATGTGATCCCCCACTTGAAACTCTTTATGCATCATATGGAAATCTAAGTAGCTCTTTTGTCTATCTTAGTTGCCTTCAGCTTTTTCCTGATACTAATAACCTCCTCTTTCATTTCCTTTAACATATCATGTATGAGAGTTACCCTATTTACTAGGTCATCCCAACTATTGGGTGTATTACACCTTCTACCATATAGAGCCTCGAAGGGGATCACCTTTAATGACTCCTGGTAGTTTTTGTTATATGAAAATTAAACTAAGGGAAGAAATTCTTCCCACCTCTTAGGTTGGCACATAACATACATTCTCAGCATGTCCTCCAACACCTTGTTCACTCTCTCTGTTTTTCCATCATTCCGAGGATGACATTTTGTCTTGAATGCCAACTAAATTCCAAATCTAAAAAGTAATGCTTTCCAAAATTTAGATGTGAATTTGGCATCCTTGTATCATATTATCTTATAAAGTATAGCATGCATCCTAAATATTTCCTTCATGAAGATCCGTATAGTATCAATGGCCTTATGGGTGGATTTATTAGATATAAAGTGAGTTTCCTTGCTCATTTTTTCCAATACCACCATGATGGCATCATGTTGTCTTAGCGTCTTTGGAAAAATTGTGATGAAGTCCATGGATATGAATTCCCACTTCCATTCATCTATTAGAATTAATTGTAATATTCTAGTTGAATTCCTGCATTCCACCTTCACTTATTGACACTCCAGTCACTTGGCAATATAGTTTTCCACTTCTTTCTTCATGCTCGGCCAATAATACATATCTTGATGGTGATAATCATTTTCTAATTTTCAAGATGACTTGAATAAGGTATTTTATGAAACTCGTCTAGAATAAGCTTCTTTAAGTTTTCCACACAAGGTATATATCATTAGTCTTTGAACTTTAGCATTCCATCATCTATGAGTGTGTAGTTCTTCCTCAAAGGCCCTTATGTCTCCTTTTTCCAATAATCTTTCACATACTGGAAGTTTTCATCTTGTACCAATGCTTCCTTAATATTTTCCTTGACGCTAGAATCGAAAGAACTTATGGTTTTCAAGCGGTTTAATTGCATACTTCTGCTAAACGCATCATCCACCCAATTCTCCTTACCCTTGTTATACTTGATTTTGAACTCAAATTCATTGATGAGGGATAACCCTGGCTTGTCTTGCATTCAATTTAGGCTAGTCGAACAAATATTTCAGCCCTACATGGTTTGACATCAACACGAATTTCCACTTGATCAAGTAATGTCTCCACATTTTTAATGGATGCATGATTTTTGTGAGTTCAAAGTTGTGGGTGACATAATTTCTTTCGTTCTCATTTAAATTCCTTAATTCATAGAAAATTACACGTCCCTCCCAGTGCATTAGTACTCTTCCTAATCCTTCTTTACAAGCATCTGTGCAAACTAAGAAGTATTTCTCTAGATCAACAATCCTTAAGATGGGTGCATCCGTAAGAAACTACTTGATTTTATCAAAGCTGGTTATGCACTGTGATGTCCACTGAAACCTTACCCCTTTCCTCTGCATGGTTTTGATTGGATGCCCAATTTTTGAAAATTCCTAGATGACTCTTTGATAATATCTTTCCAACCCCATAAAATATATAATTTTTGTAACATATCTGGGACTGGTCCATTCCATGATGCCCTTGATCTTATTAGGGTCCACAACCACACATTATTTTGAGATCGCACACCCCAAATATTAAACCTGACCCTTAAAAAACTCACATTTACTGACCTTAGCACATGACTTGTGTTCCCTCAGTAACTGTAATACTACCTTTAGTACTCCTCATGCTTCTCTATGGTTTTTGAGTAGACCAAATTAACATCTACAAATACTAAAACAACCTAGTCTAGGAATTGGCTGAGCACATTGTTCATTAAGCACATAAACATGGTTGGTGCATTTGTAAGTCTGAATGGCACCACCACAAACTCATACCTCATTTTGAATTTTGTCTTATGATTGTATTCATCTTTAATCCTCACTTGGTGATAGCTGGATCTTAAGTCAATTTTTGGAAACATAGTAGCTCCTCTTAACCTCTATTATTAGCAATGGATATTTATTCTTTATTTTTATTCATTTAATTGTTATTAGTCAATGCATAGTTGTAGTGTGTCATCCTTCTTCTTCAAAAATAAAATTGGTGCTCCCCAGGGTGACACATTGGGTTTGATATACCCCTTATCCAACTAATCCTTTAGTTTCAACTTCAATTCCATTAATTCAAGGGCGCTCATGTGATATGGTGTCTTAAAGACTGGCACCAAACTAGGAATTAGCTTGATACAAAAATGAATATCTCTCTTAGGTGGTAACACTAGTATTTCATCCACGAATACATCATTGTACTCCCATAAAATGGGGTAGTTTTGAAGTTTCGTTTTTTTGTCCTCTACTACACTTTTTATATAAATCATGACTAGATTACACCCTGTGTGACTACAATTTTTTTTCTATAATGCTGAAATCTATCTAACATAAATAAGATTCTTCTTTCCTTGGAATACTCTTCCCTCACCTTCATCATTAAGGCATTCCAATAATTTATAGTAACAAACCACATTGATCCTATGGGATACCAACCAATCCATACCAATTAATACATCATATGAACCCAATGAAAGAATGTTGAGGTTCATTGTTGTAGAAATGAAATATATTTCTAGGCGACATGATTCTACCAATTCTGTTACTTTCTTCCTAGCTCTTGTAGCCAACTATACCATTCATGGATTGGTATACTCTTTATTTTTCATGGTGAAATATTTGCAACTTTAGGGCTAATATTCTAAGGTTATATCCTCGATCAATTAAAATTGAAAATGATTGGTTAATGATCTCACCTTCTATCTTGATGACTAATGGCTAATGATTTGTTTGTTGATTATCCATTGTGTCACAAATCTAAGGCATACTCTAGTCCACATCATTCACCATAATTCCTCTTCTACATTGTATAAAATTTTGTTATTCTAATTTTGTGGTTGAGGGAAATCCATTCTCAAGTGGTTTCCCCCACAATTCTAGCATTGAAGGTTCTTATACCCCTCAGTTTCTTCTCTTATTGGATTGAAGGGTTGATCTTTGTTAGTGCAATGTTTCCATTGAAATTCACCTTTGGCATGAGTGGTGATTTTTCCCTTTTTACCCATTTTCTTATGCCCAAATGGTTTTGATCCTTTCCCTTTGAAATTTCTTCAATATTTATTCTTCCAATTAATCTGGTTCTCAATCTTATGTTTGGATTGTTCATAACAGTGACTATTTTTTTGCATAATATCCTCCAATATTTTGGGTTCATCAAACTCAATCTTGTCTCTAAATATTTGAGGCAAACCACTGAGATACCTTTTAATTTTTACTTTTACATCCTTGATATAAGGTACATACTTCAGTAGTTCTGCAAATTTATTTGTGTACTCATTTACAGTGAGTTTTCCCAATTTGAGCTTGTGAAATTCCTTGATCTCACTATCACAATACCTCTTTCACATTTACTTCTTCGAGAAATATTTTTAAACTCATTCCATAACAACTCCTTTTCTCTAATGCCTTTAAAATTACTCAAATCATCCTACCATATGTTAGCCTTACCTTTTAATTTTAAAGTTGCTACCCTAGCCTTCATGTTCTGAGAGTATTTGTGTTTTTTGAAATATTTATTCATCCTTAGTAACTAGGCCTCCTCCTTTACAACTTTATTATTCTCCTCGTCAAAGGTGGGGGGATTTTATTTCTTAAATTACTCTATTATTTGGATGTTTTCACTCATTCATCGTCGATAATGTCTTCAAGTTGTTGTTCTTTATGATTGATCAGGGTTATATGCGCTTCTCTTTGGGGCATTCTGTGGATTTTCTCCTCTCATAGTATATTCGCTAGCTTACCCATGTCTTTTTGTTTTATTGTCTTTTTCTCCTTTAGCTCTAAATCCATGCTTATATTTTAGTTGGGATTTTCCTGGATTTTCATTTTTCTAGGTAGGTTGTACCATGCTCATATTTTTTGTTTCCTTTGTAAGTCTAGTAGGATTTGCAATATCATCGTGTTCACTTATAGTTACTTATTTTGAGCCCTAAATATTGTTTCATCATTTACCTTGCAGCTTCTCAACTCAACCTTCAAACTTCTGAGGGTTTCCATCCAATCAGGGAATATTCCTCCACCCTCTTCCCAACAGATTCCTCCTCTTGATCATACTGGGCTCTATCCATGTTTTATTTCACTTCCTTGTTGCTCATCTTTTACGTTTTGGTCGGGGTGTGTGCTTCCTTATGTGTTATTACACACATGCAACTCTTATTCAAATTTAACATAACATGTCAACATGCTAAAAAAAGTATTCATTTTAAGATATATTTAAATTTCATCCAAGAATCTTCATTTTTCATGGCCCATTCAATCCATGTGTTGAACCTAGGCTCTGATAAAACTTTGTAACACTACCTCTTATAACATTGTGGGCTATGGAAGGTGTTACTAATGTTTAAATTAAAATTTTCAATGTTTAGCAATGTATAGAGTTACAAAAATGTCATTTTCTAAAAACTTGCACAGTTAGAGATTAAAGTAGCCATCGTGTCGATATCGATGAGGGCTTTCCAACAATGTAAATTTTTCATTCATCCAAATCCCGAATCAACAATATCACTTAAAATAAAAACATGTCTTATTAATGTTGACGATGTAACACTAGCACTTCATGTGGCTCCTATGTGGTTTTCTCTTCTTTTTTTGGGTCATCTTATGGATCAAAAATTATACTACACAAATTCTAGATCACATAGCATACACTACCAGTGTTACCTTCACCTTATACGAATTATTCCATTGAATTAATTTGTATTAAAATTCACATTTGATGTTAAACATATAAATCACCATAAGAAGTAAATCTCGTAACATATGATATGCAACCAATATGTGTATATTCCAACACACACACACATGCAAATATATATATATATATATATATATATACATATATATATATATATACATATATATATATATATATATATATATATATATATATATATATATATATATACATATATATATATATATATATATATATATATATATATATATATACATATATATATATATATATGTATATATATATATATATATATATGTGTGTGTGTGTGTGTGTGTGTGTGTATCTATATGTATATGTATATGTGTATGTATGTATGTATGTATGTATAAGTGGGACTCACGGTACCCATACAATTCCCACCATACACTACGTTACACTTAAGGCCTTCACAACATCGATGGTGTGGTGTGTGATAGCAGGGCATACCCATTCATCGCTCCATTAAGGGTCAGAGGGTTTGAGCCCTATTTATATTTTTTAACCATTATTTAATGATGATAGCAGATAGGTAAGGTACCCAACTTCTCCCATTAGGGTTCAGGGGTCCCAAGCCACACCTACCCCGCTTGATACTCCTCTTCAATGTCGATGAAGAACAAGGAAGGAACCCACCATAGCCCATCAAGGCTCGGGGATCACAAGCCACATACCCAATTCTAGATGCTCTATTCAACCTGATGTTAGAGAACAAGGCACATGCACTACCACATATGCTTTTCCATATAGGCACAATGAATGGTGTTTACACCATGTTTATGGTCTTTGTAACAATTATGGATTACATGGGCATGCATAGTATACCAAGTATTCAAGTGGTTAATGATGGTCATGCAGTCATCGATGATTTACCATGGTGAAATGGTTGAACATTTTAAACAATGGTAAACATTGGTCTACCATGGTTCACCATGGTTGACCACGAGAAACCATTGTCAAAATTTATATACCAGCAATCAAATACTAGATTGTCCAACATGGTCAACATAATTACCAACCATGATCAAACATTATCCACTATGGTCAACCATGTAAACATTAGTTTAACATGGTTAACTAAAACATTGTGAAGTTATGACTTATGAGGGTTTTTATGGTCAACATATTTTTTAGTATGGGTGATGATGGTTAACCATTGTTGTCCATGTTGAACTATAATTTAATATGATCATTTTGGAAGTGCTTTCTTGACCAAGAGGACCTTGGGTGACAATGTTTAGACATGGTTTGACTATAGTTGACCATGTTCTCCAAGGTGAAACCATTACGGTTTAACCCTTCACTATCGTTGACCATGATTGAGAACTTAACCATGGTTGAAAATGGTTGACCATTATTGACCTTTACTGGCCATGATTGAAAACTTGATGATGGTTGTGGATGGTGTCAAATGTTAACTATCATTTAATATAATTTTATGTGGATGACATTGGTCAATGGTGTTAAACATGGTTAAATATCGTTGGCCATGGTCCACCATGGTAAGCTATGCTAATTATGGCTAACCATGGTTGGCCATTATTTCTATGTTTGACCATTTATAAAAATTATGACTTCATTAACAATATTTCAGGATGTTTATTATTTTAAAAATGGTTGACTATGGTTTCCCTTTAAACACTATAGTTGACTAGGGTTAGACATAACTAACAATGTTTGGCCATGGTTGACAGTTCTACCCATGTTCTTCATGGTAATATTTGGTAGTCTAAGGTTTTCAAAGGTTACTAATTGTTGATCATAATTGACTATAGTTGAGTATAGTTGGACATGGTTAAACACGGTTTTCCATGATTAATCATGGTCATCTATGGTTAACTATGGTAAACCATTGTTGAAAATGGTTGACCATGTTTGACCTTTTGACTATTGTTGGCCATGGTTGACCACTTGAATATGGTAAACTATATGTGTCAAGGAGTGACTGTGGTTAACCATGTTAATGAGGACGTCTTAGAAAAAACCATTGTTGACCACTTATCCATGGTTGTTGTTTAAATAAAGCAACTATAAGAACCCCATCCATGTGTGATGTCTAGTTTATTGCACCTTAATTTGGTCCTACATATACAATAGTGGTTATTGATCTATGTACATAATGGTCTTCTTTCCTACCAAATAGTGTTTCCACCCTCTAACACCTCATACGACGAAATAAAGTTTCTTGTTATAAGTAGGTTTGTTGTGAACAACCCCTGGTGAAATACTTCAAAATGATAGCATATATGCATTCTCTAATGCATCAAGATTATTCCCAGGACATAACAAATTAAATCTATTTTCACTTTAAATGGTTCTACAAGTTTAGTAATGCAAGAAATAGTGCTTGATTTATTTGTATTAGTTCATCAAAGCCATTTTTTTATTCTTCCCCCACTTCAAGATCTTACCACTTTTTATTATGGCGTTAAGTGGTGCAACTACACACTAAAAATGAATTTATGAAGTTTCATATGTATTGTGTTAAACTAATAAAACTGCTCTATTAAAAGATATTTGTAAGAATTGGTCACTTAATGATTGTTCGAAAATGTAATACGGTAGCTTATTAATTCAAATTTTCCTTAACCTTAACAATTTCTTGTGAAATTATTTTATCTTCTTATGTTTATTTATTAGATATTATTTATCAAACAATTATCAAGAGAAAAACAATAAAGATAATGGACAGAGATTTTGGGCTCTAAACCAGGGCAAAACCCCTCCAAGGGGAAAAAACAAAAAATCTCTTCTCTTCTTATAGATATGCTTCAAATAACACAACCAAGACCAAAACCACAAGATCAAAGCCTCCTCCTAGCACCAAGTCGGCCCTCCAAAATGACTTCCAATTAGTTCAAATTCTAACCAAGTCAACTAGAGACAAACCCTTCCAGAACTACACCAAACTCAAAATGTCAGCCCTCAACTACAAAATTTTAAACCTGCAGCTACAGAAATTCAAGAATTTCGGGCCCTACAACAATCCTGCTACTTTGCACATGTGACAGAAAACCAGGGAAAATCTTCGATCTTCCTTCCTTCCATCTTTTTCTTCCTTCTTCCTTTTCTTTCTTATCCTTCTTCTTCAACTTCACACTTCATATTGAGTTCACTAATTACAAATCGAATTGGTGACAAAATGAGGCCAAAAAACTTCTATTTATACTCTTCTATGTGGGTTGAATACCCTTCTCTAGGCTGACTTGTCTCTTCCAGGGATGACTTGTGCTACGAGTCTTATTTGACCTTTTTAACTCAAAATAAATTATTTTACAAGGCACATCTTGCCCAGAAGGGCCTTATAATAATGATGTTGACACTCTTGATTCATTACAATAAATTAATTGACTTAAAAAACCATATAGGCATGAAGAACATTCTTTTACCTAGAAGACCATCAATAAGAAGAATGAAACCCTTGCTCTAAAATAATAATTTTTGTTTCTTCATTTCCTTGTTACTTAAGATATACATATTGGCATTAGTCCAATGAAAATTATGAAGATAAAAAATAGTTACGTTTTCCAACAGTGATGTCATCCATATTTTCAAGATCTATCTTAAGCTCCTATTTTGCAACCACATATCCCAAATACACTAAGTAATACTCAACAAACTCATATTTCTTGAGCTTTTCTAATATTCGATGCTTCTTCAAAGTCTTTAGCACATACCTTTAGGGTGAAATGTGCTCCTAATTATCACTATAAACGAACATATCATACAAATAAGATATGACGATGGGCATAATATATCATTGATTGGTCTCACAAACATAACTAGTGCATTGCATAAAAAAAATGGCATGATGAACCATTATTACAAAAGTTGTCTAGTTTTGAAGGTAGTTTCCTAGGTGTCTTCTTCTTTGAATCAATCTTGGTGATATCCTAATTTGAAATCCATATTAGTAAATTATTTTTCATGTTGTAATTAATATAATAGATAATCAATCGTGGTTATAGGTTATCGATTATTGAGAAAAATATTGTTTAACTCTTTGTAATCAAGACACATTCACCAACTCCCATCCTTCTTTGGTGAAATTATGATGGGTAACCCACAAGGTGAGGTGCTTCGTTTAATAACACCTTGATCCAATAAGAACTGAAACTACTTCTTCACTTCATCCTCTTCTAGAATGGAGTATCTGTATATCCCAATATTTAGCAATGGAAAACCTAGTAATAATGTCATTTTTTTCTCCACTTCCTTCTTGGTTGGTATCACTTTAGGCTCATGGAAAACTCTCTATTCATGTTGCAACACTTCTAGTTGATGTTTCTATTCTTTAGTACACCCCTTCATCTAAATCTTTACATTTATGTACTCATCATCTAATTGATTTTATCTCGGGAAAAGTAAAATATATTTCTTATTATAGCTAATTAGCTCCTTACCTTGGTTGACACTTACTATTGAAATATTTGAGTCTCCTTTATGCATATTGGTGATGAAGGATTCCCACCCTTTATGAGGTGGTATTTGATGTCTCTTTGCATGGATATTTCATACATAATATGCATGTAGGGACTACCAAGCATGAATCCACACACATCAAGTGGTAATATGTACAATTCCACTTCATTAATACTATTAAAACTTACAACAGATTTAATACTTCATTATTTTGTTACCTTCATATATGAATCATTTTTTACCCATATCAATGGATATGGAATAGGAAAATATTGAACCTCCTGTCTAATCTTGTTGACCAAATCCACTTTGATGAGATTAGATTATGAGCTTGAGTAAAAAAAACACATATTTTCGTCTTATTGACCCGAACCTTAATGTGTAAGGGTTTTATAATCTCTTTATCTTCCTAATGATGAAGGCTACTTGGATTTACCTCCTTTTTCTCTTATGTGTAGACATAATTCTCATCCACACTAAAGCTACATTCAACTTGATGGCTCCAATCTAGGGATACAAGATTCCATTTCTTTGCATTTTTTTTCATTTCTTTGGGATTAGCTCTAGATGTAGTTTTCAACACGTTTCCTCAATGTGACCATGAATTTTTCAATTCTTACAATGGTTACTAGGATCCTTGAACTAATGTGCAATGCTTTTTTTATTCTTATCCATTCCCCCTTTCCACTTCTTATTACCCTCCATGCAAGATTCCTAATTCTTTTTATACTTAAAAAAAATTGGTTACCCTTTCTTTCAACTTATGCCTTCTAGATATTGTGAACGTACACATGCCTCGTTGACTATCATTAGCTTGAAAATCGTCACTTGTTTTCATTGGTGCCTATGTATACTGCCTAGATACTTAAAGAGTACATTTTGTTTCTTCAAATAGATACGCAAAATGATGGCTATCTATTTGAACTCATTATTTTACTCATGTACACTCCACACTTGTCTCTATGTGAAGTAATGTCGTCAAATACATCGATCCTCTACATACCCAATAGGGTAAAATTGGGAAATATTGAGGTTTTTTAAGTCCTCCTACCTAGTTTTTGATTCACCTCTTTTTCACTAATGTGTACATATAATTCTCATCCACGTCAAAAATTATTTTGGCTTGACTACTCAAATGTGTGGCTACAATGTTATTTTTCTTTTCATCCTTCTTGTAGTTATTTAAGTTTATCTATAGATGTAGTTTCCAACAATTTTCCTCAATGTGACCATAAATGTTGTAATAGTTATAATAGTTTCTAGGTTCCTCCACTAAATATGTTGGTGATAGTGCTCCAATCTAGCTCGAGGTGATTTCCTATGATTTTAAGAATATTATAAGACCTCCTTCTTAGGATCATGAGTTTGTATAAAGAACTACCTAGGACGAATTAAACAAAAAAAAAAATTCTTCCTATGACTACTATTATTTTTTATTTATTCCATAGCGTTTTTTTTTTCAAATTTAATAGTAATACATTTCAAATAATTTAACAATGACAATTAACAAGAATATTGACCATAATGATTAACAAGAAAATACTTGTTTATGGTGGCCTGGTTGTGGTGCTCCTCCTAGAACCACCCAATTGAATATGTCGCTCTGCCAACTAGGAAGACATTATTATATTTTCTAGCCCTCTAAGCCCAAGTCCAGACTGTGGTAGTAGTGTGTCTGAGTTCTCAATCCAACACCCTCCCAACTCCAAACTCCATTTTCCACATCCATATTCTCTCTCTTGTCTCTTTGCTCTCTATCTCGCACTTCTTTGTGCATGACCCATCAAAAATGATCTCTCCTACTTCGCCCCGCAACCCACTTATCCCCTTCCTATCATTCAAAGCTTCCCCTTAACACCCTCATGGAGCCACACCCATCCTTATCACTCCAGCTACCCCTTTGTGCCTTAATTAACACTTTGGGTGGGTGATTCCCTCACCATCCCTTATTAATGCAATAAAATAATACTACCCTTCAAATGTTAGTCAAATCTACCAATTCATAAGAATCTTATTATTTTAATTATTAAATAAATCATGTTTAAAATAAATCATTCATTATAAATCCTGATTTAAGGGTTAGTTAATTGCTAATAAAGCTTAACCATTAATTAACATCTAACATATTAAGCTTTAGAATACTAGTATACTTAAATAGCATATGCATATCTAATACTTAAATTGATAATATTGATTGGAATCAAGCATAAAAGTCAATCACTTAGAAAATAGGTTAATAAAATAAAATAAGATAATAGGATTAGGTAAAGGCATTACATATATTTCAATTACATAAAAAAATCTCATGAATTTGTTATCTCTCCTTTATTACATGTTCTTAAATAATAATTGATTAAAAAATCCTAATATTTTATTATTATTAAAATATGTTGACTTATTTTCCTCCTAACTTTATGTGATTATTTTATTGTGTCACCTTAGTATAGAAGAGATGTTGTAAGGTTTTATTATGTGATGTGATGTGATGTTATGTAAAAATTTGACTTCCTCAAATTACAAAACAATAATAATAAAAATAAAATAATATATATATATATATATATATATTATAAATACTAACTAAAACTTTTTCGCTAAGTGACATAAAAACAAAAATAAAAACAAAAATAAATAAAGGTGCAAACCTCTTTTAAAGAGGAAAAGAGATTTGATCCCTCTAGACTTGGTAGAACTAGAATTAAGATGGATCTAAGTAGGTCTTATAAAAATGATCTGACATGAACAACTCTAGGAATAAGAATAAGACAAAACACACTCCATTAATTATTCTAATTTAAAACATAGCATTACCATAGCTTAACAATTCTTCTTTTATATTTATATATCTATATATTTTATTTAGACTTTTTAATAAAATAGATATAGGTAGACTTAAAATGAATCTAGATTGATTTAATCTCCCCTTTTAAATAGACAATATTCCATATGAATACCATGAATCAATACTATGAGTTCTCATATCATGGATCAATATCATGAAGTTATTTTTATTTTAAAAATAAAAATATTTTCATATTATTAATTTTTTAAACATTTTTTTTATATATAATTTTACAAAAATCATAAGACAAATCTTGCTTCAAAAATCAATAATCAATAAATATACACTCGTCATTACTCATTAACAATTAAATTAATAATGAACATATACTACCCAACAACATTATTTATTCTATAACCTAAAAAATAATAATCTCCATATACTACCCAGCCACATTAATTATTCTGTAACCTAACAAATAAGAGTCTCCAAAAGTTCCGGCAGTTTAGCGCTATCTGAGGTTATTCTAGGGACGCTGCTCCAGTACAGCTGTTCAAACTTCAAATTAACTGTTAATGCCTTCACGCTTCTTATGTGCCCCGATCCTGAATTGGATATATCAATTCTGTTGATTCCCGTCCTGCAAAAGATGCGCCGTCTATAGAATTTTAGTACAGAATTTATGGATGCATATCACTATCCAAGGACTACCCAGTCCGTAGAAAGTCTTATCAAATCAGACATACAATTTATGATACATTTGACCACCCAGTCCATAGGAAGTCTTATCAAATCAGACCTACAATTTATGATACATTTGACCACCCAGTCCATAGGAAGTCTTATCAAATCAGACCTACAATTTATGATACATTTGACCACCCAGGCCGTGGGAAATGTTATCAAATGAGACAATCTACAGTACATTTGGTAATCCACTACATTCGAACTTACCTGTGGAACACGGACTTTTTATTATTTCTATCGATATGAGAATGGGGATCATTATTTTTGGACTATACGATATTAAATGCTGTTAAGCATATATTGTTTATCTTTAGAGCAGTATATGCCTAACGTATTTAACATCTTATAACCCAAAAATATGTATCCAAAAAATATGTATCGCTTATAAAAACCATAATGTGCAAACATCCATAATGTGATGGGTATTAAATTTTAGTAACATTTATATGAACTATACAGAAGACGACAGACGGACAAGCAGGCCCACTAATATTGATGCACAATGATGGACTAACTGATATCACACGGCATTAAACAGCAATGATGGAGCTATGCACTTAGCACTGAACCTCACCACTGATATCACACGGCATTAAACAGCAATGATGGAGCTATGCACTTAGCACTGAACCTCACCAGCTCGAGGTCACATTTTTGTCTGGAAAATAATGGAAATTTTTACATTATTTTGAAAAAATTTGACAAAAATCCAGGTTATAACTTTCCATATTCAAGATTTTGAGTGCCACTTTAACGAGACCAAACCAAATTAACTAAATGCTTTCAACTCTGCATGCGTCTGACGCCCATGTGGTCGGTCTGGTCATGGCCAACCTTTTAATTTATGAACTTTGAGTAGATATAGTGAATTGAATTGAAGTACACTGGTATCCACAGGCTGTCAGTTTGACTGTTAAGTTTTCTTATTTTTGGATGGAACCGTGAGTCTTAAATGGCCACTGTCACGGACCCGGGGAGAACCGCACCTACAGACCAAGGTGCACTATACACTCTCAAGGCATGCTGTACCTTATGGCTGACCCACTGGTTAGTGTTTAACTTCGACCATGTCTTACCATTATTTTTGTTAAATGTATTGCGGAATAATACCTTTAGTAAATGTAGCGCGGAATAAATATACTGCTGAATGTAGTTTAAACAGCTTACCATTTCATTTGGAAAATAATAGAAATTTCAGTATGATATATGATTTTTTCAAAACTTGGGTTATAGTTGTTTAAGCTTCAAGATTTTGGGTGAAATAATCTAAACACTGTAATAGTTGGATTTTTATAGAAATTGTGTTTTAGGTAGATAAAGCTCAAAATATTATGTTATTTGCCTAATTTCAATTAAGTATTACTCTTTAATTTTTTGGAAAGTTTTATGGTTTATTTTCTGATCTAATTTGTAGAGAATCTGGTAAGGATTTAATTGAAATCACAAGTTTGATAGTCTTCACAATCAAAGTACTCAACCCTTTTTTAGGGTGATGAATCCATATATGCAGTCAAAAACAAGCTTAAACAGCGCAAATCAAAATTTGGCCACAAATATTTTGGTGGAATTCCAGCCAATCGGTCAAAAACCCTAACATTAACTTTACATCTTGTCCATTAGATATCACTTTATTCTCATCCAATAAACAAAATGTAAATGTTGATTAGTTTAAGTGATTTAATATAATTTAATACATAATTCTTAATACTTACCAATTAAATTATACAAGTAAAATAGTTTATATAAACATATACAATTGCAAAACAAACACATATACAAAACAAACAAATATACAAGATACAAAGATAGAGTGGGTAGTTCACCTACATAATACCTAAAATAGCATCTAAATAATAACATATTTCACAATGAACAACCCTCTTGGCTCCTTACATCAAGGCAAAACCAACTAACATCACCGTATAACCTCTGTAGGCCAAGACCCAAACCCCAAAATTCTAGTTCAAACCCCAAGTTGTTGGTGACTAAAACCCCAAAATGCAACCCTGTATTTTGTCCCCAGATTTAACATGTAGTTCAAACACACTTTGCACCTTTGGTTCGTGCAGCTTGTCACACCCTTGGTTAGTGCATCACATCGCACCCTTAGTTCATGCAACACTCTCAGCACTCTTGGTTTGTTTGGCCAACACTAAAACACCTTTGACCCGCATGCCCTTGCCTCACTAAGCACTGTGTGACCAACACATGTCTTATGGCATGCTCATCTTTGCCTAACTAGTGTTTGTCTCACGCTATTCAATTCATCTCACCACAGACTCCTAATATGACTCCCTGTCCCTGTCTTCACTTACTTGTCTCTTCCATCGAAATTTATTGTGTATTTATATGGGGCACGGGAATCCTCAACAACCAATGCAATAATTGAGAGGTACAACCCCTTACATCTCCACGTCTTTTCATTTACTAACCTACATGTGATTAACCTCGTGATCATTCTAGCCAATGTGCCATAACTTGCAATATTCCCACATGCTCATCTCATGTCGTTTGGCACGACGTGTCAACTCTTGTTATGTGTCGAGTGCTTGTCTCACGTTGTTCGGGTCGACGTTCCCGCAACAACGTGCCAACCCCAATCTCGACTAAATGTCTATCATGTTCATCACGTCCCTTGCCACACGTCTCTACCCACACCTAGAGGATAGTGGGAATCCCAATTTCAGGCGTTCAACCTGTTGTGTGACACGTCCATCGCAACTCGGTCATGGCACCCCTCATCTTTTCCAACTCTTCTCACGAAATCGTCAAAATGGTGTGTGACTTGCTCTCTCACCCAACAATGGGTTCATCCAAGTCACGTAACTGCCTATGATGGCATGCCACGATATGGTATGTCACCTATGTGGCACAAAGGTAAGGAAATCCCAAGATGTGTGTGGTTAACTGAACCAAGGCAATTGTCTCCAACAAGCCCAAGCCAACTCGTGCACCCGATACACTGATGATACACTCGTGAGTGTCAGTGTGTTACATCCTCCGCCACCAAAATTCATTGTTCTTCTTTGCAATCCTCCAACCATCAACCCAACCTCCTAGTAAACAATCAAAGTCACAATTGTAATGAAGATGTTGACTCATCATTTCTTACTTAAGTCTTAATTATAAACGAGCTGCAACCTCATAATCACATAGAGCTAGGGTATTCCCTCTATCTATCTCAAGGCATATTTCTACACCTATACTTGAAATACCTCTGACATGTAGCCATGCATATTGAGTTATCCCATGTTTTGCACTGATTGGGTAGCTAGTTTACTTGTCTTAACTACTGCATGAGAATATCCACCCTTACATTAAATGCACTCTTTTTCTTCCACATTATTGTCCTTGTAAATAATTAATTCACCATGCCTCTAGAAGAAATCCTCCTCCTAGCATTCATTTGGTAGCCTCATCCCTTAAGGCACCCTTGATCCATTTTTTATGGAAACACATCAACTTCCATAATATTCTTAATAGATAAGGGCTTGAAAGTACCCACCGAGACTTTGGGAAACCATTGTATTTGAACGATGTTACATTCCCAAGTATTGCAATGTTAATATTACTTCATTCAATGAATAACCTAACTCTTTAAGTTTCCTTGTTTTCAACTAAAAGTCATAAATATCACAACTCTAATATCAAGCACTTGGATTTCTCAAGATGGTCCTATGTCTCATCAATAGTTATACAAGGCAAAAGAACTAATAGCATAAATCATTGATTGAGTTTGTCCCTAGTCCATAAGGTGCAACATTTTCTCGCTCATAGCTATGGAATCCCACGAGATCATCAAATAAACCATCCCTCTTGGTCCATTGGCAAATTTCTTATGAATCACCACCTCATAACGTATATTGACCAATGAATTAGTTATAATCATAACATCATCATATCATAGAAAATTATCCACATGCTAATGTTCATAAGTCATCATAAGAACACAACATCATTGTTATCACAACATCACGAATAGTAAGACACCATATTCTCATGCATGGCAACATTAACATCTCATCATAAAATCTATATGAAATTACCACATGTCATCACATCATGAAATGCCATTATAATATTAGAACATCAACTTATATGAATCAAAGATATAGTATTACATCAACATATTAAATGAAACCAAATGTTGACATAACATCATAAACATAATCAATACATATCATACGTACAACAACAAACCATCATAATTTTTCTTATCATTATTCTTTAACAAAATAAATTCATTTGAATGCATGAAAAATGGATGCTTTGCTATCGTATTTAATGCAATAATATCATTTAACATCCATCTAGGATATACACTAGGCCATCAATACTAATTCTACTACTATATCTTCATCAATATACCAATATCTTTCCAATAATTTTGTGCTCTTCTTCCAATAAGAAAGTTGACAATTTGCATAATAAATATACTCACTGTTAGAAAATTATATATTACAGAGCAATGCAACACATAAAATATGCAGAAAATACAAGCACACAAAACACATAAAACCACAGAGACACAGATATACGTGGTTCACACAGTTTGGGCTACGTCCACCCTGAACAGCTAGTCCTTCCTTTATATTATCTAGCAAAATGAAGTGACACAACCTATAGCAGATCCGTTGCAATATCCTATGTTCTCTCTCACAGTCTCCCTATCTGTTTCTCGCTCTGAGAATACACATACAATACACAGCCGCAATACAATGCCCTCATACAAAGCGAGGGGTTGCCTTCTAGGGCAAAAAACCCTAAACTAAACATAACTTCTACCATCAGATCATCTGCCTAATGAACGACCCAAATTGACTAGAAATTATTATACTTTTACTAGGTAATTTTACATATGTTGTTAGCTTCGGGGGCGCTGCCCCCGAAACCCCCCACCCAGGGGGGGGGCTCCATAAAGTCGCAGCCACCCCCCCTGGACCCCCCAAGCAGCATTTAATTACGGGCGGTGTTGTCGCCCCATTAAGGTATAGGGGTCCAATGTTGTGATACAAAATAAATAAGATAATCAAGCTCCACACCCAACACTCACCCTATCAGTGTGCACAAGTTTTTACATAATTCCTTATTTAAGTATAATGTCAAACTTTCAAGTTTCATCATATAGAGCCTTAATATCTAGTGATGTATTCTTTCCCACCTAGGGAAATTTGGTGAAATTCAAAATCAAGATATTATTGCTCTCACATGTCGTAAATCATCAATATAAAAATTTAAATTTTCATCCTTCTGTATCCCTGATCATTACCCATGGTTCTCACAACACTTGACATATTTTTCTTATCCATTTCAAGATCGTTATACCCAACAACATGTAACCATTAGGTCACCATTATTTAAGTTATCATTTCACTCTCTCTCTCTCAAAAACATTGGCTCATCAATTCCAAATTCACAACTCATCATGCAATATTCTTACCCTTTAGGCTAGGTGTTTTCTCATTAGTCTCTAAGACTTAATTTATCACGTAGTCTATTTCCTTTGTCAAATTGTATACATTTTTTATCCTCAAATATTTAACATTTTCGCAACGAATCACTTGTCATCCCTTACTAATTATGAGCGTCCACAATTTTCTATATTGACATTTTAAAATATAGATATCATCACTTTTACCCTTGTAAAACATCCATAGTCTTCATTCATGTTATTGAATCCACTCATTAAAATACTAAATATAGTTTTCCACTTAAGATAGAGACTCCTTCACCACCATCACATGAATTGGCCTTAGAATTTCCTACATTTTCATAGTCCCCATAGCACTTATAAGTTATCCATTATGTATAACTTCAAATGTATTTTGAGCTTAAATTAACTACTCTCATTCAAAAAATTCCATCTTGTTGCTTATTCAAATTATGCACCTTTATTAATGGTATAATTAACCTTTGACGAGTCACGGTAATATCATCTTTATGCTATGGTATTTTCCTTTTTCCATTTTGTGTTTTTTCACAATTTTTCTTTTTTCTTTTTTATTCCCATCTTACAAGCATCCACAAGCATCCACGGGTCTATCCTTTTTCGTAGTATTTCCTAAAATTCCTTAAAATGGCCTTCATCATTAACATGATCATTTAACTTTACTAGTTGATTGGCAATATTTTCTTCCCGACTCAGCATAATCCTTATTTGTACATTTATAGTCACTCTTTTCATGTTCTATAAACTTTGACATATCTTGATACCAACTCAAAATATGTATTGTTTCAGTATCCTCAAACAAATTTTGAGTTGGGAAACTATCCATATTGCTCCATTAAATTATGTATCGCCCTCATAATTAAAGTAGAAGGATTGTTACCAAGGCCATTAACTCAACACAAGAAACCATTCATACAAAGTAGTAAGCTCCTATTTTTGTTCGTTCCAAATTATTTTCCTAATGGGATACCTACAAGTAATCAAGATACCTCTACCTCATCATTAATAGTATCGCCATGTTCAACATGCATAGAAAAAATATCATTTTTCCCTTGCCTCTTAAGCAAGTTTATTGTAAGTATTTCTCAATTACTTCTTTATTTGTGCTAGTTTCTTATATAAAATCCTTCTCTATGTTCTCCTCTTCAATCACATTTATATACTTCTTTATTCCAAAGACAAGAGGTATATTTTTTCCATGACCCATATAGAGAATTGACCAAGTACAAACATAGTGTTCTTGTATAATGGAGGTAAATTGTTCAACAAAATTCCCTTAGCATCCTCATCATCAAATTTTTCCCTATTTCTTC
This sequence comes from Pinus albicaulis, assembly GCA_034641835.2. Classification (NCBI taxonomy): domain Eukaryota; kingdom Viridiplantae; phylum Streptophyta; class Pinopsida; order Pinales; family Pinaceae; genus Pinus; species Pinus albicaulis. The sequence continues at coordinate 831,538,929 of CM076571.1, forward strand.
TAGTTGTGATAATATTGATTTTAACCAAATAAAAATAATTTGAGTAGACATGTTCTCATTGTTCTCCATCTTAAGACCGATTAAATTCTATTTTGAATTAAAGTCTCCATCTTCTCACTCTAAAATAGATATATTGTCCTTCCAATTTTAATTTCATACTACCTTAAGGTATATTGATTCATATTAAACTTCACTTGATGTGTACCATTACTGAATTTAACTATTATTATCTCTATTTGATCATTGTAATTTCTCCACATCTTGCCTAAATAGCTAATGCCTTATTTACTTCTTCAAGTTACCTTGGCTAATTTTCATGTATATTAAGCTTCATATTTGAAGCCCTCTTCTTAATGTGTGTACTTATTATTCTATATTATCAAACATAAAAGAAACACTTAGATATTAGTTTTTTTGTTTTCCATCAATTTACCTTTACATATTTTTATTCTTTTATTTATTATGATACTTACTTTATATTATTATTATTATTATTTGGAGCATTACATACTCCCCTCTTGTAAGAACTTTGTCTCAAAGTTAAATTTGATTATGTTATACTTTTTCTTTTCTTTTTCATAAAATTTCTCCATGTATCAACCATATCACCCTTTGATAGAATAGCATAAGGCCACCCCAAGTGACCACAACATGCAACAAAACTTCTCAAAAACCGTGAGAAATATTCTAACACTTCTCTACTTTCAAAACAACAAGCATCTAAAGTTCCCAAGAAGTGTGAGAAACACTCTACCACTTCTCTACTTTCAGAATACCAAGCATCAAAAGTTCCTAGGAAGTATGAGAAACACTCTAGCACAAATATACTTTCATAAAGATGGGATTAAAGCCATCTTAGGCTATCATGACCCAAGGCTTTAGAATTCATCTCCACAAGTAGGCATCTAGCTTCGTACCATGTACCCTAGGCATCTCAAAAGACTAACCCAAACTCCCACCACAACTCACTAAGGTACAAAGTTCTAGGCATTGAAGTCCAATCCCATAACACCACTAGCAAACAACATTCTAGTTTTTTTTTGGACTTCAAAATCACAACTCCAATATCAGGTAATTGACCTATTCAATATGGCCCTATGTCCCATCTAGAATTATACAAGGAAAAATAAACACTTGGCATAAGTATTTGATTAAATTTGTCCCCAACATGTAAGGTGTTACTTTGTACATTGATCCAGGTGGCTCTAGAGACACACACAGGACAAAGAGGGCTCAAAAATCAAAGTGTTTGGATTACTCTCGAACCATGTTCAGGTTGAAGATCTCGTCTTAATGATTCCAACGGTGCAGACGACACTCAATTTCAGGTCCATATGAAGGAGTTAGGAGCAGTCAAAGATTTGGTTTGACTTGGTGACTTGGTAGGCTTAAGGAGCCAAAAATTTTACAGAAACCCGGCCACCAGATTCTAGCCAACTCTAGTCGGATTCCAGGCAAAATTGTGGGATGGCTAATTTGACTCCTACGGTAAAAAATCAGGTATTTTTAAAATGGCCAGTTTGTTTATTAGACAAGAAAATAAAAAATATATATATAAAATAGGTCTGGCAGGCCATGACCCCCACCGAACCCCACAGCCCCAACCACATAACGAAATAAAGACTTATTAATGGGGTTCGGTAGCGGTCATGACCTCGCCGCCGACCACCCGACCGCATTTCACAGTAAAGGAAACCATACATATTGCCACATACTCATACGGAGGCCGACGGGATAAGTGATGGGCTGCCCAATGTGGGCCTGACCCCCCAACGTACCACTTGGAACCTAATTTAATACAACGGGTATTTAAAAAAAAGGTAAAGGCGTGGTTAATAAAAATCAAGTTCAACTTTTTATGGAGGGGGCGGTGTTTGACCACCCGAACCCCCTCCAACAAACCACTTAACTTAACCATTGCACCCAAAGGTCCTTTGTTGGGAATTCTGCCACCATTTTATTACTTAAACATAGTTCATTCAGAAGTGCGCCCAAGCCAGGTGCGGACACGGAAGCCAAGGAGGAGCATGGATTTCAATTATTATTATTATTTTACTGTAGGTACATTTCTGCATGCAGATTGAGGTAGTGGAACCATGAGCCTAGAAAAGAGGCAGACAGAACCTTGATTGAGCCTAACTTTCAGGAGGACGAAATTTTGACAGTGTCCAAATGGGACAAACTTTATGTCAATTTTGCACTATTCGACGCCATGAAATTGATGGCACATTCAGATTTTCCATTTGACCTTTATATTTTTCGGCCACTTTTCAAAGTGGAGTTGTAGGTGTCAGCAGTCAGTGAGTGAGCAAGCGATTTCACACCTTTCGATGCCATGATTGTGATGACGATTTTAGATCCAGCAGCAGAGCAGTTTGTTCTTCAGTCATCTTTAGCGTGAGGTATATGATGAGTTGATTTCATGTACTTTTGTGTCTCTTTGTCTCTACGATGCATTGTGCTATACAAATCCTTGTTGATGTTCGATGTGGGATCTTGTTTTGTTCTTGATGTGAGATGTAAAATCTGTCATGGATTTGCATTACTTTGAGATCCCTTTGATGCCATGTTGGCGGGATACTCATAGTCATTATGTGTGAGTTATTGTAATACTGATAGGAGACCTTCTATGAATGAGAGTTCCGAAGGTGGAACATCTCATGGAAAGATCCAGCCACTCTTGCGTGAGGGATTTTTTCTTGTACAACAGATAAAACACCATCCATGTACATCTTCACTCGTTATAGCACTTAATGCAACGTCCTACACCATCTTGACATTGAGGGCCGGATATGTAGTCCCTCCTAGACGAACTCCATTACCAATGTCTTATGTTTCTCATGCTTGTTATGTTCCTCTTCTTTACAACATGCAGTTTGTTCATTTATGTTCATTAACGCTTTCATTAAATACAATTATAATTCATCAGCTGAAGTAAAAGGCCTTGGTTAAGGGTAACATGAATTTACCAGAATCAAGTGATATCATAGAAGGTCTTCTTGCCGATTGGATTACAGGCGTGAACTGTTGAACGTTCGCTGAGTTGAGCCATGGAGAATGTCAAGGACATGAATGAGACCATGCTCAGGGTGTCCGAGAAAGTGAACATGTTGTACGAGGCTTATGAAAGACAAGTAGCAAAGAACACTGAATTGAAGACACTCCAACAGGAAGAGAAGGAGGACAAACATCGATTTCAGCTTCAGTGGCAAGCCATGATGGAGGCGTGGGAAGAATTGAAGCGTGACAACGAACGTTTTCAAGTAGATCATGGTGCATTGAAGGCACTCCTACAGGAAGAGAAGGAGGAGAAGCAGCAATTGCAGCTTCAGCTACAAGCCATGACAGAGGCCTTGGAGGAAGTGAAGTGCAATGAAGGCTTAGAAAAGCCTTCTTCACCTATGTCAAAATTGATAGCTAAGGTAAACAGTGTTGATTTCTCTTCAGTTTCTTCACATGATATCATTTCGGTTGGAAGTGTGGAGATACCCATTATAGGAACCGACACGAGACTCCTCACCAGGATGGGGTATAACGGAGGAGGACTTGGAATTTGTGGCCAAGGCATAACTCAACCTTTGGAGGTTGTGCAGAGACCTCGCTGTGTAGGTTTGGTGTACACTGATGGAGGATGTTCGAAGGACATAAAAGGAAAAAAGACATTGTTGAAATCTCCAGAGAAGAGGATTGATGAGACCACTTCACCATCATTCCATGGTAGTGAATGTCGCAGAGCTGAGGCAAGCTCCCATCACCATGATCACACCAGAGACCACTAGAGAAGGTATAATGAGTCTTGTTATTCCAAAGTGCATTTTGATTATAAGAATGTTGATAACCATTGTCATAAATCATGGCATCGAAACACTTGTCATTTTGTGTTTTACATAACCATGTGTTTTCTAAGTGTTGGAAAAGGATGATAGAACAAAGGAGGATGGGGCATGGAAAGCCTTCTCCCCAACAGGAAAAGAGATCGGTTAAGTAGATTTGGAGGAAAAAGACCTTTTTTCACCCATTACCACTGAAGTGGTCATCAAAGAGCAACATGTTGGAGGCTCCATCCAGAGCAGCACCTTAAGGACAAAGCGTCGGTATAGAAACCAGTCGAAAGAGTTGTTCGAAAAGAAAACGTGCCACATGGAGATGATCCTTTCACTTTAATAAGTGAGAGATAGTTTTTCTAGATTTTGTTTCTAGATATGTTATCTTGTCATGGCCTTATTTTTGTAAATTATATGTTACATTTTTAGCTGTAAAAGTGATGATATGTTTTTCCATCACTTGTTTAAGCAACAATGATATTTTGGCCTTGTTTTATGAGTCATGTGATGCATTTATTTCATGTAAAAGTGATGAGGTGTTTTCCATCACTCAGAAATGTGACAATGATGTCTTGTCTTGTAATGATAACTGGGGTGTGATTTCCATTTTGATGTAAGCTTTACCAACGAGTACATGTTATAAGCTCGTGGAAAGTATGGGAAATGTTTTGGGTCATAGTTCGTCATAATTTTGAGCATTTAATTTGTAGGGGATTGTACTACACCTAATCCTCTATGGGTAGGTGTGGAAGCTGAATGGACAAAAGGAGCCCAAGTGACCTTGGAATGTGAATCCAAGGGTCATACCATTTTATTATAAATGTACATCTGTGGTGAATAATAACATATCTCATGCTTATATTTCTTGTTCTATGTATTTACAATACTTGTGTTTAACATGGTATCAGAGCCATGATGTGTGGCCTTTCATGACTATTAATTTTTTTCTATTCATTAACCAAAGTAATTCCATAACTGGCTAGGGTTGTATTTCATAGTTTACCTAGAATCTTTGGCTCCTAGTGAATGCGAATGTTTAATTATTTTGTTGGACTGACACTCTGCCAATGAGTTTCTCTATCCTTAGAAACTATTCGTTGTTATTCTTGCCATCCTACCCGTGTGTTAGAGTAAATAAAGACTTGAAAAATATGAATAAATTTTTTGGCAGGGTTGGAATATCTCTTGACATATAACGCTCCATACTGCCTGACCTATCACGATCCATATTCCACTGTTCTTATTTTACCAATTTTAGATCCTGTGAAATTGTTAGTCTCGGGTTATGGGCTTTAGATGATAACACTGAATGGATAGAGCTCTGCAAACCATAGGTGAATGCCATTGATCAGTTCATGGACTATCAAACTGTGAGATCTCTATTAAAAAAAAAAAAAAAAAAAAAAAAAACAAACAAACAAACAAACAAGAGTGTATTGAATGAAAAGGAATGCATATTTTCGATTCTAATTGATGAGGTATACATATGGCTCTAATGGTGCCAAATTCAGCCCAATGATAGGATCTTTCATCTCCATGATGTTGACGATGATGCAGGTATCGATGTCACTTATCTTGTAGTGTCACTAACATCATCCATGAAATACATGAATCCCTGTCGATTCCTTCCTTTCTTTATCACATTTGACTCATTGCTAATGCTGCCTCGAATCCCTCTTTAACCTTATTTCTCCCAGACATGAATACGATTTTCCTATTTTTAACATCACTTATGACTCCGAAGGATGTAGGTGAAGGAGAAGGAAGGGTGACCTTTCAAGATGCTTGTGGTGCATACATAGTACACAGAAGTTGTAAATTATTCTTGATGCTTTTGGAGGACCAAGAGCTCCTTAGTGGGGAGGATTGATCTAGGTGGCTCCAGAGACAGACACAGGATAAAGAGGGCTCAAAAATCAAAGTGATTGGATTGCTCTCGAGCTAGGTTCAGGATGAATATCTCGTCTTTTTTATTCCAACGGCACAGAAAACACTCAATTCTGAGTCTGTATGAAGGAGTTAGGAGCAGTCAAATCTTTGGTTTGACTTGGTGACTTGGCAGGCTTAAGGAGGCAACAATTTTGCAGAAACACATCCTCCAGATTCCGACCAACTCTAGCCAGATTCCGGGTGAAATTGTGGGATAGTTAATTTGACTCCTACGGTAAAAAATCAGGTATTTTTAAAATGGCTAGTTTTCTTATTAAACAAGAAAATAATATATATATATATATAGTAGGTTCAGCGGGCCATGATCCCCATCGGACCCCACGACCCCAACCACATAACGAAATAAAGAGTTATTAATGCGGGTCGGCAGTGGTCGTGACCCTGCCGTCGACCACCAGAATCGGGTATTTTTAAAATGGCTAGTTTGTTTATTAAACAAGAAAATAAAAAAATAGAAAATAGGTCCATCGAGCCATGAGCCTCGCCAAACCCCACAGCCCCAACCGTATAATGAAATAAAGAGTTATTAATGGGGGTCAGCAGTAGTCGTGACCTCGCCGCTGACCACTAAACCGCATTTCATCGTAACAACAACCATATATATATATATATATATATATCTTGTGGTGGGGGTTGTGAACCCCACCACCACCCAAACTAAAATATTGCCACACACTCATACGGAGGTCGCAGGGATAAGGGGCGGACTGCCCAATGCGGGCCCGACCCCCAACATACCACTTGGAACCTAATTTAATTCAACGGGTATTTAAAAAAAAGGTAAAGGTGTGGTTAATAAAATCAAGTTTGACTTTTTCTGGAGGGGGCATGGTTTGACCACTCGACCCCCCTCCAACAAACCGCTTAACTTAACCATTGTGCCCAACGATCCTTTGTTGGGAATTTCGCCACCATTTTATTACTTAAACCCAGTTCATTCAGAAGTGTGCCCAAGTGAGGTGCGGACATGGAAGCTAAGGATGCACACATATTTAGATTTTTATTGTTATTTTATTGTAGGTACATTGTTGCATGCAGATCAAGGTAGTGGAACCATGAGCCTAGAAAAGAGGCAGGCGAAACCTTGATTGAGCCCAACTTTTAGGAGGGCGAAATTTTGACAATGTCCAAATGGGACACAATTTATGTCAATTTTTCAATATTTGATGCCACAAATCTGATGGTGCATTCAAATTTTCCATCTAATCTTTATATTTTTCAGCCACTTTTCAAAGTGGAGTTGCAGGTGTCAGCATTCAGCGAGTGAGCAGTTGATTTCACACCTTTTGACACCACAATTGTGATGGTCATTTCAGATCTAGTAGCAGAGCAATTAATTCTTTAGTCATCTTCAACGTGAGGTCTATGATGATCTTATTTCATATAATTCTTTGTCTCTTTGTCTCTAAGATGCATTGTGTTGTACAGATCCCTGTTGATGTTTGATGTGGGATCTTGTTTTGTTCTTGATGTGAGATGTAATTTTTGTCATGGATTTGTATTATGTTGAGATCACTTTGATGCCATGTTGGCAGGATACTCATTATCACATGTATGTTGTTTGAGATCCCTTTGTATTCCATATTGGAGAGATACTCATAGTCATCATGTGTGATTTATTGTAATATTGATATGAGTCTTTTTATGAATGAGAGTTCTGGAGGTGGAACATCTCGTGGAAAGATCCAGCCACTCCTGCGTGAGGGAATTTTTCTTGGACGAAAGATAAAACACCATCCATGTACATATTCACTCCTTACAAAACTTAATGCAGCGGCCTACACCATCTTAACACTGAAGCCTGGAGATGTAGTCCCTCCTGAATGAACTCTGTTATCAATGTCTTATGTTGTTTATTATTTTTATGTTCCTCTTCTTTACAACATGCAGTTTGTTCATTTATTTTCATTAACGCTTTCATTAAATGCAATTATAATTCATCAGTCGAAGTAAAAGGTCTTGGTTAAGGGTGATAGGAATTTACCCTGGATCAATATTCTAACACTTCTCTACTTTCAAAACAGAAAGCATCGAAAGTTCCCAAGAAGTGTGAGAAACACTTTATCAATTCTTTACTTTTAGAATACCAAGGATCGAAAGTTCCCAGAAAGTATGAGAAACACTCTAGCAGAGATCTACTTTCATAAATATAGGATTAAAGCCATCTTAGGCTATCATGACCCAAGGCTTCAAAATTCATCTCCACAAGTAGGCATCTAGCTTCGTACCATGTACCCTAGGAATCTCAAAAGACTAACCCAAACTCCCACCACAACTCTCTAAGGTACAAAGTTCCAGGCATTGAAGTCAAATCCCATAACATCGCTAGCAAGTAACATTCTAGCTTTTTTTTGGACTTCAACATCACAAATCCAATATCAGGTAATTGACCTATTCAATATGGCCTTATGTCCCATCTATAATTATACAAGGAAAAATAAACACTTGGAATAATTATTTGATTAAATTTGTTCCCAACACATAAGGTGTTACTTTGTACATACTCTCCATTGTAGGCATGGGCTCCCATTAGATCGTCAAATAAAATGGTCATGTCAACCCATTGGTGGATTTCTTATGAATCACCACCTCACAACATGAAACCATTGCATCAATTATATAATCATAACATCAACATGTCATAAAAAATAATCCACATGCTAAACGTTACATGTTATCATGAAAATGCGACCTTATTATTATCACAATATTGTAAATAGTGAAACACCACATGCCCATGAATACCATCATTAAAAGAATTAACGTATAATATAATATCCTAAATAGTAAAACACGACATGCTAAGCATATCATCATTAAATGACTTAACATAAAATTTCATGCAATTACTCCATGCAATCACATCATGAAATACCATCATAATATTATAACATAAGCATATCCTTATAAAAAACAACATTACAAAAATTTAATAAATAAAACCACACTATAGCATAAAATCATAAATATGATAATCATCTCAACATGCATCAAATGTAAATAAAGAAAATATCATAAGTGTTCCAATCATGATTTATCGACAATATAACATTCATTATCCTACATGAATATATATAACCAGTGACTACCATTCATTTATTTTGATGCTAGAATATAATAAAAATATGCATTTAGCACATGGGCTTACCTTGGTTAATTTATTCAACATAAGATAATGCTAAAAATAATTCATCAATACTATGAGTATCATGTGACCAACCAAATATCAATCATTATTTTATTATAATTTCATCTTCTTTCAACAAGAATTTGACAATTTATGAGGTAGGTATATTCACCATATTATTATGTTCAAGTTTTCATGTATTTCACTTTATCTAAAAACACTATTTACCTTCAAGTAAGCCACAATATCTAAGCATGTGTTCAATGAAATCCAACATTAAGCTATTACTAGGCTTATTGGCATGCCTTAAATCATCACAATTTTAAATTCTCAAATTTTGTATATGTTTTGATCATTACCCTTGTTCTTACATCAATTTACATTCCTATCTTATTCATTCCATGATTTTTATACCCAATATCATGTAAGGTTAGTGTTGTAGTTCCTAGAGACAGCCTAGAGTTGTGATAGACCAGTGCCTAGGACATCTTATCTTAGCAAGGAGCATATGGTATAACAGAGGAAGTTATCAATGAAAAGCTCTCATGCTAACTCTTGTAAACAAGAAGGTTAATTTAAATGGGACCAAAACTTACAGAAACTGACACAGGTAAAGGAATACTGCAGAGGCAAGGTGTAAAACTCCAATATAAAAGCAACAGACAATTCAGAGATAGCTTACTGTAAAGAGGGTCAATTCAGAAATACCTCACAGAAATAAGTTATCAGAAGGTGTATGTAATGAATGAAATATTGAGAGAATATTAGTTGTCATTGAGTTGATATCCAGATACAAAATACCACCATGAAATGGGCTTACCAATCTAAGAATCCATTCATGACAATAGCGTTTTAAAAACACCCTCTCGAAGCAACTAATATAGCAGAAATACGGTTTAGATGAATAGTGGAACAAAATATCATGCATGAGCCATATTTAAAGCGCTTGACTAATTCGAGCATGGGTATCAACTAGGATAAATCCATACCAAAAATCAGTGAGCTACTCGCATTCCAAAACATGATATAGGAAAGACGGATGAAATGAAATGATCTATTAAAATAACACATAAGAGAGAAAGTTACACACTGTGAAATACCAAAGACCAGAATCCTCTTAACAGATGGAACTCCTCCTCATTGAGACCCTATGGGCTCTGAGCCTTCATACAAGAGTTTGACAAAATTTATACAAAAATCCTTTCATTGCATAATTTTATGATAAAATCTGGAACCCTCAATAATTTGTTCTTCGGGGGTTTTATAGGAATAAAAGAAAACTCAAAAAGGGAGTAGGTGATGAATATTTAATTTTCCTCATTAAGACAGGAAGGTGGAAAAGTGCCCGCCCATACTGCTGGATGGATTTGCAGTGTTGCATGTACTCTGTTGCCTGCTCACTGAAATAAATGCATTGGGTAGAAGTCTCTTCAGGAACACGACAAAGAAATAAAATCACATAGACATTCCGTCCTTTCCTGAAAGAAAATGGTGTTGAAAAGAAAGCTTCAAGGTATTTTTTTTCTGCGAATGGTACCCTCTGCCTTCTAAACCCTGAATTACGGTTCAAGCTCTTCAATGCTGAACGTTGAATTCCTTGATCATTCACTGCTATTTCTCTGCTATTCCATTAATGTCTCCATCTGTGAAATCTGTGATTTGAATGACTCTGGAGGGTTTGACAGATTTTAATCCTGCTTCTTTAATGAAAGTCTTGTCGACATACCTTCCCAGGCCTTTCTCCATAATTCCAGCCTTTGAAAAATGGTCCTTTGATGTGTTCTTTGTTACTAAAATGGAGGTTGCAAATCATGGTGATTTCCTACCACTGTAACCCTGCAAAACCAGAAAACGTGTTAAGAAAATCATGCACGGAGAGGATGGATGCATTGATGGTCGTCAGACTGGTGATAAGACTGTGGAGAGATGGTGAAAAGTGCAGTGGAAGGTGTTGCGGAATGGTGATGCAACATGGCGGACAAAGTGAGAAATGAATGTGAAAATGCAGAAAAATGAAGAAATGAACCAATGTAGACCCAGGGTGGCGGATAAGCACGTGGTGCAAAACAGGAGGACAGGTGGCACGATACCAAGAAGACGGGAAATGAATGATGTGGAGTGCTAATGGTGGGACCAGTCATAGGCGGGGGCGATGGAAAGTGGGCTAGGGGAGCGATTTCCTTGGGCTATCCTCCATGCAATTTTGTGGAGCGACTGCCGTCGGATGAATCGCCCCAGATCGGACGGCTCTCGTGGATATCGCGCCGTGTCTATGGACGAACGATAACATGCGATGAAAGGTGGTTTTTGGGCCGTACACAGAGACACGCAGCGGGCGACGTATGGAATCACTTCCGAAAATAAAATACCGCCCGCCTCAGAAAAGTGGTGTGATATAAACCACCGATTTGTACAGTGCATGGAGCGGGGGACCACCAGGGCAGGAGTACTGTGATCCGTTGATCTATGGTTTAATCGGACGACAGACAGGCGATTTGGGTGATGAACAGAATGGACCACTGGTGCGGTGCTGAATGATGAAGGCCGACTGATCTATATAGATCAATGGATAATATTGCACTCGATATATACCTATGATAAGCACCTTCCAGGCTAGCGCTTGGTCCAACGCCCAGGTCACGTGGAGAAAAATACTGAGGGGCTAGGGCCGCAAGGTGCCAAACCTTATATATTTTCAAATGCGGGTTTTGGCCATTTTAAATGCAATTTGGAGGTAGGAAGTGACAACGATAGGCAGAACAATGATTTCTTCGGGCAGAAAGAGGGGAGGTTGAAAATTTTAAGCAGAACTTCTTATCAAAATTTTTAATAGAACGCTGACATGGTCAACATTGGCTCCACTTGGGGACGACACATTCATCCCTAGACGTGTCGAGAACTTCATAGACCACCTGATAATATTCTTGTGTGAACTCTGCTCTTCAACACTTCTACTGTTCCTTTTCATAATTCATCATGACATCCACATTATTTCAAATAAGGATAGAAATAGAAACTAATGTACAATATGATACATCAGACTCTATCGGCCTGCATCAGAACTGGAAGTAGGGTTTAATAAATTGACCATTTACAGGGGTGTCAAGCAAGTCACCCTGTAAATTTTCCAACTTGAAAGTGTTGTTCCCTCCCTGCTCCACAATTTTGAAAGGACCAAACCAAAGTGGGTCGAATTTACCATGTTTTCCTTTTTCAGCCCTCCGGATATCCCACCTGAGTACTAGATCACCAATCTGCAAATTCCTATCCTTGGTGTGCTGATCAAAAAGGTATTTCATCTTCTGCTAATATTCAGTCAGCCTTTGACTTACTTGGCTTATTGTTTCCTCCAATTCCACCAGCTGATTCATTCTCCTGGTCATATCATCAAGCTCTTCTTGACTTTCCTGCATGAATCGGGCCACTAGTAGGGCTAATTGTGTAGGGAATACTGCTGCCCTCCCATATACTAATTGATATGGGGATTTCCCAGTTGCTCTCTTGCTGGTGATTCTATTGGCCTACACAGCAAACTTCAATTGGGAATCCCAATTTTTCTGATTTTCATTAATAGCCTTCTTCAGTGCCCTTACCAGGGTTTTATTAGAAGACTCTGCCAAGCCATTTCCCTATGGATAATAAGTTGTAGAGTGATGCTATACTGCTAACAGAAGTTCATAAAATTTGCAGACTTGAAGGCCTGGGCATTATCTGTTACTATTCTGGCAGGGCAGCCAAACCTGGATATGATGTTTTCTTCCATGAATTTTATTATCACAGTATCTATTACGTTCCTCGAAGGTATGGCTTCCACCCATTTGGTGAAATAATCAGTGGCTGTTAAAATCCACTTATGCTGACCACTTGATGGAGGATGTATTTCACCTATAAAATAAATTCCCCATTGTTGGAATGGTTCGTCCATGTGCACGAGAATCATGGGCAGAGGTGCCAACTTTTGTCTTTCAGCAAATTTCTGACACTTCTCACATGCTCTGACCTAGGCAAAAACATCTCCAAAAAGCTTGGGCCATTAAAAACCAGCCTTCAGGATTTTGTGAGCAGTGGCCCTCCAGTTGTAATGACCCCCACAGATACCCTCATGAAATTCGGCTATAATATTCTCTACCTCATCCTCTGTGAGGCACAGGAGTAGGATGCTTGAGGGATCTCGCCAGTATAGCCGGCCATTGGCGACTATGTACTTCTGTGATTTCAATCTCAGCGTTCTGTATTTAGCTTTATCACAGCTTGCAGGGCAGCTGAATGTGAGGAGATATTCTACTATCTCTTTGTACCACTGACTGGTGAGGTAATTTATATGCGTTTCCGAAGTAGCTGCCCCAATTCCATGTCGCTCTTCTTTCTCTTCAGATTCCTCTCCTGCTATAATGGAAAAATTTATGCCCAGATCCTGATAGTTTGATTCAGATAATATTTTGGCAAGCCCCTATCCTTTGATCAGCTTAGTAGGGCGGATGTCTAATTCATACTCCTGTATCTTAGCAATCCACTTCCCCCTTTTCCCTTCACTATCCCCTTGGATAAGAATATCTTTTACAGCAGACGCAGACACAAATGTAGTGATATGGGACTGCAAGATATACATGCGAAATGATTTGAGGGACTTCACTAGAGCATATGCTTACTTTTCTAATATGTTGTATTTCAGTTCTGCGTCACGAAGCACCTGACTGAAAAAGGCAATAGGCTGCTCATACCCTTCCTCGTTTTTCTGCAACAAAACTCCAGCCACTATATGAGGTGATGCAAAGGAAAAGATCATAAAAGGTTTGGAATAATCTGGCCCAGCTAGCACAGGGGCTTCAACAAATGCATTTTTAATCCTGGAAAAGGCCTCTCGTGATTCTTGTGACCACTTTACCTCATTATTCTTCTTCAACATATCTGTTATATGCCTAACTATCTCAGCATAGTTAGGGATGAACCTCCTCAAAAATTTTATACGGCCAAGGAACGCCTGAACTTCCTTTTTATTTCTGGGAAGAGCAATACCATTTATAAACTCTATCCTCTTAGGATCTATCTTCACCCCATCTCTAGTTACAATGTGTCCCAAAATTTTACCCTCTTCTAATGCAAACAAAGACTTCTGAGGGTTAAGAGAGAGACCATACCTTCTGCATTTCTCAAAGGTTCTACACAGATGCTCAATGTGCTCAGTATCATTCTTTGAAAATATAGTGATATCATTGAGGTATACTACCAGAAATTTATCTTGCTCCCCAAAAAAAGCAATGTCCATGGCCCTCTGAAAAGTGGCCCCTACATTAACCAACCCAGAAGGCATCCTGGCATACATAAATGTACCCCATGGTGTGGTGAAAGTAGTCTTCTTTTGATCTTCTGGAAATACAGCCACCTCATTATAACCAAAGAATCCATCCATCATTGAAATCCTAGAAGCTCCAACCACCTTCTGCAGGATGTGATCCATCTTAGGCAGTGGATAATTGTCCTTTAAGGACACTCTGTTTAAATTTCTGAAATCCACACACAACCTTATTTCTTCATTCTTCTTTCGAACAGGGACTAGGTTTGCCACCCATTCAGAGTACCTCAATGGCACAATTATTTTGGCATTTAATAGCTTTTTAATTTCCTTCTCAATGGAAGGAAGCAGCAGAGGATTTATTTGTCTGAGCTTTCGCTTGTGAGGTTTTGCATCTCCCTTTAGTGGAATTTTGTGCTACATTATACTGATATCAAAAATTTTCAAGTCTTGATAGGACCATCCAAACACATCGTTGTAGGACTGAAATAATTTCTGATACAGCTTTTTATATTCTTCTGGGACCTTCTTGGACAATTTTATGATCTTGGGATCAGCATCGGTACCCAAATTTAGGTCCTCAACCTGATTTTATTCTACCACTTTGCTTGGCTACAATGGGACATAATTCTTGTCAAACAATCTTTCTAGAGGCACCAACCCTCTAGGTATAATGTTTCCCTTCAATTGTAGCACTTTATTACCTGCCATTCTCTCCTCCCAATTTCTTCCTGAAGCGTCTTCAGGCTCACCTCGTGCATCATCAACATCAATCTCCATGTTTGAGAATTCTCCTACTATCTCTAGGAATCTCTTCATTTGTTCTTCATCCTCAAATACCTGCTAGTGTTTGATGTTATCTGGGATTGATGGCTGATAACGCACCTCAACTTCATATCTTAAAAGAGGGTTCTGAGGAGGATGAAATGTACTGGTAGCCACAACAAAAGAATCAACCATTCTATTCTGTTCTCGGGGCATGAAATGGATATTGAATGCCAAGAAAAAATTCTCAACCATATCCCAAACTTCATTCCTGTAAGCCCTCAGCCAAGGATGCTTGGTCTGACATCGATTCCTGACTTGTCTAACCACCAGTTCTGAATCTCCCAGAACTTTTAAACTTTGTATGTTCATGTTCCTGGCTGTCTGCAATCCTAACAGAAGTGCTTCGTATTCAGCCACATTATTAGTAGCTTGATATTCTAGCTTGCAGGACAATCGGACCCATTTCCCAGTAGGAGAAATCAATAATATTCCAGCTCCATTACCTTCTCTTGAATTTGCTCCATCAAAATGAAGTGTCCAAATTCCTGTTTCATGGCTCTCTGAGGGCTGCTCAGTCTTGATCTGGTAGAAGGATGGTTCGTGAGCATAATCTTGATCTTCTTCTAGCATCAAGCATGAGAAATCTCCTTCTTTAATGTAGACTGGTGAATTAATAGAGTTGTCAGCCTTAGTCACCATCTTGACAAATATAGTCTCCCTGTACAATCTCCTCTCCTGGCCACCAAAAAATGGGATAGTGGCATACGTTAAATCCAGCTTAATAGACCCACCAACTTTTTTTTCTGCGGGACCTTGAAAGTATCATGCCAAAACAAGCTGGGATGTCAGCCACCACGATGTCCATTACCACACTTTTTGCTGGGATTTGGGCCAAATTGACTACCAAATCCTTAATCATCCCCAAGCATTTGACTCTTTTGGAGTCAAATGAATAAAGGTCTTTGTATGGACGAGTGATTTGTAGTCCTAGTTGTCACATGACTGACAGAGGTAGTAGATTATGGGAAGCCCCAGAATCTAACATACAGTTATGTAATAGCAGGTCATGAATAACTAGAGACACGTAGAATGGAGGAGTAGAAGCATCTAATTCCTCAACATGTGGGCCAAATACAACCATAGGTCTTTCTTCTTGGAGGTTGAGACTATCTGGAGAGAGTGCTGCTTCTGGAGGGATCATAAAAGAGGTGAATTGGGATTGATATGCAGGTTGCTTCAATAGTTCAGTCAAGGGGACTGGGATTTTGACTTTCTCAAGTTCCTTTTGCAGACTGAAAACAGGAGAGGACTTCTCTATTACAACCTCTCTTGACTCTTTATTTTCAGCTAGGGGTTTGACTTCTTTTGACACAGACTTAGTATTAGGGGGGATGACTACTTTTGAAGAGGAAGGAATTTGATCATTAGACTGCAAAGGTTTGTTTAGAGGGCCCTTACCTTTTTCTGTAACTTTCTTCATTGTAGAATCCTTCTGAGTAGGTGCTTCCTTCTGGGGTAACTCCTCTTCTTGATCTTGAGTACGAGTCCTCTTCCTAGGAGATCTGAGATCATATCTTCTATTAAACTGTGCTTGCATGAAATCAACAAATTGTTTACAATAATGATTGATTTATGCTTCTTCTGTGTCTCTGGTCTTTTCTTCTTCTTGCAATGAGCATTCAGCTCCATCATTTCCTTGCAAAGGGCATTCTTCTCCATCACTATTTGAAAAAGCAAGATTTGCATCTTCCAGTCCATAGGCAATGTCTTCAGTAGAATCATCTATTGGACCTTCCAGGTACAATGGGTGTGGTACCTGATCTTGTTGTTCCTTTGCTTCCCTTGGTAATATTTGCAGGGGTGGTTTCCTATACTGAGGATTGTAACCTCCATTTTGAGCATTATGGAAATTCTTGGAGGCTGAATTCTTGGTCTCCAACTCAAGCTTGACCAGTTTACCAGAAAGGTTCTTAATTAGTTTGCTCATTTCTTTAATTCTATCATTAGCTGAGTCTCTGTCTTGGTAGGAGGTAGATACCTCCTCTTTGCCCCTTCTTCTGGTATCTTGTTTAGATTTTCCCTTTGATTTGCCAGTGGAGGAAAATTTTGCTTCCAACTCTAGTGCATCTGTTTGAGCATCATCCAGAGTAGCAGGCTTTCTTTCTCTGAGAGAGAAACCAAATTTTGAATCAAAAGCTGCTACAAAAACAACTTTAGCAACAGTTTGATGAGGTTTCATATCAGCTGGAAGGCTCAGATACAATTTATTAAATCTCTTGATAGATTCTAACACCCCTTCATTATGTATTTTCTTGAGTGTATTGAACTCATTAAGACAATGTCCATGGTCTTTCTTCTCTCCCCATTTTCTGAGAAAAGTATCTTCCATAATTTCCCAAGTAGTAATAGAACGACCTGCCAATGTCTTAAACCATTTTCGAGCTTCACCATCAAGAGATTGGACAAACAGCCTCATGACTACATCTAAATTTTCCACATTAAAATTATCTGCAATGGAGCAGAAGACCTCAAGCTGCTTCTGAGCATCAATATCGTTTTCCCCATTGAATCAGGGTAAAATCTTTAGATAATCCTGTGGCATATCCTTCAACTCTTGGGGTAATGCCAGAGGGGCATATTTATTTAGCAAGAAGCCTGGAACATTGGCCATTGGAGGGAGTGGAGGTAGTGCAATAGTTTGATGAGTAAGAGGAGGAGGAGGAGGTGGAAGAGGGGTATGAATAAAAATAGGAATGTAACGAACAGCAGCCTGAGGTGTTGAGGGGAATAATGGTCCGTTAACAGCGGATACTTCAGTGACTTCTTTACCTTCTTCAACCTCAGGAGTAGGGTGAAAATGATCTTTATTTATGACACCTCCTCAAGGTGGACTATCCGAATAATAGTAATCAGTATCTCCCACAGTGGAGTCGAGATCTGGCACTTGAGATTCTTGAGAAGAAGAGGATGGATAGTCTTCTATAGACAATTCAAGGATTTCAGTATGAACTGATTTTCTTTCCTTCCAATTTCTTCTATGTATTATATTTTCTGGGTCAGACACTGAAGGTGTCTTTGGCTGAGACGTATTTGACCTCAGGTGTGGCTTACGAGGAGCCAAGACTGCAAATAGATTTATCTAATAAACGAATGTGGAGTCACCAAGGTGAGAGATCTACAACTCTCAACTCTCCATACTAACCTACTTGAAGAGTGAATTAGGTTTTTTCGAGGCCCAGGGATTAAAATTTTCTCAACTTCGTTCCCCGGAAACGACGCCAAGAAAATGTTGTAGTTCCTAGAGACAGCCTAGAGTTCTGATAGACCAGTGCCTAGGAAATATTATCTTGGCAAGGAGCATATGGTATAACAGAGGAAGTTATCAATGAAAAGCTCTCATGCTAACTCTTGTAAACAAGAAGGTTAATTTAAATGAGACCAAAACTTACAGAAACTGACACAGGTAAAGGAATACTGTAGAGGCAAGGTGTAAAATTCCAATATAAAAACAACAGACAATTCAGAGACAGCTTACTGTAAAGAGGGCCGATTCAGAAATACCTCACAAAAATAAGTTATCAGAAGGTGTATGTAATGAATGAAATATTGAGAGAATATTAGTTGTCATTGAGCTGATATCCAGATACAAAATACCACCATGAAATGGGCTTACCAATCTAAGAATCCATTCATGACAATAGCGTTTTAAAAACACCCTCCCGAAGCAACTAATATAGCAGAAATACGGTTTAGATGAATAGTGGAACAAAATATCATGCATGAGACATATTTAAAGTGCTTGACTAATTCGAGCATGGGTATCAACTAGGATAAACCCATACCAAAAATCATTGAGCTACTCACATTCCAAAACATGATACAGGAAAGATGGATGAAATGAAATGATCTATTAAAATAACACATAAGAGAGAAAGTTACACACTGTGAAATACCAAAGACCAGAATCCTCTTAACAGATGGAACTCCTCCTCACTGAGACCCTATGGGCTCTGAGCCTTCATACAAGAGTTTAACAAAATGTATACAAAAATCCTTTCATTGCATAATTTTCTGATAAAATCTGGAACCCTCAATAATTTGTTCTTCGGGGGTTTTGTAGGAGAAAAAGAAAACTAAAAAAGGGAGTAGGTGATGAATATTTAATTTGCCTCATTAAGACAGGAAGGTGGAAAAGTGCCCTCCCATACTACTGGACGGCTTTGCAGTGCTGTATGTACTTTGTTTCCTGCTCACTGAAATAAATGCACTGGGTAGAAGTCTCTTCAAGAACACGTCAAAGAAATAAAATCACATAGACATTACGTCCTTTCCTGAAAGAAAATGGTGCTGAAAAGAAAGCTTCAAGGTATTTTTTTTTCTACGAATGGTACCCTCTGCCTTCTAAACCATGAATTACGGTTCATTCTCTTCAACGCTGAACGTTGAATTCCTCGATCATTGACTGATATTTCTCTGTTGTTCCATTAATGTCTCCATCTATGCAATCTGTGCTTTGAATGACTCTGGAGGGTTTGATAGATTTTAATCCTACTTCTTTAATGAAAGTCTTGTCGACATACCTTCCCAGGCCTTTCTCCGTAATTCCAGCCTCTGAAAAATGGTCCTTTGATGTGTTCTTTGTTACTGAAATGGAGGCTGTAAATCATGGCGATTTCCTGCCGCTGTAACCCTGAAAAACCAGAAAACGTGTTAAGAAAACCACGCACGGAGAGGATGGATGCATTGATGGTCGTTGGACTGGTGATGAGACTGTGGAGAGATGGTGAAAAGTGCAGCGAAAGGTGTTGCGGAATGGTGATGCAGCATGGCGGACACAGTGAGAAATGAACGTGAAAATGCGGAAAAACGAAGAAATGAACCAATGTAGACCCAGGGTGGCGAATAAGCATGTGGTGAAAAACTAGAGGACAGGTGGCGCGATACCAAGAATACAGGAAATGAATGACGTGGAGTGCTGATGGTGGGACCGGTCATAGGCAGGGGCGATGGAAAGTGGGCCAGGGGAGCGATTTCCTCGGGCTATCCTCCGTGCAATTTTGTGGAGCGACTATCGTCAGATGAATCGCCCCAGATCGGACGACTCTCGTGGATATCGCGTCATGTCTATGGACGAATGATAACATGCGATGAACGGTGGTTTTTGGGCCGTACATGGAGACACGTGGCCGACGACGTATGGAATCGCTTCCGAAATTAAAATACTGCCCGCCTCAGAAAAGCGGTGCGATATAAACCACCGGTTTGTACAGTGCATGGAGTGGGGGACCACCAGGGTGGGAGTACTGTGAGCCGTTGATCTGTGGTTTAATCAGATGGTGGACATGTGATTTGGGCAATGAACGGAATGGGCCACGGGCGCGGTGCTGAACGATGAAGGTTGTCTGATCTATACAGATCGTCGAATAATACTGCGCCCGATATATACTTGTGATAAGCACCTTCCAAGCTAGCGCTTGGTCCAATGCCCAGGTCACGTGGAGAAAAAGACTGAGGGGCTAGGGCCGCAAGTTTCCAAACCTTATATATTTTCAAATGCGGGTTTTGGCCATTTTAAATGCAATTTGGAGGTAGGAAGTGGCAACGATAGGTAGAGCAATGATTTCTTCGGGCAGAAAGGGGGGGGGGTTAAAAAGTTTAAGCGGGACTGCTTATCAAAATTTTTAATAGAACACTGACATGGTCAACAGTTAGGATATCATATTTTAAGTTATCATTGATCACATTCAAAAGGATTGTTTCTCATCATCCCAATATACCACCAATCATAGGTGTACTAGATCCCAATATACCACCAACCATAGGTGTATCAATTTCTCATTCTTTATGCCAAATTTTTGTTCATCCATATAAGAATAAACCTATCACATAGTCCATTTCCTTTAATTTCAAAAGTCTAGAAACAATGAAGTAGACAATTGTTATGCATTGAACATTTAAGCCTTTGAAACTTTTCTCAGTATATCAGTTGTCATCGTTGGGCCTTTTTTGACACCTTAAATGTATATGGGTCACCATGTGACCCTTAGCAATCATCGTTGGTCATTAGTCATATTTCTAAATATGTTCTAATTAATGGTTTAAACAATCAAGGCCCACAAAATTGAACCTCAAAGCATGTTATAACTTTAAAATTTTAAAAGTAAATACTTCAATATTTTCTCAATCCACTAATCAATATAGTTAAGAGAGGTTGCACTTGAGAGAGAGACATGATTTCACTTCTTCATAGTAGAGATTCATATCTTTTTCAAATTCTCTACTAGTATTGACTTCTTAAAATTCCAGATTTTCTTACTTCATAATTGGAACTTGTTCACCTTCTTGATTTTAGAGAAAATATTATCATACTAACCTTCATTTATAACACCTATTTATTGTGGCTTCTTTTCCCCCTCTCTTGAATGTGAAAAATTGAAAATTTTGTTACTATTTCTCAATTTGGGTATAAGGCCTTATAATCAAATTCAATAAGGCCCATATACAAATGTAATCCACTTATTGTCTCTTATTTTAAAGCATCAAAGGAGATATTCACCTTATTGAAAAAAGTCCATCCTTATCATACAATCAGATATGGAGTTAATGATATATGTACATCACTAAAACAAAACCCCCCATTAGTGTGGAAAATATTATACATGTTTCCATGAAAAAAAAACTCAAAAGGTCACTCATCCATAGAATACCCTAAGAGTGCTAAGTTATTTAATCATATTTTTTCTTAAATCCAAAATATCCATCATGTTTGAGGAAAAGCTACTACTAATAGTTGATTTCCTATACTCATTTTGAAATCTATACATACTCTCATTACATATTTACGTAGTATTATTTTATGTTTATCCCATCATTCTAGGTTGGTATTATCATCATTAGAAAATTTGTAAGTTCCTCCCTAGGTAAATTTATCAAATATATATCACTTACATTATGGATTAATCTTAGAATATTTCCTTCATTTCTTAAAACTCTTATCTCTTTATATTTATTTTTGAATCTTCTCATTATATTTATAGGTTTAATTTCCTTCTAAGGGTAGCTACATACTATATTAATATATATTGCTTCCAGTTTTTACTTCATTCATGTTTAACCTTAGTGAATTGTATTATTTTTCTCGCAATTTGATTATTTTAATTTCTCCATATCTTTCTTGAATACATAATGTTATATTTACTCCCTTAGTTTAACTTATCCAGTTCCACATATTAAGTAATAATATAACACTTAATATCAAAACCCCTCATATTAAAGCCCATATTTAGGTTTTTATTCATAATTTATCCCCACTTCAAGAGGCAAAGTCCTTAAATCTCCTAGCTTAAGACAACAACATTGAATACCTAAGTGATTGAACGGACTCAGAATCAAACCTTGCACCACATCGCTTATCTAGTGTTTAGCTTATCCCTCTAGCTTATGAACATGTATGGTTCTCCCATGGCGAGGAGGGCTATCCCCTCCTTTAGCAATATTGTGGTTTGACAAGCTTCCAAGAATCCATCTCATAGACCCAAAAATACCAACTCTCCACAAAATAACATGCATTCTATGGCATCTTCCAAAACACAAATATAAGAAGGAAAAAATGAAGCAAGGTCGGAAAACCAACAAGAAATAAACTCAAGTAATGAAACAACATGCCTTCCAAAAATGGTGAAAACCAAATTGTATGAAATCATTTCATATAATGTGGGGGGGGGGGGATTACAATACTTGAGAGATCATGCATTGATATGAAAATTTGTGGGTATCTAGTCCTTAAAAGAATACTTGTAGGATGGATTGGGGAAAAATGGCGATACGTTTTAGGTGTAGGAAATGCCATGACTATGGCCACCAGTTCATGGAATTCCCTCAGAATCAAACCCAAAGTAATTTATAAATGGAACAATAGAAGGATCAAGAAGGATTCATTAAGGTATCAAATAGAAAGAAAGTATAAATAAGGTGAACCACATATACCTCAACTTTAGGAGGAACAAGCATCGATGGTTACTCGATGCAGCCAATAGAGGAAGATACCCACCAAGAGAATGAGGAGAAAAGAACAAAATTCAATGAGCAAGTAAACACCCAAGAAAATAAATAGGACTAAGGAAAATCACAAGGAACAACCAAAGTAGAATGGTAATATAGAAGATATAGTAACGACAAAGGAGGGGTAAGAAGATCCAGATGCAAAAGAGCAGGAGGATGTATATCTGGGAAACATGGATCTAAAAATAATATCACTAGAATGGAAATCAAGGGATCCAATCATCATACCACAAGATCAAGTACAACTAATCACCGAAGCTTATCTCAAATTTCAGAAGAGATCAAACAAGTAGACACTAGCTAGCCCCCCAAAACAGTCATATATTTCCTTAGAAGTAAAAATAAATGCCAATAAGGAACATTCATGTGGAGCGAAAGAATATAAAAAAGAGGTAGAAAGAGTAAGAAATATCTAATATAGGAAATGGGTAATATTTAGTAAATACATTTTTAGTGGTTTTGATGAAAAAGGCATTCCAACCTCCTCCCTCACGCACTCAATGAAGATGATATCATGTAACGTTAGTTGTCTCAATGGAAAAACCAAATATAGGCTCCTTAAAAACAAAATAAAACAAGAAAATCATGATATCATCATGGTACAAGAAACCAAATTCCATATGGAAATACTAACAAAAATTTCCAAAACCTTATATATAAATTGTAAATCTATAGAAAATGACACCCGTGGAGCCTCAAGAGGCATAGCCATCCTTTAGTATCCTATCAAAATAACACTACTAGACTCTCTACCTATCTAAATAACTAAAAAAAACTATTTTAGTTACTAGGATCCACAAAAGGATGACTCATTACCAATGTGTATGGCCAAACACTACTTAGGGACATGAATGCTTTATCAAGAGTCTTTGAAATCTAGCAAAAAAAGGTGGGGGGTAATCACTAGATAATGGGAGGGGACTTCAACATCATCAAATCTCTGAGAAAATAGAAGATTGGATGAGGATTCATAGTTGTACACAAAAGTTTTACAACACTCTAAATTAGTGGAGCACGAAACCACTAATGAAATATTAACTTGGAAAAAAAGGTGGGGAGTGGGGGGGATCCTCTCAATTTTCTTCACAACTTAATAGAAATTAGTTTCTAAAATACTTTTCCTCTCAAGACTTAACTTTGAAGCCTCATTTTTACCCTTTTATGGCTTGGATCATTGGCCCATAAAACTTCTTATAGAATGGAAAGGAGTTCCACAAAATAAACCTTTTCATTTTGAGGCCTTTTGGATGAGACATCCATCATTCAAGAAAAAAAAAAAAAAAGTGGTGGAGTGAAGAAAATACCATAGAAGGAAACAACATGTATCAATTCCAACAAAACTAAAGTCAATAAGAAAAATAAGAAATGGAATATTATAGAATTTGGAAAGATATAGGAAGAAAGGCATATATTAGAGAAAGAAATGGAAAAAAATACAAAAAATAATAATAAAGGAGGGTATATTTGAAGAATTAGAACATAAAGAAGCCACCATTTAAATTCAGCTTGAAGAGTGATTAAAGAAAGATGAAATTCTATCAAAGAAAAAGTCAATAGTATAATGGCTGAAAGAGGGACAAAAACACAAAGTTATTCCATAAATCAATGATTCAACACATGAAACAAAATCGAATACTCAATCTAAAGAATACTTAAAATCAAAAAAATAGAGAGCTGTGAGGAAATTACTTTGGAGCTCAAGAAATATTTCCAAGATCTTTTAACAGAACCTGCTACGGATAAAAGACCAGTGATCAAAAGGATAATTGAAGACATATAAAAAATGATCAATGAAGAACAAAATGATATGATCATGAGATAATTCACTCCAATAGGGGTGGAATAAATAGTGATGGGATTATTAAAATAGGATATGGAGATGGATATATTCACTATTGAATTCTTTTAGGAGTGTTGTAATATTATTGGTAAGGATGTGGTACAAATCATTGAAGGTTCATGGAAATCATAAACTTTTATTATGACCTTAAACACAACATTTATAACACTTGTCCGAAAAAAATCCCAAGCTAAAATCCCTATTGGCTTCAAGCTTGTTTGTCTATAAAATGTAATTTACAAAATGATCTCAAAAGTAATAGCTAATAAAATGAATCCTCTTATCCCAGCAGTAATATCTCAAGAAAAATTTAGCTACATAGAGGGAAGGAAAATTATTGATAGTATTCTTATAGTCCATGAACATATCCACTCTCTCAGTACCTCCAAAAATATAGGTATGGTCATCAAACTCGGCATGTTGAAAGCTTTTGATAAGCTCAACTGAAAATTTATACACCACATGTTGAAAGCTTATGGTTTTATTAAAACATGAATTTCATGTGTAATGAATTTGATGAAAAAGTCCTACTTTCTTATCTTAGTCAAAGGATCCCCCTCCTCTAATTTCTATCTATCCCATGGCCTTAGATAAGGGGATCCTCTTTCTCTCTATGTCTTCCTCCTTATGGCACAAGGTCTAGGAAGGTCTCTCAAACATGTAGTCTCTGGGGATTCTCTTAAATGTCTACCATTGGACTTACCAATCCACCGTCAACTCAATAGTAGTTTATTGAGGGCAATTCATTAGTGGGTAAATCAAGTATCAAGGAATCCAGGGAAATCCAATATATTCTCTCTAATTTTTCCAATGATTTAGGTACTTACATCAATCTACCCAAATCAAAAATATTTTTCTTCAACACCTCCCATGCCATTCAAACCAATATTTCTAGAATTATTGGAATTAAACAAATCTCCCTTTCATCTAGATACCTAGGACCACCCCTAGTTAAGAATCCCCTTAGAGTCAAATTCTAGGATAAACTCTTAGAAAATATGGAAAAAATACTATCTTATTGGACTTTTAGAGATCTAAATCTCGCCAACCTATCAACCCTCCTCAAATAAATGCTTCAAGCCATTCATTTGTACCTCATCTCATCCCTTGCTTCACCCAAAGTTATCCTTCAAAAGATTGGAAATATCCAAAGATCCTTCTTATGGGGAGGAAGCAAAGTAGGAAAAAGATAGGCCTTAGTAGCATAAGAAAAACTATGCAATCAAAATCTACATGTGGTCTAGTTCTAAGAGACCCAAAAATTCTCAGTCAAGCATTAGAAGCCAAAATGTGGTGGAGATGGATTAAAAATACAACGACCCTATGGAGTAAAACATGGAAAAAAAATATACTTCAGAAATCAATTAGAATCAATTAATATGATTGTAAGGAAAAATAAGAGGATCACATCGATGGAACCAGTCATGGTTCAAAAAACACCTTATTTAGGTGCATAGCTTCTAAGAAATTAAGGATGACAATCTATATCTATTCTAGGAAGAATCTTGGCTGCAATGGTTGAAACTTGAGCAAAGGGGAGACATGGACAATATAAAGGCCAACCTGCAACTACATGGATAATCATTAGGTAAGTACTACCAGATGTAGCAACCAATACAACAACAATGGGGACAGTGGGAGAGTAGTGTGAAATGGCCTAACAACATCAATAATGCATCCAAGCAGACCTTAGAAAAAGAGAAATATTCTAGGAATATTAAAATACAGAATGGGAATAATATCTCTGATGGAAACATAATCACAAAGGCACATTCAACTTAAACGAGGAATACAACAAGCTTTTAGGGAAAATAGAGCATAATGAATCAAATAAATGGAGAAAATTGTGAAATCCAAAATTTGGCCCAAAAATATGATCTTCATATAGTTTCTCCTACAAAATAAATGATTAACATACGATAAATTGCAAAAAATGGGGTTTCAAGGGCTAGCTCGATGTTACATATGCACAACAAAAAAAGAAACAACCGAACATATTCAAAATGAATGTCAATTCACTTCAGAGCTATAGGACATAATAGTAATAATATTTAGGTGAAATAATAGGAAAAATAACAACAGACAATCCACAATTGAAGAATGGAAATTAGTGCTCTTCAAAAATATCATCATAAATAGAGATTGGAAACTCTTCCTAGGATTCATTGCATGGGAAGAATGGGAAGAGCATAATAGAAGAATATTCAATGATAAATCTATGGATATAAATATTATCTGGTACTCAATTATGGGAAAGGTAAGGGAATAAGTTCTACACTCTTCATGAACAACTCAGGATTGGGAGTGCTCTACAAGAGTTTCCAACATTCTTAGAATTTTGGGATTGCAAAAATATTCTTATTGATTTGTAAACTATCGTGGATATTCCATTGGAAAATTCTTCACAACAAATCTAATAAAATTATATTTAAAAATATGAAAGCTACACAATTACAGTTTTATTTCCCTTTAGAATTATGTATATGTAGATTATTGTTATTAACATATGCATGCAAATTAAAATTATGCAGAACATATAAAACAATGAAGTAAATCTCACAAACACATTTGACACAATATATGACCTGGGAAACCCTTTCAGGAGAAAATCCCAGCTGGAAGGTGAGGTTGCTTTGCTTTATTTCTCATAATAAAATGGTTGTGAGTACAAAGAATTATTGCATGTTGCCCATGGACTACTATAATGCACAAAATTCTCTATGTGCTCTTTATCCTATCCCTCTTGGACATTTTTTCTCATCTATGTAATAAATTCACTTAAAAGAATGAAACCCCTTTTCCTCCTAGTGGCTCTGTTATTACACAAACTGATAGCCTACTTGTGGTTAGGTTTGACTACCTCAACTCTTAAGAAGAATTAAAATATAGAATCTTATAGAGTATTCTTCAACATATTCACGTGGATATCCCATTTTTCATGAATAATGGAAGTTGATGTGGCATCCTCTCGAATTATGGTGGTGAAAATAGGAAGGTCAATTTATGAGAGGAATAAATTTTGCATACAGATTCCAGTTGATGTAGTTATCGTGTTTTTGGAAAGGAATCTGTGCATAGAATAGGGGAAAAAAGTTTTGAACTAAAGTGAAAAAAATTTACTCCCCAAAAAATGTATTTTTATGCCTCAAAACACTCCTGAAAGGTTTCAGACCCAAATTTTTCAAACTAGATCCCGCTGGTAGAATGGTCCTATGAGTTGATTCCTCCACTTTTTCCACTTTGAAAGCATGAAGATGGGTGAAAAATAATGTAATGATCCAATATGAATCACTTATACCAATAAAATTCATGCTACTCCTATTAACTACACCAGTCAAAATAAATGGCTTCCCCCTCCAGATGGATTCCTAAAATTAAAGTTTGATGGACCCTCCAAAGGTAAGTTGGGGCCAACTAGTTATGGAGGATTTTTTAGAAATGAGAAAGGAAAAATAATTTAAATATATGTAGGATCAATGTGTAATGATATTAAAAATGTAGAATATTTATATGCATTGGAGCAAGGGCTAGCAATATCCAACCAATGAAATATCCAAATGCTTATGATAGAAGGGGACTCGAAGACCATCATCACAATAATTAAAAAAATCCAATATGGCTCTAGTCTGGTGAATGTTATGAATATTTGGGCACTTCTAAGGAGTCTAGAAAAAATTATAGGGAAATTATCTAAAATCAATTCCTCCACTCCCATGATGTATTGATAAATGGAAATAAATTGGTGGATAAGCTCACTAATGCAAGCTTAAAATATGATGGGGAAGTTTTTGAAATCAATTGGAATCAACGCATCCTGAAAAACTCAGTGTATCCTGTTAGGAAATAAAAGAATAATATAATAATCCCCATAAGTAGTGCAAAGGCCAAATATCACCCAAAATTGGGATGAAAACCACTAGAAATAAAGAGTAAGGTGTGTTGTCTTAATTCATCTAGAAGCCTACATGTATGGCCATACACTAGATTGTCAGTAGCAAGCGAGGGAGTCTTAGGAAGTTTGAAAAGAAAAAATGTTTTATTATGTGAAGCCTGGGAAGGGTATATTCAACTCATATATTGAACTATAGAGGAAGGTCAACATCCATAATGGAAAGAAATGGTGATAAACAAGCAAATCATGCTGAGAGGTAGCGAGTTAAGGATCAGTCTATAAGGCTTGAAGGTGGTTACATGCATATATTTAGGCGATCATGGAGAGCGGAGAAAAAATATAGAGCTACTAGTTTGATAAATAATATACCTTGAACTATTGAGGCATAAGGTCTAGCTTTTATCCTTTGTGGAAGCCTCTTTAGGCAGGTCACTCCAGCTTTGGGGCCATCTCACAGTGTCTTCAGTAATTGCATTTTTGCATTTATATCAATATATCAATATATATATATATATATATATCTAGATGAATTGACAATTGGAACGGGCTCATACTCGTGTGACACAGGGTTGATCCTGACTTCTACCACTATACATTTACGTGAAACCATGCTGGTCCCCACACATGGACCACACAACTATTCAGAGGAATTTGAACCTCGAACCACATACTTCGCAAAGAATTCATATCACAACGATTAAATTTTGAGTTATCCCTTAGGGACATGTTCACATTTTTTACTATCCCAATTTGGAATTTAGTTTTATTTTTGGAAATCCTTGTCGGTATTTAGAATTATGTCTTTGACTTTATGGGATTTTGAATATTTATCTCCCCTATAGGTTTAATCATCTTGGACCATTTATTTTTTCCCCTAAGTTGAACCCTTCCCTCTCCACTAATATCCTGTCTAATCTCCCCAATTTCCCTTTCCTTCCATTTCTTTTAGATTATCTTTGGTCCTTTCTATCCATTTTGGGTTCACTCTCTTAATCAATTCTCTTCTCCCACATGATTTGGTTTTTCCTTGCCCTATGATCTGTGTGGCCTATTATCTCTCTTGAGGCAAACATTTTTACTCCATACTCTTTAGAGCAATCCTTATGTATTGTCCCATCCCTTTGCTCTATTCCCCCCAACATGGAAATACGTTGGTCATCAACACCTTAGTGCAACAGAAGATGGGGATGACTCAATCTCACCCCACCTTCTAAACTCAATCCTTCTTCATTTCACCACATGAGAGCCCAAGAAGTTGCTATGGAATTCATGGAATTTTGTAGGGACATAATCCATGTAGTTATCCAAATAAATATATGGGATGTGGAGGAATAGGTCAATAAAACTCATATATTTGTCCCATAGATACATATAGAACAAGAGATGAGGGAATGTATACTTGATATAGGAATTCTACCAGGTTTAGGACCACTTACTACATGTAAACTATCAATCTATATTGGCACATAAAATCCTTAATGGAAATAATCCTCATAGACAAGGAAGACACACAACAAGGGTTAATCATATGCATGGCAGAGTTTCTTGAAAAGGTTGATAAACTTAACAGAAAAATCATAATTATTTCCAAGAACCTGAAAAGCATAGAATTTTCCTCTTATGACACTAACAAAGAAACGCAACTATCATTCGCAAAGGACACTCCTGTAGAATGAAGACCAAGAAAGTCAATACTATATATCAACACTCTACTCTATTATTATTTTTATATTTTTAAGTTTAGTATCTACTTTTATGTTATGAAAAAATTCAATTTCCAGTTATCAAACTCTCAAGTACATAATAACATTGCCAACCATATAATTCAGAGATTATGCTACTCGTATGGTTTCCCAAGTGGAAAATCAATAGAAAAAACTGTCAGTGTATATTTTCCTTTTTGAAAGTAATATAAATATTATGATCTTACAAAAAAAAGAGGCAAAGTGCTTGAAGAAAACTCAACCAAAAGAATCAACACTACATTTATATCATTTATATCAACACTACATTTCCATTTTCAACAAGTCATTGTGATATAGTGGTGAGTATGGCCATTTTTACTTTGTGACCAAGGTTTAATCCTTGACAATGAAAATAATTTTTTGTACCTATATTCCATTTTCAAATCATATCATTATCACTAGATGTCATTTTCAAATCCATCGATAATACTAAATTATCATTTTATTTTATTTTCTTCTCAATTATAAGAATTTTTTTTAATCATTTTTATAAGTTTACATAGTCATGATAAAACTATTAAATAAGGTTTTGGTAAAATCCTTCTTGAAATATACAACCTCTTATATATTGATATAAGTACAATAATTAGGATTCTTTAATGTATAATCACATTACCCAATAGAATGAAAAAATATTCTTTTACCATAATTCATTGCATGAATATAAAATATTTCTTCTTTAAATATATCTCATCTAAACAACATGTATGAGTTCAACGTACACACACACAAACACTTCACACACACACATATATATAAAGAAAGTTATGGTTTTTTTCTATTTAAGTCAATCTAGTTTCAAGACTAGAACCTTTTACATTTTCCGAATGATCATCAACTGATGTGTTCAAAAAAGTCCAAAAATATTTTCTTGCTTCCTGTACTGATAACATTTTAAACTACTAAGTGACAATTCCTATAAGTCCTCCAAAATACTATTAATATTTCTATGTATTTACAATGCACAAGTTAACACATAATTTTAACTGGCCTTCACAATCAAATTCAGAATCTGGGCTAGGTTCTACACTTTCTACTTCCTTCTGCCTTGGCTGGAAAAACACTTGTACTTCCTACATCGCCTCA
This sequence comes from Pinus albicaulis, assembly GCA_034641835.2. NCBI lineage: Eukaryota > Viridiplantae > Streptophyta > Pinopsida > Pinales > Pinaceae > Pinus > Pinus albicaulis. Next base: position 831,570,515 of record CM076571.1, read on the forward strand.
TCCTCCTATCATTGTTGCTCATCAACCACATCCTGAGAATGCATCAGCCCCACTCTCCTACTTCCTTCCATTCCTTTTCCATTTGTGCCACATCTTGGAATTACTGAGAAGGGGGGTGAATCAACATTCCTTTCAATTAGTATTATTATTAACCTTTCAGAGCATTAGTTAATATTCAATTATTATCAGCGTTTGTAAAATGATAGCAGTAAACAAAAGGAACACAAATGCACACAGTTTTTAAGGTGGAAACCCCCTTTGGGACAAAACCCACATGAATGCTTTTCTAATAATTCTTTAATATTCAATTCCAATTGAAAATAAAGCTCCAACTTCCTATAATATAGAAAACCATTCTTCTCCGGCTCCCAGTGGATGGATGCTCCAACGCCTGAGATTCTTCAGTAGTCAACTGAACGGGTACCCCAACACCCAATCAACTACAACTCACCCTAGCACCACCCTAGCACCCTGGATTTCTTATAGGCTTGAACCTGTTGGTGACTTCATGCACTAGCCTAGCACCACCCTACCACCCTATATAAGAATAAATGAAGAATGGACTCTCATACTAGGGAAAATGGTCCACTTTACAATGATATAGAATGATGTAGAAGAAGAAGACACTAGACCATAACCCCAACTATGAAATAACCACCTAATTATGATCCTAGACCTCCCGGCGCTGCCTCTTCAATTCTTGGAAGATAAACACTAGTACAAATTTTACAATAATGCTTTTACAATGACTCAGTACAATGATACCTTTATAATGACTTTATGTAGTGCTCCCCACTTGAAGACTTCATGTGGTGAAATTATTGTTGTTGTTCCGCACCTTGATTGCTTCTCTTGTTGTGCTACCCTTTCTCACTCTTCAAAACATTAGATCATGCACTGAGTCTTATATTGATAAATATATAAAACCTGCAAAAGGTCTTCAAGGAAATACCCATGACATGATAATAGAAAAACTTACCTCATCCATAGAGCATACGTCAGTGCTTAAAATAAAAAAAAATTACAATACAAAGAACCTAATGCAATTAAGAGATGAGCATGCATATATATAATATACTTACATAGAGCTTACCTATGCTGCATCATTTTACTGCACCTTGCTTTGCTTTGTTTCCCTATAAAGTCTGGTCCTTTGTAGCCCTTGACATCACATGATCTAGCTTTTTCTTGCCTTGTAGGAGCTCTATATTGAATTTGATGTATCTATGTTATTTAAGATCCCTAATATGTTATTTTCGGTGTTGTAGTAGCCCTCTGAGTCTTCTTTCCAATGCCACAAGTCTGACCCAATTTGGGTCCTTCAAGACAAATTTATGCCCGATCTCTCACAATGACCTAATTATGGACTAGTTCAGTAGAGAGAAATTGTATGGAATGTCACGTGTCATTGTTTCCTCCTTTAGCTTTGAAATCTATACACATAAAACCACAGTCTGTGCACCATCCACCACATTTTACAGAATTCTAATCTGATGCTCAGAGAGAGATTTATGATGATTTTCTCAAGGTCACCTCTTTGAGATGAAGTTTTGGAACCTGCAAAAACCATAACTTCCATAGATCATATTTTCGAAAATGTTTCCAACCATAATTTGAATTTTTTACACGATCTTCTTCATGATTTTAGCTCCACGTGATAAAAATTTCAGCTTCTGACCCTTTGTATAAAAATATTTATATAAAAAATTCCACGATGACCAGTTTCAAGTAGCTAAATCCCTATATGAGGAGGATATGAGGATCACAATTTATATAAATGCTTAGGTTGAGAGGGTCTTCAACGAGTGAACGTGGGAGTTATTTAGGATCTTAAATATTTTTAATTATTGACTGTTCAATGACCACAACCAATGATTAGTGTCATGCCACAACCCCATGGGGTTTTAGCCCACTAGCTAGGGTTACTAAATTCAAACATGAATATCTATCAAACTGTGAAGAATTACTTGGCGTGCGATATATCAATAGAAACATTTTGGCAAGTAGAAACCATAAAAAATATCCTTGACTCAGAATATAGTAACTGTGTAGGTAAAAACTCCCATGCAAGATCGGGGTACCCTATGGTGCTTCTTGGGTTGACATCAATGACAACCACTGATCAACACCACACCCTACTATTGATTCCTGTTTGGCCAAATGAAGCTTCAAAGTATCATTATTTATCTACAACCTATTAATTTTGGTCTACAAAGACCATTTTTTTGGTTTAGTAGTGTTAGATGAACTTTATCATTGGTGCCTCGCATTCCCCTTGCTTGAAAACTAATGCATGATGTGTTCCAATGTCATTGTATGATAATGCATTTGACGAGAAAACTATTCTTTCTTTGAGCTGAGAAAACATTCCATAGTGAAACTGATTGCAAAAATCTCTTGGTTTGTATATTTTATGATGAAATAGTTTCAAATTGTTATCAACACGATGTTTTGTGATCATTCATTATAACCACAATATTCTATCTCTTCCATTGCATAAATTTATTTCCATATTCAATATGATTAATTACATGGTACTATCTCAGACTCATGCATTCCATATATGATTTAAATTCTCTAATAAAACCTCCCAATACCATTACAATTATGTACCTAAAGAATGCTTGGCATACCTTAGAATCAGTAGAATCCTTATTCCGCATCCTTTCACAATTAATGTATACAATTTTTAACAACCATCTATTCTTAGTTTTGCATGAGAAAACTTGCGATGTTGAAATTTGCAATAAGAAACAGTGAAATTGGAAACCAAAAAGGACAAAAATCACTCACATTGGTGAGGTTACACACTATTGAGGTTGCACACTGGTGAAGTTACAAAATGGTGAGGTGAGGTTACACATTAGTGAGGTTACACATTGGTGAGGAATGTGGGTGTCTAATTTATTTTTCCCTTAAATAAATTGGACAATAAATTGTAATTTCATCTCATAACAATTTGTATCAGTTAACTAAGTCATGATGACAGAGTTAGCTCAAGAAATTCGAGTTGAGGGTCTAAGATGAGGCATGTAGAGTGATCCTAATATTTTTTGGGTCTAGTTGTAGTTACTGCACTAGTCGGGTGCAGGTGCAATCAGTTAACTCAATAAATTGAGTTAAAATCAGTTTAACTAGTTATAACTGAGTGATGAATTAGTGAGAGATCTAGTCAATTAAATTATATTTAATTCAAAAGTAATTATCGATCACATAACTAATGATTCACTATTAATATCCACATGCATTTCAATTCTGATGAAGACCCAGTTGACACAGAGGTTAAAGGGAACATAACTATCAGTTGTATTTTTAGATAATTGCCTGGGTGCAATTATAAAGTCATGAGGATGCCATGATGGATTTCGAAATCAAGGAAGCCTGATTTTCCTATTTAATAGGGGCCTAATTCTTTAGGAATTACATGATGAAGGCAGGCTGAAGGAAGGCTGAGAATTGGCTATGTGTTTGTCCAATTTTTCCTAGACCAATAGGAGACAATTGGCAGAGTGTTGGAGAATATCATGAGAGATTAAACATTGTATTGTTTCATGATTCCTTGAATTTATACAATATATGATAGCGGGGCTTTGAGCAGTTTCTTTTCCCAAGAACATCTTATGTTGTGCGATTTATTTACTTATTTCTCTTACTTGCATGTGATTGATCGATTGTGTTTTGTATTCCACAAATATTGTAGAAGGATTCTGTCTCTCTTTTTAGCACATCATAAGATCGAATTGAATCCATTGATATAGAATTTATATAAATTTATCCATGGTATTAGAGCTTATATATAATGTATACAAGGTATAAGAGTGCCAAGAATCACAATAGAAGAGAATAAATTGAGTTTGTCTTGAACAAGTCCAATTTTGTAGATTTATTCTTCGGGATCCAACAACATATCAGGATGTCTTTCAATGGATTGAGACTCAAATATGAACTGTAGGGAAACTTGAATTATATTTCATATAAGAACAGGATGGAGGCAATGTTGGAGGACAACGGGTTGAAGGAATTCATAGATATTGATATTCCCAAGCCCGCAACAGTAGATTCCCAAGTTCTTGATGCATGGCAGATGAAGGTAACAAAGGCGAGAAAGATCTTGTTAGAGGGAGTTCGAGATCATATTTTCTCGAGTCTCCATGGGAAGGAAACTCCATATGCTATGTGGAAGGCCTTGACATATCTATTTCAGAATATCAGTGACCACAAGAATTTGGTGCTTAAGGATAAGCTCAGAAAGATCAAGATGGAGGAGGGTGAGACTATACCAACATACTTCTCGAAGTTCACTCAATCTCGAGATGAGCTTGGAAGCACTGGTGTGACAGTAGCCCAGGATGATTTGGTGTGCCTATCACTTCTAGGCCTTCCCAAGAGCTGGCATAGTTACCAGGCCTCTGTGAATGGGAGGGAGAAGTTAACATACTAGGAGCATTTTTGGTCCGAATTGGTAATAGAAGAGATAAGGTGGAGCACCAGAGATGGGACCTCTAGCACCAACAAAGAAGAATATTGTGTATTAGTCGGAAAAGGAAAGAAATCCAAGGGAAAGAAGTCCCAAGGCAAAGAGGGCAAGAGAGACTTGTCCAAGACCAAGTGTTTTCACTATCACGAGCATGGGCACTATGCCTCAAATTGTCCACAAAAGAAGGAAAGAAATAAGGAGCCTACAGTTACAACGGGTGAAGCGCTAGCTTCACAGTTCAAGATTTATTTTACTCTCATTGCATGCATGGCCAACATTATAATGGGATGCATGTGGTATCTAGACAGTGATGCCTCATTCCATATGAATAGGAATAGAGTTCTCTTCAGTGACTTGGAGGAGAAGGACCTCCAGCAAAACATAGAGTTTGGAGATGACAAGAGGTATAGCACGACAGACATAGGTACAATTACCTTTCAGAGGGAGTCTACCCCCCCCCAAACTGGCAGATGTTTTGTATGTTCCAGGCCTAAGGAAGAATCTTGTCTCTGTAGCGGTATTGGAATACCGTGGTTATGATGTGATGTTTAGAAAAGGAAAGGTTTTCCTTAAACACATAGCCACGTGACAGGTGAAACAGATCGATGTAAGAGTCAAGAACGTGTATGCTCTCAAGGTCGAGGATGCATGCAAATATTTGAGGAGAAAATCAGTGGTTAATGACTTGGTGGTTGAGAGGGAGAAATTATCTCTCAACATGAAACCTCTGAAGTAGTCTTAGAAGGTTGTGGACCAGCCACAATTGGAGAAGCAGAGAGCAGATGGGCAGAGGGAGTACATGCAACTATACCTCGAAGTGAGAAATGTGGGTGTCTAATTTATTTTTCCCTTAAATAAATTGGACAATAAATTTTAATTTCATCTCATAAGAATTTGTGTCACTTAACTAAGTCAAGATGAATGAGTTAGCTCAATAAATTCAAGTTGAGGGTCTAAGATGAGGCATGTAGAGTGATCCTAACATTTTTGGGGTCTAGTTTTAGTTAATGCACTAGTGGGATGCAGGTGTAATCATTTAACTCAATTAATTGAGTTAAAATCAGTTAACTAGTTCTAACTAAGCGATGAATTAGTGAGAGCTCAAGTGAATTAAATTATATATAATTCACGAGTAGTGATGAAACAAATAACTAAAGAGTCACTATTAATAGTTGCATTCATGTTAGTTCTAATGAAGAACCAATTGAGACAGAGGTTAAAGGAAACATAACTATCCGTTGTATTTTTAGAGAATTTCCCGAGTGCAATTATAAAGTCATGAGGATTCCATGATGGATTGCATAATCAAGGACGGCTTATTTTCCCATTTAATAGGGGCCTAAATCTTTAGGAATTGTGTGAGCAAGGTAGGCTTAAGAAAGGTCAATAATTGGCTATATGTTTGTCTAATTTTTCCTAGATCAGCGAGAGACAATTGGCAAAGTTCTGGAGAATCTCATGAGAGATTAAGAATTTTATTGTTTCATGATTCCTTGACTTTATAAAATATATGATAGCATGATTTTTATCAGTTTATTTCCCCAAGAACATCCTGTGTTGTGTGATTGATTTACTTCTTTCTCTTACTTGCATGTGGTTGAGCGATCATGTTTTTTATTCCGCAAATATTGTATAAGGATTCAGTATCTTGTTTTAGTACATCACAAGATCGGAATGAATCCGTTGATATAGAATTTATACAAATTTCTACATGTATCAGAGCTTCTATGTAATTTCTACATGCGCTAGCCATGTGGAAACACAAGCTCAAATCTCGTTGACCTGACAAGGTTGTCTGAATGCTAAGAAATTGGAATAGGGGCTCAATTTTCTCTATTATGGTTAAAAAAAGGGTTTTTTGACCATCATCTAGATTATTCTGCTATTATTACTGCTAAATATGATCATGCCACATTTTATCCAATTCATGCTTTAGGTTTTCATGGAATTTTCACCACCTATATCATTTTGAACCAAAATCCATTGTTCTAATGCAATTTACCCTTATTTTCTTTCTCATCCTCTTTAGTATTGAGATGTCACTTGATATGGAAGAACTCAGTGATTCAAAAATAGAGCTCTGCAAGTTTATTCTTTGTAGGATGGGGGATTGTACCTGCTTCAAATTCTCCTTGAGGTTATAAAAATGTTGTATGACAATCATCGAGTCTCCATAAACCATTAACTTTAAAATTCTTCTTGAGATAGCCATTTCTAATCCTTGCCAAAAAATATAGGAATTTGGCTTAAATGTTAGTGGAATTTCCTAACCTCCATCTTCATTGAATCTCTATTTCTTTGATGGAGCTTAAGATATTCCCTCCCTCTCCTATCATCCTTATAAAGCTAAATATTTATTAAAGAAAAAAAACTTCTTAAATGAATTAAAATTTAAAATTTTTTATTTAAACATTCAAGATAATATTAAACATTAAAAACAATATTAAACAAAAAGCTTATTTTTTATTTAAAGTTTAAAAATGATATATATATATATATATATATATATATATATATATATAAACTCAAACTCAAACTAAAGCAATATGTTTACCAACAAATAATTAAATATGCTTAAATGGTCTCTATAAATCTATCTTATTTCTCTTATCTTGTCTTTCAAAACATTTAGATAGTTTTTAGACTTATAAGTATAACACCATTCCGAATGATTTTATTACTTATAATATCATTTTAGAAAAATTTACAATTCAATTCATAATAAAATGATAAATACATAAATAAATATTAGCTTTACATGTGTACTTATAACATAACAACCAAGTCATATAGTTGAGCACCCCTTTAACACCAAACACCTTATTTGTTTTGACCAAGGTAGAATCCTAGAAAATATATTTGTTCATGACACTCGTGTAATCAGGTAAGCTTTAGAAATTGAAAAAAACCCTAATAATTTGAATCGATAATATGGCTATAAACTTAGCCACTCCTAGAAACCGATTATCCATCTCCTTTCTCCTTAACCTCCCTCACTTCCTTGATTTCGAACTCTTCTTCCCCCTTAAAATTTCTTCCTCCTTTTTCTTATTTTATCATCCTAATTCTCTAGCTTAGACTCTTTATCCCTTCCCCCCTTCTTCCTTTATATTCCTTTCATCATGTTATCACTTCCCTTCTTTCTATGTATACATTACCATATTTGATATATATATATATATATAATTTATTTATTTATTACATAAATATTTTATATCACAATATCATAGATTTAAATATCTAATATATTAGTAAAAAATTCAAAATAATTAACAAGTAATTCTTTCAATAAATAAACCATCCTAGATCCATATTAACCCTGGATCTATCAAAGTGTCGAGGGGGATCAAATCTCTCAAGGTGGAAAACTCTTTTTTTTAGTGCAAAGCCTGAGGAAAGGTTTTCACCTCAAGTGATTTGATCCCTCTCTGCGCTTGATAGATCCACGGTTAATATGGATCTAGGTTGGTTTCAGTCGTGGGAAATCATACAAAATTTGTTGAACATCTAATTATATTGATCATTTTAAATATGATAAATATTTCTAAGAATAATTTGGTCAATTTATTTTTAAATTTTCTTAGTTACCTCAATTTGTTGAGATGAGAGAGACTGTTAGTAACTTGAATGATGAAGAATGATGAAATAAAAAAATTGAGTGCAAAGTCACAATGTAACAATGTTGAATGATAGAAAATGTGAATAATAAGAATATAGTTAATTACAAATAATTTTCATTGCAATCAATCTGAAACTATTTTATTCTATTGTTCTTATTGCCACACCTATTAGTTTTTCCATTTTTTCATATCCATCATATGAAAAGGGCAATTGAAATCATAGACCATTCAAATATTTAACTCAAGTTAGTGTAGTAACCATCATACCTTGTCTCTATTTCTCTCCAATATTAATACTAGTTTTCTCCAAAGTCAATCATTGTGACTTATGGAGTGTTAAACTCCATATAATTTTCAATGCTAGTTATTTTCTCTTACTACATTTGAATGCAAAGTAATTAACAATGTTGGATGATGGAAAATGGGAATAATAATAATGTAGCCAATTATACATAGTTTACAGTTTCAGGAAGCAAACATCTCAAATAAGTGAACATTTTATTTAGGATGAAAATTCAAGTATTGTATTTATGGTTGAAATAATGTAACACATAAGTCAATGCACATCATGAATAATTTTTATGTGCTTACACTTTGAGAGATTGTGTGTGTTTTTCCGGTTAGAAGGAGAGGCAAGGGGAGATAGAGATATAGATGGATGGGGGGGGAGAGGGAAGGAGAGAGAGGCAAAGATAGGGAGGGAAGAAGAGATATATATATAGGGAGAGAGAATTGTTAGAGAGAGAGAGAGAGAGAAGGGGAAGAGAGAGAGGGAGGGAGAGAGAAATAGATAGATAGATATGAAGAGAGAGTGTGTATGTTTTAGGGTGAGATAGAGAGATAAAGAAGGAGAGACAATGGGAGATAGAGATATAGATCAAGGGGGAAAAGATGTTCTTGCACTGAAATCAATGCAAACTATTAATATAATTAGTTTGAAATTAATTTACATCATACATCTAGTTGCATCAAAACATAAATCAACATCTACATGGAAACCAATGCATCTATTGCAAACAATCAAATAGGATTAGAAATCAACATTTACACTGAAATCAATGCATCTAGTGCAAGCAATAAAATAGGATTATAAATCAATAGCTACAATAAAACCAATGCATCCAGTGCAACAATCAAATAGGAGTAGAAATAAAAATCTACGTTAAAATCAATGCATCCATTGTAAGGTATTAAATAGGATTAGAAACTGATATCTACACTGAAATCAATGCATCTAGTGCAAGTGATCAAATAGGCCTAGAAATCAATATATATATACAAAAACTAATGCATCTAGTGCAAGAAAAAAAGGAGTAGAAATTAGCATTTACACTTAAATAAATGCATATAGTGTAAGGTATTAAATAGGATTATAAATTGACATCTACACTAAAATTAATGCATCTAGCGCAAGTGATCAAATAGGATTAGAAATCAACTACACTTAAATCAATACATCTATTTTAGTGAAAATCTAAAATATTCATGACTTTATATATCTAAATTCTCTTCACCTTCCATTCTATGTATATTTCCCTCCCTATCTCCTTCTCTCTCTCCCCTTCCCTCTCTCCCTCGTCTCTCTCTCTCCACCTCTCCCTCTCTTTTCCTATCTTTATCTTCTTGCCTCTCTCCCCTTGCCATATATATATATACCTCCCTCCATATCTCCTTATTTGTCTCTCTATATAAGCCTCCTAAACACATATCTCTATCTATCTATCTATCTATCTATATATATTGTCTTGTCAATTTAGTGTCCTAAATTGCTAACATAAATTATCGACCAGGGCTAGTAAACTGATGAAGTGTGATGCACTATATGTGCCTAAGTATCCATTTTTATTAATTCGTTGTTTTTAGTGTTTTATTGATGTTTTGGGGTTTTTATCTTTGATTCTTAGTATGCTACTCTATGCTAAAAATATGAAGTTAGATCTATGTCAAAAGGGAGAAAATGAAATGTTAATAAAGGAATTAAAATAGAGTTTATTTGCAAGTTCTGTTCCTAACTAGAAAATGATGAAAACAAAGAGTCCTAATCCATGGATATTACAGCTTCTAAATGAAAATTCATGAAATGACAAGTAACTCAAAACAAAACAACTTAATCTGATTCATTTAGTTAGAGATTTTTTGGAAGAGCTTGTGAAAAAGATTAATTTTAATGCAATGAGGATCTCCTAAAACATAAAAGGAAATGCTGAAACAAATAGTAACTTAAAACATTATAGTGAAATCTCATTCATTTGATAGAATTTTATTGGAAGAGTTTGAGAAAAAGATTACTATAATGTAGTAAGGATCTCCTATGAAATGTTGAAACAACTTATAACATTACAACTAAATCTCATTCATGAGTTAGAGGTTTATTGGAAGAGCTTTTGAAAGAGATTAATCATAATGTGAGAAAGATTTTCTATGAAGAAAAACAATCAATAACTCACAATATTACAACTTAGTCTCATTCGTGAATTAGAGATTTATTGGAAAAGCTTTTGAAAGAGACTAACTACAGTATAATTAGGATCTTTTTTTAAACTAAATAACAGAAAATGAAATGATAATAACTCAAAATATCACAATTGAATTTCATTCATTTAATAGAGATGTATTGGAAGAGCTTGAGAAAGAGACTAACTGCAATATCATGAGGATCCTTTATCTAAGAAAATGACATGAAAAATAATGCTAAAAGCTATGATTTCAGAAAGCAATCTAAGTAAGGAAATATGACAAAACATAATTGAAAATGACTTATCTAGAAAACATGTAAAACCTCCTTGAATAGCAGGGGCCCTCTGCTATCAATTTGGTGAAATTCTTCAGCTCCTTAAAGTTGTAATCAAAACAGCATCAAAGAACTTCTTTATTGAAAAACTCACAAATCTACATCTCATTCCATCTTAAGCTTTGTTACAAAACACTCTCTATTCCTTTCTCTTCTTCTCCTATTTTTTCACTACTACCCATGATAGGAGAAAGCTTCTCCTATTTATACAAAATATGAGAAGTTATCTCATTAATGGGAGTCCATGAATTTCTCCCTCCATCTCTAGAGTTACAATCAAAATAGGAAATGATAAGACACATGTCTTTCTAGAGTTTCAACACAACTAAGAAATGAGACACATATCCTCTTAGAGTTTCAATACAACAAGGAAGTGAGACACATGTTCTCATGATCCCATGATTTTCTCCAACCAAATTCGAATTTGGCCTTAGAGTGCCACATAAGGGTATTCTAGAAGTCTCCTTTTGACCTACACATGCCACAAAACTCATAACACATATATAGATATATGAAACTATGTTAATTTTCTAGTTTCTAATCATAAATTCACTTTAAATACATAAAATAAATAACTTTGGAAGACAAGGATCCTAACCCATATATTTATGAAAATGGTTACTTGTTGTAGGGTTTTAGGTTAGATGGCTATGAAATGAGAGCTGAATGGTTATGACATAATGGAAATATGTATGAATATGGAAAACACTTTTGAGACTCAACATACCCCCCAACTGAAGTTGTTGCATGTCTTAATGCAACTATTGCAATGATTCATTTGTCCATGAGTTGATTTGTTATGAGTTTTGACTCATATAGATTCGTTCCAAACTTTGCTTCCTGATATTTTCTTTTTGGCAAAGTATAATACATATTATTGCAACATTTTTTAATGGTTGGTTCTTGTGTGACAACCAATTTTTTTGAGCAATGGTTCTTGTGTAACAATGCTTTATTTTCTTTGTTGCATCAAAGTTCATGAAAAATTTTTAGAATCAATTACTTCATCAATGAATTGATCATTTGCAAGGCATATAATCTTTTGGGTCATGTTGCAACAATAGTTGGTTGGGAAGTATATGTGGGTGGAAATGAAATAAAAATGTGATAGTGTATGACATGTGGATATGAAATGATGTCCCTTCCTCCCCAACTAAAGAACTAAAGATATGACAATGTGAAAAATGGAGTGAGGAATTTTTCCAAAGTTAAAATTTTAGCATTATAATGAATTACATGACTAAAAATTAGAAAACCACATACCTTCACTTACCTTAAATATGGATGAGTTGTGTATACTGAAGAGTGTGGCTGTTGATGTTGTTGGATCATGAACTATGTAAACAAATGAATTTGATCTGCTTCTTTGTTCTCTTTGTTCTCTTTGTGCTGATGGCAAGATTGGGATCTTTATTGCTGCTGATACAAATTGATTCCTGCTGCAAACTGCTGAAATGATGCAGTCTTCAATCGTTACAAAATCCGATGGTACAATTCTAGTCTTGCGAATAAATGTGTTGATGTCGAGCATGAAGAGAAGTCATTGGATTACTGACCATTGATGAATGTCGTTAACCAATGCAAGGAAAACTCACCATTAATGTCAATGAGTGCCAAGGTACCTAAGTACATCTTGCAAAGTGCGAATAAATGGGTTGATGTCGAACTACTTGCAAGATCTGACGATCAAGGGACATTGATGTATTCCCATGATTGTCAGCGAGAGAAATTGTCATTAATGCATACAAGCCTCAAGGTACTATTAAGGACTCTAGTCTTGGACCTAGATAATATGCTGATGTCGATAGGCCAAGACTCGTTAGAAGGGAGACCTTAAGGAATCCTCCATCAACTAACGCGAGCATGAAAGAATAATTTTTGAAGGACTATGATGAAAATTTTTGCAGTGGATCAAGGTTTATTTGACAGAATGAAAATGGAAATGAAATGAATTAGCTTTGTAGAGGAGTTGAATGGTTTTATTGCTAGGTTTGTGAAAGCATGGAAGGAAAATATAACAACTAGGGAAAATAAAACGAGCAGTGAGGGAAAATGAGATGAGGATTTTATTGAATGACTAAGTAGAAATGCAATGGTGAATGTAAAGGGAAATGAGGTGAATGTTTTATTGACTTAGGAAGCATGGATGTAATGGAGATACTGACATCTGAAAGGCTTTCAAGTGTTGGATCTGATTTGCATTAGCATGTGCTCATGCATTGATGTTTCTTTCTTTGTTGCTGATCATTTTCTTGTAAAAGAAATGTAGTCTCTGAGAGAGACACTATTCGCTTGTAGTCATTTGTCTTTCCTCCAGGAACCTGCAAAATAAAACTAGTACTTCTTCTGCAATGGAATGTAAGATTATCAAAAGAGAGAGGTGATCAATCTCTCTGGTTATGATATTTACACAAAGAAAACTGAGAATTGGTACTAATAAAACAAGTTTATGAAGAAAAACCAAAAGAATTTATACTTGTTTCGAAATTAGTGCCTCAAGTTACCTATTGTGTCTTTTCAACAATTTCTTTAGTCTTTACTGTTTCAAACTCTAATGATAGTTTTCTCATTATGTAGATCTCGTCGAAATCTTTCGAACGATGCTTGAATCGTCAAAATCCGATGTTGGATGAGAAAGTTAGGCTAGTTTAAAGTTTGAGTGAAACAATGAAGTTTTCAGCTGCATAATTGATGTTTAGCTGCAGAATGTGCACCGTTCCGTAGCTAAAATCCTGAAAAGAAAATTAAGTAGCCATGCCTATGCAAATAATCAGTCTTGACATTTATATTAATTAGTACTTCCTCAAAGAAAATGAACACTACACTAATTTTATTGATGCAATAATTTTTTTTTTTTTTTAATTTTTAATTTTAATAACAAAATTGAAAAAGAGAGATGCAATTTTTTTTTATTTTTATTTTTTAAATAACAAAATTGAAAAAGAGAAATGCAATTTTTTTTTTTTTAAATTTAAATAACAAAATTGAAAAAGAGAAATGCAATTCTTTTTTTTCTTTTTTTCTTTTTAAATAACAAAATTGAAAAAGGGAAATGAAATTCTTTTTTTTTTAATAACAAAATTGAAAAAGAGAAATGCAATTCTTTTTTTCTTTTTTTTTAATAACAAAATTGAAAAAGAGAAACGCAATTCTTTTTTTCTTTTTTTTAATAACAAAATTGAAAAAGAGAAGTGCAATTCTTTTTTTCTCTCTTTTTTTTTAATGTTGCACCAATGTCGATTTGGCTTTCCGTTTCTTAGCTACGATAGGTGCCATTGGTTTCAGATCATTTATGGCCTTCCATTGTATACTCACACCTCCAATCTGTAAGCATTGAAAAATTCTTTGGCTCAACTCATTCAGTCTCTTGATTAATAGAAGTCATGTTTACCTGAGGCCATGGGAGCCTTCTCTAATAGCCACGAGATTATCAGAATATGGATCTGCATGGAAGAAACCCAAGCGTAGACTTTCATCAAATTACATATTACGGCTCTTGTAATGATTTCATTCATCTGGTTGCCACGTACGGGTGGATTGAAACAAATCAATAGAATTCGTTTTTTATTCTAATTCTACTTCCTGGAAATCAGGAAAACTGAATCATGGGTGAAATCACAAATCAAATCTTATCCAACCGTAACTGCTGCTTTAAAAAAAACATTTTTTTCTCACGCAGATAACAAAATAGGGCTCTGAAGAACCGCAAAATTCTCTCTAACGGTTGTGAAATTCACAAAACCATTTTTGAGTTATCAAATTACCCCCGTTCTCGAAAAAACCCATGTCTCGTTTTTTTGAAATTCATCCTCATTCAACCAAAAAACGTGTTTCAAAAACACCTGTCAAAAGAGTTGTGTTTTTTCTGGTAATGAAAAACGATTTCTGTTTATTTCAAGAACCTAATTAAATTGAAAAGAAAATTGTTTAATAGGCAAACTCAAATGCAAAGTGGTAGCATGGCAGCATTTGAATACTGCTTGGATTAAAATCACCAGCTCTACTATCGCCAAGAAGTTCTTCATCATCTGTGGTATCCTTCTCACAAATCTTCCTCAACGTAATTGACTGAATTGCGTGAATCCTCATTCTCATCCTCAACATTGCAACTCACTGTTACCTGAAGACGATCCCAGTAGCCTGAGATAAAAACTCATCCAGCTTTGTGTACTTCTGGTAAAGCATTTAGCATGCACTGCCTCAAGAAATTTCTCGGCATACGCTGGAGAGATATGGTTATTCAACACTGGAAACAGCCCTGCAATTGTTGGGATGCTGCAATAAATTGTTTCATAAATCCGACGATCTAGATCTATGATCTCTACTTAAAAAATTTGGAAAATTCACTTCTGCTAGAGCTCCATGTGCCTCAGCTAGTTGCTGTGATTTCGGTAACCACTATCTACCTATCTGCCTAAGGAAACCCACCTGTATAACATCAAAGCAATAAAATGCCAGTGCATAGTTTAATTTCAATCCGAACTCTTCTGTAAAAAAAAATGGATTTTCCAACCGATTTTTGGCTTGCATCTATACAAGGAACGTTTGGATTTACATGTTTTTGTTTTTGTTTACAGGTAAGTGTCGAAGCAGGATTCACATGCATCTGGTTTGAAGGGTTGCGTTGCTGGCTGTGGCTTAAAGAATTGTTGTTTCAATGTTGCATTCGTTGCGTGGAAAGGCTTGGATCTTTTTCTTTGGAGGCCTGCGCATATGCACAAGCCGAGCCAAAGGCTGGCCTCACGCATATGCGTGGGCCTCCTTTGGTCATGAGCCATAAGTTTCATTGTTTTATTGAATTTTATTGATTTTTTTCTCTTTGGTTAATAAAACTATATATGTTATATTTTCAAAAAAATTAAAAATATACATATATATTTTAATAAACAAAATAATTTTATTTTTTTATTTTTTATTTGTTTTGTTAATAAAACTACATATGTTATATTTTCAAAAATAAAAAATATACATATATAGTTTACTAAACAAAATAATTTAATTTAATTTTTTTTTTAAATTATAATTTTTTAAATTTTCTTTATTAAAATTCATTAATAAAGAAAATGATTATGAGAAGTTTTATTTTTTATTTATTATTATTTTTAAATGATTTGTTAATAAAATGATATATATTATATTTTCAAAGATACACATATATATTTTATTGAACAAAACAATTTATTGAAAATTTTTTCATTTTTTTTTTTTTTTTTTTAAATCAAATGAAATGATGAAAACATTTTTTTTTTTTAAACATAAAAATCTTTTTCTGATCCTCCAGATCACATAAAGTGCAAGAGGAGAGCATACTTGAGAAATTATTATTATTTTTAGATGTAAGAAATAAGGCTACCTAGTTACACTTCCCCGGCAATGGCGCCAAAAGTATCCATTTTTCTTACTTCGTTGTTTTTAGTGTTTTATTGATGTTTTGGGGTTTTTATCTTTGATTCTTAGTATGCTACTCTATGCTAAAAATATGAAGTTAGATATATGTCAAAAAGGAGAAAATGAAATGTTAATAAATGAATTAAAATAGAGTTTATTTGCAAGTTTTGTTCCTAACTAGAAAATGATGAAAACAGAAAGTCCTAATCCATGAATATTACAACTTCTAAATGAACATTCATGAAATGAAAAGTAACTCAAAACACTACAACTTAATCTGATTCATTTAGTTAGAGATTTGTTGGAAGAGCTTGTGAAAAAAATTAATTCTAATGCAATGAGGATCTCCTAAAACATAAAAGGAAATGTTGAAACAAACAGTAACTTAGAACATTACAGTGAAATCTCATTCATTTGATAGAGGTTTATTGGAAGAGCTTGAGAAAAAGATTACTATAATGTAGTAAGGATCTCCTATGAAATGTTGAAACAACTTATAACATTACAACTAAATCTCATTCATGAGTTAGAGGTTTATTGGAAGAGCTTTTGAAAGAGATTAATCATAATGTGATAAAGATATTCTATGAAACAAAACAATCAATAACTCACAATATTACAACTTAGTCTCATTCGTGAATTAGAGATTTATTGGAAAAGCTTTTGAAAGAGACTAACTGCAGTATAATGAGGATCATCTTTTTAACTAAATAACAGAAAATGAAATGCTAATAACTCAAAATATCACAATTGAATCTCATTCATCTAATAGAGATGTATTGGAAGAGCTTGAGAAAGAGACTAACTGCAATATCATGAGGATCCTTTATCTAAGCAAATGACATGAAAAATAATGCTAAAAGCTATGATTTCAGAAAGCAATCTAAGTAAGGAAATATGACAAAACATAATTGAAAATTACTTATCTAGAAAGCAAGCAAAACCTCCTTCAATAGCAGGGGCCCTCTGCTACCAATTTGGTGAAATTCTTCAGCTCCTTAAAATTGTAATCAAAACAGCATCAAAGAACTAAACTTCTTTATTGAAAAACTCACAATTCTACATCCCATTCCATCTTAAGCTTTGTTACAAAACACTCTCTATTCCTTTCTCTCCTTCTCCTATTTTTTCACTATTTTTGATAGGAGAAAGTTTCTCCTATTTATACAAAATATGAGAAGTTATCTCATTAATGGGATTCCATGAATCTCTCCCTCCATCTCTAGATTTACAATCAAAATAGGAAATGATAAGACACATGTCTTTCTAGAGTTTCAACACAACTAAGAAATGAGACACATATCCTCTTAGAGTTTCAATACAACAAGGAAATGAGACACATGTCCTCATGATCCCATGATCTTCTCCAACCAAATTCGAATTTGGTTTTGGGAGGCCACATAAAGGTCTTTTAGAAGCTTCCTTTTTACCTACACATGTCACAAAACTCATAACACATATATAGATATATGAAACTATGTTAATTTTCTAGTTTCTAATCATAAATTCACTTTAAATACATAAAATAAATAGCTTTGGAAGAAAAGGATCCTAACCCATATATTTATGAAAATGGTTACTTGATGTAGGGTTTTAGGTCAGATGGCTATGAAATGAGAGCTGAATGATTATGACATAATGGAAATATGTATGAATATGGAAAACACTTTTGAGACTCAACATATATATATATATATATATATATATATATATATATATATATCAATCTTCCTCCCTCCCTCTCTTTGTCTCTCTCTTCTTGCCTTCTGCCCCTTCCATTTATGTATCTATATCCCTATGTCTCTCCTTATTTATATCTCTATATCAGCCCCCAAACATACACACACACTCTCTCTCTCCATATCTATCTTTCTATCTCTCTCTCTCTCCCATTGTCTATCTAATATCTAATACATTAATACAAAAATTAAAATCATTAACAAATAATTATTCCAATAAATAAACCATCCTAGATCCATCTTTACCTTGAATTTATCAAGAGCTGAGAGGGATAAAAAATATGGAGGTGCAAACCTCTTTTTTTAGTGCAAAAGTTGAGGAAAGGTTTGTACCTTGAGAGATTTGATCCCTCTCGAAGCTTGATAGATCTAAGGCTAAGATGGATCTTGGATGGTTTCATTCGTGTGCAGTCATACAAAATTTGTTGAACATTTAATTATTTTGACCATTTTAAATATGTAAACATGTCTAAGATTAACTTGGTCAATTTAATTTTAAATTTTCTTAGTTACCTCAATTTGTTGAGATGAGAGATATTGTTATTAACTTGAATGACGAAAAAATATGAAATAAAAATTTTTAGTGCAAAGTGACAATGTAACAATGTTAAATGGTAGAGAATGTGAATAATAAGAATATAGTCGATTACAAACAATATTCATTGCGATCAAACTGAGACTCTTTTATTCTATTGTTCTTATCGTCACACCTATTATTTTTTCCAATTTCTCATATTGATCATATGAAAAGGAATTTGAAATCATAGACCATTCAAATATTTAACTCAAGCTACTTTTGTAAACATCATACCTTGTCTCTATTGCTTTCCAATATTAATAGTAGTTTTCTCCACAGTAAAGCATTGTGACTTATGGAGTGTTAAACCCCAAATAATTTTCAATGGTAGCCATTTTCTATTACCATGTTTGAATGCAAAGTTATTAACAATGTTAAATGATGGAAAATTGGAATAATAATATTATATTCCATTACAAATAGTTTACAATTTTAGGAAGCGAACATTTCAAGTAAGTGAAAATTTTATTTAGGATGAAAATTCAAGTATTGTATTTATGGTTGAATTACTGTAACAGATAATTCAACGCACATCATGAATAACTTTTATGTGCTTACACTGAGAGAGTGTGTGTATTTTTTGGGGGTGAGAAGGAGAGACAATGGGAGATAGAGATATAGATGGAGGGGGGAGAGGGAAGAAGAGAGATACAAAGAAATGGAGGGAGGAATATATATATATATATATATATATATATATATATATGGAGGGATAATACTTAAAAAGAGAAAGAAGGGAATGAGAGAGAGAGGGAGGGGAAAAGAGAGATAGATATATATGTAGAAAGTGTATATGTTTGGGGGGTAAAATAGACAAATAAATAATGAGAGACAATAGGAGATAGGGATGTGCTTACACTGAAATCAATGCATCTAGTGAAAACAATCAAATAGGATTAGAAATCAATATCTACATTGAAATCAATGCATCTAGTGCAAGCAATCAAATAGGATTAGAAATCAATATATACACTGAAACTAATGCATCTAGTGCAAGAAATCAAATAGGAGTAGAAATAAACATCTACACTAAAATAAATGCATCTAGTGTAAGGTCTTAAATAGGATTATAAATCAATATCTACACTGAAACAAATGCATCCAATGCAAGGAAACAAATAGGAGTAGAAATACACATCTAAAATGAAATCAATGCATCAATTGTAAGGTATTAAATAGGATTAGAAATCGACATCTACAATGAAATCAATGCTTCTAATGCAAGAAATCAATAGGATTAGAAATAAACAACTCGACTTAAATAAATACATCTATTTTAGTGAAAAACCAAAATATTCATGACTTTATATATCTAACTTATGTTTGTATTTGTCTTTGTGTGTCTCTTTATTCTTCCCTCTCTCTCCACCTTCCATTCTATGTCTATCTCCCTCCCTCTCTCCAAATATCTCCCCCTCATCTATCTCTCTGCCTCTCTCTCCCTTTCTTTATCTTTCTCTTCTTCCCTCTCTCCCCCTGCCATCTATATCTATACCCCCCTCCATCTCTCCTTATTTTTCTCTTTATATTACTCCCCTAAATGCATTTATCTCTCTCTCTCTCTCTCTCTCTTTGCCTCTCTATTCTTCCCTCTCTCCCCATTCATCTATATCTCTATCTCACTTTGTCTCTCCTTATTTATATATCTATATCAGCCCACAAGCATACTCTCTCTCTCTAACCCCTCCATTTATATATCTATCTCCCATTGTCTCTCTAATATATATTATATTAATAGAAATTTTAAAATCATTAACAAATAATTCTTCCAATAAATAAACTTGCCTAGATCCATATTAAACATGGATCTATCAAGTGTCGAGAGGAATAAAATATCTCGAGGTGTAAATATA
The DNA here is from genome assembly GCA_034641835.2 of Pinus albicaulis. Lineage (NCBI taxonomy): Eukaryota > Viridiplantae > Streptophyta > Pinopsida > Pinales > Pinaceae > Pinus > Pinus albicaulis. The sequence goes on from CM076571.1 coordinate 831,590,960, forward strand.
TATTTTTAGTGCAAAATTGAGTAAAGGTTTGCACCTCAAGATATTTGATCCATCTCGGCGCTTGATAGATCCAAGGTTAATATGGATCTAGCTTGGTTTTAGTCATGTGCGGTCATACAAAATTTGTTGAACATCTAATAATTTTGATCATTTAAAATATGCTAAATATGTCTAAGATTAATTTGGTCAATTTAACATTAAATTTGGTTATTTACCTCAGTTTTTTGAAATGAGAGAGACTGTTGGTAACTTGAATGATGAAAAATGGTGAAATATTTTTTTTGAGTTCAAAGTGAAAATGTAATAATGTTGATTGATAGAAAATGAGAATAATAATAATATAGTAAATTACATACAATCTTCATTGCGATCAATCTGAAACTATTTTCTTCTACCGTTCTTATTTTCACACATATTAGTTTTTCCATTTTCTCATATCAATCATATGGAAATTCCAGTTGAAATCATAAACCATTCAAATATTTAACTCGAGCTACTATAGTAAACATCATACTTTGTCTCTATTTCTCTCCAATATTAATAGTATTTTTCTTCAAAGTTAACCATTTTTATTTATGAAGTGTTAAACCCCAAATAATTTTCAATGGTATTTATTTTCTGTTACCGCGTTTGAATGCAAAGTGATTAATAATGTTGAATGATAGAAAATGGAAATAATAAGAATGTAGCCAATTACAAATAGTTTACATCTTGAGGAAGCAAATATTTCTGGTAAGTGAACACTTTATTTAGGATGAAAATTCAAGCATTGTATTTATGGTTGAATTACTGTAACACAGAAGTAAATGCACATCAAGAATAATTTTTATGTAGTTACACTTAGAGAGAGAGAGAGTGTGTGTGTGTATGTTTTAGGGGTGATAAGAAGATACAAGGGGAGATAGATATATGTATGGAGTGGAGAAGAGAGGGAATAAGAGATAGGAAAATACAAGAAGGGAGGAAGAGTTATGGATATGGAGAGGGAAGTGTTAGAGAGAGAGAGAAGGGGGTGAGAGAGAGAGAGAGAGGTGAAAGGGAGGGAGGGAGAGAGAAATATAGATAGATAGATAGATATGGAGAGGTAGTGTGTATGTTTGGGGGGTGATATAGAGAGATAATGGGAGATAGAGATATAGATCGATGGGGGAAAGATGTTCTTACATTGAAATAAATGTAAAATATTAATCTAATTACTTTGAAATTAATGTACATCATAAATATAGTTGCATCAAATCATAAATCAACATTTACACTAAAATCAATGCATCTAGTGCAAGCAATCAAATAGGATTATAAATCAATATCTGCACTGGAACCAATGCATCCATCGCAAGCAATCAAATAGGATTAGAAATCAACATCTACAATTAAATCAATGCATCTAGTGTAAGGTACTAAATAGGGTTAGAAATCGAAATCCACACTAAAATAAATTCATCTAGCAAGCAATCAGGTAGGATTATAAATCAATATATACACTGAAAGCAATGCATCTAGTGCAAGAAAACAAATAGGAGTAGAAATCAACATCTACATTGAAATCAATGCATCTAGTGTAAGATATTAAATAAGATTAGAAATTGACATCTACAATGAAATCAATGCATCTATTGCAATCGATCAAATAGGATTAGAAATAAAAAACTACACTGAAATCAGTACGCCTATTTTATTGAAAAAAATTTATTCAGGACTTTCTATATCTAAGTTTTATGTTTGTATTTTTCCATGTGTGTATCTTTATTCTTCCCTCTTTCTCCACCTTCTATTATGTGTCTATCTCCCTTCCTCTCTCCTTCTCTCTCCCCTCCCTCTCTCCCACATCTCTCTCTCCCTCTGTCTCTCCCTCCCTTTCTCTATCTTTATCTTCTTCCCTCTTTCCCCCTGCCATATATCTCTATACCTCCCACTATCTATATTTATTTTTCTCTGTATGTCAACCCCTTTAATATGCACCTCTCTCTCTCTCTCTCTCGCTCTCTCCACCTTTCTCTATCTATGTATTTCTTCCCCTTCCAACTCCATCACTCTCCTCTCTCTAAATTCCTCTCTCTCTTCCTTCCTCTCTCTCCCTTTCTCTCCCACCTCCCTCTGTCTCTCCCCCCATCACACGCACTCTCTCTCTCCACCCTACAACTTTGTCACTATATCCCTCCCTCTCTCCTTATCACTCTCCCCTCTCTCCCCCCTCCATATCTATGTCTCCCTATGTCTCTATGTCTCTCTCTCCCCTTTATTTCCCTATCTCTATCCTCTCATTTTCTCTCTCTTTCCTCATCTCCTCTCTCCCTCATTCCAACTTTATCTCTCCCTTGTCACTCCCTATCTCTCTCCACCTCTATCTTTCAATGTCTTTTTTCTTCCCTCCCTCTCTTTCTCCCTCCAAATTCATCTCTCACCCCCCCTCTCTCTTCTCCTCTCTCTCCCCTCCTCTCTCTCTTCCTTCCTCTCTCTCCATGTCTCTCCCACCTCTATGTATCTCTACCCCACTATATTCCCCCTTCATCTCACTCTTTCTCTTAAATACGATCCCATTGTATTGTATTTTATTTAAGCAAGTATATAGATTTTAAAAAAAAAAAACATAATTAGTTGTAGAATATTAAACCTATATATTGTGGATCAATCACATAAAAGAAAATACAATAATAAAAAACTTAAAATAATCATGCACTATATTTCCTCTATCATTGTTAGTCACTTTGCTTGGATCCTTGGTTAAGATGCATTTATCGGGTTATTTATAATATTATTTATATTATATAAATTTCACATATGTATATATAAAATTATTCTAATTTTTAATTTATTAAAAAATGGATTTAATCTCTATGGGAATATTCTTAGTAGTAGTGAGGATGGAAGGTTTAGATATACCTCAAAAGTAATTATAACCTTTTTTATTTTAGATTTCATTGAAATTTTTTATAAAAATAAATTAAAATAAAGTATTTGTAAAATATTTTGATTTTGAAATAAACTATGGTTTTTGGGCATGTGGTATTGATAAGCCATGGTATTGGTCCATATTATTGTAATATAATAATTAAAAGCCTAGATCCATAACATAATAGTCAAAATCCTAAAGCCTAGATAACCCATGGTATTGATAAACTATGGCATTAACCCATGGTATTATGATTTTATTCCCTCCTCTCCCTCTCTCCTCCCTCTCTCTATCTTTCTCTTCTAGGTATTGGCCCATAGTATTGTAAACAATCCTATTTAGAGGTTTATAATATCCATGATAAATATTCATAGTTAAAAATATTGTTATATTGTAAATATTAAATTTTTATCCGCTTATTGCGCGAGAGTCTCATTCTATCGCTTATTGCAAGAGAGACTCATTCTACAGCCCAGTATGACCCAGATGTGTAAGTATGTCATGTCCTCAAAAAATAATAAAAACAATTTTAGCTAATGTTAGCCAAAACATTAGCTTAAATCTTATATTATATATAACTTAAATATTTAGATTATATATAACTTTTTAATCTTATTTATATAATTTAAAATTCAAATTATCTCATCCCTTTAATAGTTGCTTTATCATATACGTGAATTTGAATGGATCATAAATTTATCTTTAACAATTTTTTTACTACATTAAATTTCCAAATAGGTAAAATTTTAAACATATTTACTCTTTAATAAAGCTAATTCCATTTCTTAAATCAAAGGAAAAATGTCACTTCAACACAAATAATCAAAAACTTGCTCCAAAATATATTAATATTTCCTTTAATTAAATATTTGTAAAATGAATCTTTAAATTTAAAAACCATATTATATAGATATATTAAAATATTTAAAGACATAAATATTTCCACATCAAAATTGTAATATTTGAAAATATTAATTTGATGCAGTTTTATTACAAATTTTGTTATCATTCTATGAAAAAAAATCATTAAAACTAATATTAATATTAATATTAATATTAATATTAAATATATTATTATTATTATTAGATTTAATTACTTTAGATTAATATGATATTAAATTTAATGTAATATCCAATTTTTTATGATATATATATATATATATATATATATATATATATCATAAAAAATTGGATATTATATATATATATATATATATATATATATATATATATATATATATATATATATATATATATATATATATATATATATATATATTATAATATATCATGATATATATATTAACTCTAGATATATATGGAGGGAAGAAAAAACACATAGAGTGATACAGGTGGAGAGTTAGAGGGAGTGAAAAGGAAGAGACTAAGCTAAAATGAAGGAGAGAGGAGAGGAGGAATGAAGAGAGAGAGAAAGAGAGGAGAGAGAGAGGCAGAGAAGGGTAAGAGATAGAGGGAGACACAAAGTGGAGGGGGGACTGAGGTAGGGAGAGATAAGGAGAGAGGGAGGGAGATAGTGACAAGGTTGGAGAGAGAGAGAGAGAGAGAGAGAGAGAGAGAGAGAGATGGGGGGATAGAGGGAGGTAGGAGAGAAAGGGAAAGAGGGGAAGGATGAGAGAGAGGAGGAGAGATAAAGGTATAGAGAGAAAGGGAGGAGAGATGGAATTGGATGGGGAGAGTTGGGGTGAAGAAGAAAGACATAGATATAGAAAATTGGAGAGAGAAAGAGGGAGTGATAAGAGAGAGATGAATAGAGAGCGTATGTTTTTGGGTGAGATAGTGAGACAAATAAAGAGAGATGGAAGGAAGGGGGGAGATAAGGAGAGAGAAGGAGAGAGGGAGGGAGACAATGGCAGACTTGGAGAGTGAAGAGAGAGACGAGGGGGGTGAAAGGGAGGTGGGAGAGAAAGGGAGAGAGAGTAAGGAAGAGAGACAAGACATGAGAGAGAAGGAGAGAGGGAGGGAGAAAAAAATGGAGTTGGAGGGGGAGAGAGAGGAAGGTAATAATAAATGCATAGAGATAGAAAGGTGGAGAGAGAGAGAAAGAGATTGATAAGGGAGATAGAGAGAGATGGAGAGAGGAGAGCAGGAGGGAAAAGAGATAAAAGGAGAAGAGAGGGAGATAAGGGGAAGAGAGAGGGATAGAATGGGAAGAGAGAGGGAGAGGGAGGGAGATATAGATAGATATGGAGAAAGAGTGTGTATGTTTTGGGGGTGATATTGAGAGACAAAGGAGAGGGAGAGGGAGATAGAGATATAAATGGGAGGTGAAGAGAGGGAGGAAGAGAGAGATAGAAAGAGGGAGGGAGGGGGGAAGGGAGGGAGGAAGATATAGATATATATGGAGGGAGATAGTGTGTGTTTAGGGGGGTATTAGATAGAGAGATAAAGAAGGAGAGATGGAGGGGGATATATGGATGGAGGGGGGACATACACAAGGGTTTAACTAGGGGTGAAATACCATACCACGTGCATTCATATTGGGAGATATATATTGAGGAAAAAATGATATAATATATTGAGCATATAATAGGGGATAGCTTGTTTTTTATATTGTACGGTATAAAAAAATTGAATTCAAAGTTATTGAAAAAATATAAATGGGTATACAAAAGATATTGAAAAAATGGAAACTTACAATAGCTAGTGAAAGTAGGGGTTTTTTTTAATTGGGAAGGTGTATTGGGTTCATATTGGTAGGGGGTTAAATAATGTGGTTTTTAGAGGTATTTTCCAATATGTAGTCAAATTAGGGGTATTGTTTGGTATGCCACGAACACACGTGATATGTCAGAGGTTCATTGAGTAAAGCCCCTATAGGGACAAAGAGAAGAATATTTCTTGCACTAGATGAATTGATTTCAATGTAGATGATGATTTGTAATCCTATTTGATTTCTTGCACTAGATTCATTGATTTGAGTATGGATGTAATTCTATTTGAGTGCTTGCACCAGATGCATTGATTTCAGTGTAGATGTTGATTTCTAATCCCATTTGATTACTTTCTCTATATGCATTGAATTTAGTGTAAATGGGGATTTATAATTCTATTTGATTGCTTGAACTAGGGGCATTGATTTTCGGGTAGATGTTTATTTTAAATTATATTTGATTGTTTGCACTAATTGCATTGATTTTAGTGTAGATGTTGATTTCTAATCTTATTTGATTTCTTGCATTGGATGCATAGATTTTAGTGTAGATGTTGTTTTCTAATCCTATTTGATTGTTTTCATTAGATGGATTATATGTTGTTACTATTGAGGCTGTAAATTATTTATAAAAAATTTCAATATTAGATTGAGGGGGGTGATAGGGTGTTCGTAATCACGACTGTTGTTATACCAAAACCCGCAAGTGTTATTCAACAATCACATCGCTAGAGATAAGGATCCATGAGAGGTGGTTAATTCATGTCACGAAACACACGGGGATAGTTGGTTTATCCAATGCCCAATAATATTCCCCCCAATGCGAATCGGGTGAGTATCAAACTCGTGGCCTACTCTCTGGATACCACTTGTTTGGAATCACGGTTGTATTTGTACCAAAACCTGCAAGTGTTATTACAAGATCACATTGCCAGAGATAAGGATCCATGAGAGGCGGTTAGTCCATGTCGTGAAAGGCACGGGGATCATTGATTTATCCATTTTCCAACTGAGGGAAAATATTTCTTACACTAGATGCATTGATTTCAGTGTAGATGATGATTTCTAATCCTATTTGATTTCTTTCACTAGATGCATTGATTTCATTGTAGATGTTGATTTCTACTTATATTTGATTTCTTGCACTAAATGCATTCATTTCAATGTAGATGTTGATTTATAATCCTATTTTATTGCTTGAACTAGATGCATTGATTTTAGTGTATATGTGGATTTCTAATCATATTTGATTGATTGCATTAGATTCATTGATTTCACTGTAGATTTTTATTTCTAATCTCATGTGATTGCTTGCATTAGATGCATTGATTTTAGTGTAGATGTTATGTTTTAATCCTATTTTATTCTTTGCATTAGATGCATTATATGTTGTTAATATTGAGGCTATGGATTATTAAAAAAAATATTTTTCAAGGCATATTTAATAATAAATAGATGGAAACTATTAAGAATTAATTAGCTATAAAAAGTTGTGATACCTAGAATTAAAATAGAATAGATTTGCAAAACCAATCCTCCTGCAAAGTGCAAAATAATCCATCACCTCCCTTCTTCCTCACCAACTAATTACTAATATACAATTACATATATTCAAAATATATTCAAAATTAATAATAGATAATTGCATACAACAATGTATTCAAAATATTTATAAGAGGAAAAGATATATTTATAAACATTAAAAAAAAAATCAAAATATTCTTGAAGTATATGTGATAATTGTTTGGAGAAACAAATCATGTAAAGTTTTTATAAATCTGATCACTCATTAAAATAAATTCAAAAATTCATTATTTCTTGACTTTGCAAACTAGACTATAGATAAAAAAAATCATCAAAATATTCTTGAAGGAAATTAATTATTTCAAACATTAGCAAAGAAACAAATTATTTCAGGAGTAATCTTGATGCAGTAAATTATTAAAACTACTCTTCAAGATATATTTAGTAATACCTGGAGGGACACTATTAAGAAATAATTAGTTGTCAGAAGTTGTGATACCTAAAATTAAATGAAATAGATGTGCAGTATCAATCCTCTTGCAAATCTATTGACAATATTGTCTCCCTTCTTCACCGCCAACTAATTACTAATAGATAATTGTATACACATAAAAATATAACACAACAACTGTAACATTCACAAACATTACCATCCAAATCCAAACAGATAAACACACCAACCACTCAAAGCATCCAAACACAGACATGCAAACCATTCAAGGATAGCAACACTGACTAAATTAAAGAAGTGAATGAAGTGCTCATGCCAAGAAAAGAAAACATAATGTGAATTTTGAAGTTAATCTCAAACATATACATAATAATGATAATCTAAAAATGTGACATCATTTCCCTCAATTGGAACCAACTTAGATCCATCTAACACCAATCATGCCAAGAGAGGGATCAAATCATGGATCCATCTAATGCCCTGATTGGTTGGTATAAAAAATTGAGCTCAAAGTTATTGAAAAAATATAAATGGGTATAAAAAATGTTATTGAAAAAATGTGTATTCCTGACTTGTGGAAACAAACACACCTTAACAAAACAAAAATTATAGTATTAATAATTCTCTAGCAAAGGAACAAAAAAATTATGGGCTCTTCAATTTTATTTTAATTATTTATTAGATAACTGAGGAACTATTTATTTAATTGTCAATCTAGTGTTCATATGGACTTGTGAATTGTCATGCACCATATATGCTAATATAATATTGTTAATTGTTGATGAGGTTCTAGTATTCTAAATGAATGTCATAGATAATTATATTAAATTTATTTCACAAATCACCGAGAAAATGGAACCAAGCATGCAATCAAATATAAACTTGCATAATTGAGATGACACACTTCTACCTAGTGGTATTAGGAAGCTTATTATTGTAACCACCGACACATGTATATTTACTATTCTAGGTTCAAGAAAGGAAATATCATGCCTCTACCTAGTGGCCTTAGGAAAATTGTTGCGGTTTCCACAACATAGGTAAAACACATCACGTGTGCATGAAGTAAATCACACCAGCATCAAAGAGGTGACTTACTCCAATTTTAGATGATCCTGAATTATGTAACAAAAATGCACATAAGATGCAAGGCTAGAAAGTTGAAATATAAATGAATTAAACCACAAGTTGTAATTTCAAACCATAATTATGCTCTAAGGAATCTAATTACAAATAGAAATATTAATTGAAATTCTCGTAAAACAAAGTAAACAAACAAAGTACTATAAATAAAGTAAAAATATTAATCCTAAAAGAAGAGTATTGTACTTATATAATTAGTAACTTCCAACAATGTAAGGAATGGGAAGTAGAATAATTACTAGAAGCTAATTTTAATACAAAGAAAATACTCGAAACTCAAATATATATAGTTACAGGCGGTATCTGGCTAAGGAGGGGGGCCTATCTCCTTAGGAAACACATTGGTCATAAGAGAAAAAAAATGATAATTAATCAATACACATTTAAGAAAATGAAATGGAAATGGGACACAATCTCATATTAAGAATTCAAAATGTATATTACAATCAAGAGCTTCTCTTCATCTATATCTTCTTCTTCTTTCCCATGGCTCAAGTCGGGCTAGTTTTTTATGAAGATTTATTGTTCCTTGAATTATCCAAGAAACTGAGAAAAAACTATGATAAGCTTAAAATTATCATGTTGTTTCCTTTTGCAATAATTTATCCAAAAAGATATAAAATACCAAACAATGTTGACTCTCTCTTCTCTGAGATGGGTAGAAAATGGGTCATTTTCTTGATGCGGTCATATTTTGTTTGTTGAAAAATTCTTGGCCTATGTCGCTTTCTTTCATTTGGTAAAAAAGTTGTTGGGAAATCGACTATTAGAAATTGGACATTGACCAACCACTGATCTGTGCCAACTTCTAGGGCGTTGCAACAATTATGTCTAGCAACTAATTATTAGTGTGTTGCAACAACTATTCAAGGTGAGTTGCAACATAGGAAGATCATCTTATGTTATAAATATGCTGTTATTAATGTTAAAGGACTTGTCATTGAGTGGAAAATATCACTGGTACATAACAAGTGGCTGCAAGCATATTGGTAGTTAGGTGTTATTGTTTATGAAATAAGTGTTTTATGGAGAATTATCTTTAGATCAATTTTTTGCTCATATTTTTAGCTCATATGTTGAAAATGGAAACAAGAAATATTGAAAATGGCATCAAAAGAGGCTTCTAATTTGTAATTCCATGTCACATGACAGCTTGTATAAAGTTAACTGAGTTGGGAATACATAGTAAGCTCAATCAATTCGAGTTGGGGGTCAAACTAGAGGCATGTAGGGTTCACTCTAAGTTTTAGGGGGTCCAATTGCAATTAATTTTGAGTTGTAATTGTTTAAATTAATTATTTGAGTTAAATTGGTTTAATTAGTTCTAACTAATGGATGAGATAGTGAGAGGTTCAGTGAATTAAATCTGATTTAATTCATATGCAATGATCAATTAGATAACTGATGATTCACTATAAATAGTTGTTGTGTGTCAGTTCTAAGGAGAACCCAATTAAGATTGGAGTTAAAAGGAAGTATATTATCAGTTGTATAATTAGAAAATTATACAGGTCATGCATGAGGTCAGCAGGATGCCTTGGATGTACTACACAATAAATTATTGGAATTTCCTAATTAATAGGGGCTCAATTTCCCTAGGGTATGCCTAAGCAAGGCTGAGCATCCCAGGGAAAGAAATTGGTTAATTATTGGACCAAAATTGCTTTGATCAGAGTAAGACAACCAGAGATAGTGCAGAGAGCTCTCAAGCCTAAGAGAAGCATTGTATTGTTTCATATTCTTGACTTAATGCAATATATAGATAACAATGTTTTTAGCTGAGGCTTTCCCCAAATAAATATTTGTGTTGTGCGATCAAAATTCTTTATCTTTCTTGTTCATGTGATTATGTGATCATAATTGGTTTATGCAATTTATAGAGTAGATTCAAGTATTTTTTTTACCGTAGTTTGAATCTACGTGGATTTTCTACATCATATGCTCCTTAAAAATGCTCAAATGGATAGATCTCCAAAAATCATTACCAACAGTATATGGAAATCTGAAAATTTCCAAGGGGGTCAAGAGTAATCTCAATTTGAAAATAAGTTAGGTGTTATTGTTTATGAAATAAGTGTTTTATGGAGCATTATCTTCAGATCAGGTTTTGCCTAAGATATTCAGCTTAGATGCTCCTAAAAACTAATCATATGGATAGATTTCAAAAAATAATTTCCAATATTATATGGAAGTATAAAGATCACTAATGGGTTCAAGAGTAATCATAGTTTGAAAATAAATGAGTGTTTTAGGGCACAAAAGTGACAATTCGGTAAATTTCACAAAGAAATTTGGAAGCATGCAACATTTGGTGGTATATTTGATAGATCAACCAAACTAGCAGTTAAATAAAGTTAGAAAACCTCCACTAAAACCTGTAATTAAATTTGGCAGTATATTTGGTAGAATAGTTAAACTAGTAGTTAACTAAGGTTAGAAAACCTCCGCTAAAACCTGTAACTATATTTGGTGGCACATTGACATATCAGCCAAACTAGCAGTGAACTAATGTTATAAAACCTCCACTAAAACTTGTAACTAAATTTCTCAGCATATTTGGAAAATCAACTAAATTAGTTGTTAACTAAAGTTATAAAATCTTCGCTAAAACCTGTAAATTTCCAAAATAGATAAATTCAATAGTTGAACTCATTTTTTCATCCCAGAATAGCATAACAGAGATTGAAGAAAAATTATGCACATCAAGATGAGTTAACATAAGCAAAAAAAAGAGGAAAACAAGATCAAACCATTGGTTAAATGCAAATTAAGAGTTGACTAAAGTTTTAATTCTAAACATATCATCTCATATTATTTATAAGCATAATTGTATCAACAAGATTATCATTGAATCAAAGATTCGAGAAGCATATTGTATTAGTGTTGAAGGTTTTTTAAGGTGATTTTATGAGCTAAGATTAATTTATTTTTTGAAAGTGAGGCCTTCATTATTTGAGTTTGAAAATAGTATGAAAGAGAAATAAATAAGCTCAAGCAAGTTAAAGCTTGTATTCTAGGGAGTTGGAGCTTCCTTTAGATGTATAAGAGCATCAAAACAACAAAAAAAAAACTGAGTTAAACTAATTGTTCACTTTGATTAACTTTGTTAACTAACTTAGCAAAAAGAGTAGACAAAGATTAAAGAAATTTAAGATAATAGTTAAGACAAAGCAGAACCAAGATTAAAACAGTTTGTTAAACTGTAAATCAAGATAAATTGATATGTAGATAAAAAAATATCAATTCAACAGAGATCAAGAGTTTAACTAATAATAAAACTTGAAGATTAATTAGAAAATTCTGGTCAGAAAAGATGATCATAGTGTTTAATTTATTAAACAGAAAAATAAGCATTAGTTCGATGAATAGAGCTAAAGAAAAAATAATTGTTAAACCTAGAAATAAAAAATCAGCTAAGTAAAGAAGTAGCTCTAAATCTTTATAGGCAATAGCAGGGTATGAGCAGAAACAAGTGAACAATATTCAAGTTACTTGAGTATTTTGGAGCTTGAGAGAGCAACGAATAAGTGATTTTGTGATCATAAAAGATAATTTATTTATGAAAGAGAAGCTCTTATGTTTTGAGTTTGAAATTATATGAGAGAAGGATATATATGGTTGTGCGAGTTGGTGCTTTCATAATAGGGAGTTGACAATTCCTTTCAATTGGTGTTGATAAATAGGGAGTTGGAGATTCCTTCAGGTTAGTTCCTAAAAATTTAGCAAGTTGGTGCTTGCAGAGAGAAATAAGGTTGAATTCCTCTATAGGTTGTAGCCGACATATAAAATGATGTAAATTGAATTTGGAGCTTGCATTTTAGGGACTTAGATCTTCCTTTTAGTAATAGTTGATAAATTAGGGAGTAGGAACTTCCTTTCAATATATGTTGATAAATTGGGGAGTAGGAGCTTCCTTCAGGTTAGGGCCTGAGAAGCCATCGAGTTGGATCTTGCCGCAGATTGAGGATTGGAGCCTACAAGATTGATGCAATACAAGTTTTAGTGTAAATATTGCATCATAATATAAAAAATTTGGTAGTTTTCCCTGTTGGGTTTCCACGTTACATTATTGTGTCCTAATTTATGAACTTGTGTGCTTGTGCTTATTGTGTTAAGTATTATTTCCTTCAATAATTTTTTTTTAAATTCTCACAATATTGATTTACCCCCCTCTTCTAAGTAATGTCTTTATTTATAACATGTTGTAGCATCAAGAAAAGCATGTTGTAACATTGGTTCAATTCATGTTGCACTACAAGCATTGCAAAAAGGCAACTATACCCCATTGTGTTGTAGTATCAAGGTCACAATAATATTTCAGTAGCACAAGGGTGTTGCAATAGTGCATCCTAGTGATGATGCAACAAACTTTGGGAGTTGCAGTAGCAAAGGGATGCTATAGCACTTTTAATTGTAGTAATTTGAAAATGTTGTTGCAACACTAGGAGTATTGCAGCAATTGCACCGACATAACCTACCTGGAGTATTTTCTCATGATTTTCTACAAGTTATCCCAAAGAAGCAAATTCTTCCCAAATACACATGAATAAATATCAAATTTTCATAGTCCAGAGATAATTATACCTTGATAAATAATGCATTCTTGCAGGAAAAAATAGTGATGAAATGGCATGGAAATGGAAATATGTGTGCAAAAAGATATTGGAAAAGTGCTAAAAAGATGCCAATTTGGGCACCTGTCAAACATCTACATGCTACAAACTAATGAAAAACTTTGTTTTACCATATGAGTGTATTGGTGTCTCTATAATAAAGTTCTATTCTCCAACTCACCAACCTTTGTTTTGCTAATTTTGATAGAACTTGCAGTAATACACTTTTAATCCTAGTTAATGAGGAAAGTATCGTATAAATTTTACTTAGTTCATAACCAAATTTCCAAAGTATTTCACATCAAATCAATTAATAAGAACTAATTAATTACGACAACACTTACGTAGGTTTTCAATGAAAATTTTGTTTTTTTTAATCCTTTGATAAATTTGATGGTAGGAGTGATGCAATGATCCAGGAGGATCCAGACATCCTTAGGAGACCAAGAGGGCTTAGAAATGGTCAAAATTCAAAGTGGTCAGATTTCTCTCGAACTAGGTTCAAGTTGAAGTACTCGTCGCCCTAACTCCAACGGTGTGAATGGATTTGCAATCTGAGCGCGTATGGAGAAGTTAGATTAAGTCAAAATTTTGGTCAAAGTTGGGCAGTGGGTCAGGTTTAAGTGTCCCACAAATTCACCGTCAACCGACAGGGAAATTAGCTCCTGAAAATGGGTGAAATTTTCTCCTCGTTAAATTGCTCAATAAGCCTTATTTTAGAAAAACTCGAAAATGACCAATTAATTTTAAAAAATAAAAAATATATATTAAAATAAGGGTGGTAGGCCATGACCACCACCACCCTCATATATACCACAGGAGGTGGCCCGCCCGTTGCCTAAGTTAACAACGCAGGCCCATGGGGTTTGGCGGGGACCCCCGCCAAACCCCATGGGCCTGCGTTGTTAACTTAGGCAACGGGCGGACCACCTCCGGTGGACCCGACCCACGCCACCTCCATAATGACCGAAGTCCATATCATATTGGGAACAAAAATCATGGTGTTGGTGGGGGTCAAACCCACCTGGCTCATGTGGCCAACCCCCAAGCAGGTGAAACCAAAACCATTACAACCAACGCCTATTTACAATGCTCTACCATATGGTTAACGGAAACGATGGAGGGATGGGTCAAGGCCGCATGGTGCAGAACCTGCCCATTACTATATTACACAAAAAAATATATGTGAACAAAACCGACGGTTAATTTTGGAGTGGGTGTGGTTTGAACCCAACCCACCTCCACTCCAATCTCCAACAGAACCAACAACCCACACATTGCCACATTAAAAATTCCACCACGAAAATTTTATATAAACTCTCAAATTTGTAGTGTGCCGGGTGTAGAGCAGAAGAGAGCACGAAGTTTGAAAAATAATGATATTTTAAATGGAGGTGCCGAACCATGAGCCATGGAGACAGTGGAACCATGCCCCATGGAATCTTGAGTGCATCAAAAAGATTCCTTGAGGGCCCAAAGTTGCAGGAGTCATAATTTGACAAACGTTATGTCGATTTTACACCACTCGGCGACAAGAATCCAATGGCGATGTCTGTTTTAGTAGCAGAGCTTCCCATAGTTTGACCATTTTCCAGATTGGAGTGACGATGTCCGATTCTCAAGTGTGGATAGTCAATTATATGCCCCTCGATGCCACGAATTTGATAGTGAATCTAGATTTAGCAGTTGAGCATCTGATTCTTTAACCAACTTATGGGGTTGAGGTATATGCAATTTGATCATGTGCCTGTTTTTTCTATGAAATTTATTATGTGTCTAGACACTTGCGTGATGCATGTTGCGGGATCTTTTTTTTTGCTTCATGTGAGATTATGCCATGCTAATAGGAGGTTCATTGTGAGTGAGAGTTCTTGTATCAGAACGTCTCCTTGATACATAAGCCACTCATGTTGAGGTCACATCCTTTTATGATAGAGAACATCATCCATGCATATCTACCCATTTCCAGCACTATATGAAGCGGCCTACCCCATTTTGACACTAGGCCTGAAGACATAGCCCACACTAGGTGAACTCCGTTATCAACATCTCGTGTTCTTATGTTGCCGATGGTTGTATTTTTTCCTCTTAATTAAGCATGCATATGTGTTGTTTTATTCTCTATTAAAATACAATTCTAACAACATCACAGAAGTAAAATATCATGGGCAAATCCGGTAGCTAACGGACTTGGATCAAGTGGTATCAGAGTGGTCTTCTTGCTGATCTGAATTGCGAGCGTGAATAAAAATTGAACATGCAGCAATGGAGGATGGCAAAGACATGTAAGAGGCCATGCTCAGGATGTCCAAAATGGTGGACATGATGTATGAAGCTCATGAAATATGGGAGAAAGAAGAAGGAGAAAGTGATGCTTCATCCACATCTTCCAGTGAATATTCATCGCCCTCACTATATTATACTCATTCAAATGAGGAGATCAACCATAGCCTTCAAGAAGATAACGTTGAATTTAAAGTGCTTCTATGAGAGGAGAAAGAGGATAAGAAGAGTGTGCAACTTCAGTTGCAAGCCGCAAAGGCGGCATTGGAAGAACTGAAGCGCAATGACCAGAGCCTTCAAGAAAAGGATGTTGAATTAAGGAGACTTCTACAATAATATAAAGAGGATAAGAAGAGACTACAACTTCATCTACAAGCTGTGGAAGAGGTCTTGGAGGAGTTGAAGTGCAACAAAGGATTAAAGAAGCCATCATCACCTGTTTCAGAATTGACATCTGAGGTAAACAATGTTGATGTTTCTTCATTTTCATCTTCACATGCTATCATTTATGTGGGAAATGTGGAGATACCCATTACAGGAATTGGCATGATACTCCTCACCAAGATGGGATACAAAGGAGGAGGGCTTGGTGATAATGGCCAAGGCATAACTGAGCCATTGGAGATGGTGTAGAGACCTCAATTCATAGGTTTGGGATACACTGAAGGACAGTGCTCGAAGGTGTCACAAGCTTCCATTTCATGGTTGAAACCATTGGGGAAAGGGAATGATGGGAACACTTCACCATAATCCTATGACAACGCACATTACAGAGAAAGAGCAGAGGCAAGCTATTGTCACCATGATTGCACCAGAGACCAATAAGAAAGGTATAACAAGTCTCGATATTCTAATATTCATTTTGATTAAAAACATGTCGCTAACAATGAACATAAACCATGGAATTGGAAAACATGTAGCTTTTGTGGATTACGTAACCATGCATTTACTGAGTCTTGGAAAATAATGGCAACATGAAAGAGGATGAAGCGTGAAAGGCCTTCTCCACTGCAGGAAAATAATAAGATAAAGCAGGTCTTGAGGAAGAAGAATCATTGCATTCATTGCGATAGAAGTGGCCATCAAAGAGTCGTGTGTTGGAGGCTCCATCCAGAGCAGCACCTTAAGGACAAATTTTCAGTGCAGTAACCAGTTGAAACACTTGTTCGACAAGAAAATGCGCCATAGAGAGATGGACCATTCACTCTGATAAGTGAGAGATGGTTTTTTTAGGTGTGGTAGTGTGCCTAGCCTTACTTTTTAAATCATGTATTTCAATTTAAAATGTAAAAGTGATGATGTATTTTCCATCACTTGTTGAAGAAACAATGATGTTTTGGCCTTGTATTGAAAACTGGGGTATTGTTTCCATTTTAATGTAAACTTGACTGAGTATGTGTTATAAAATGGTGGCAAGTATTGGGATGATTGGGTCATAGTTGGTCATGTAATTGAGCATGTAATTTGGATAAGAATGTACGACAGGTTTGCATAGGATGCAGGTGTCAGCTCATCGCTTATGGCTCTAAAGGAAAAAGGTGAAGGACAATGAAGGGTGACCTTTCAGGAGACTTGTGCCGTAGACAAGGTAAAAATAAATTGCAAATTATTTTCATGATTTTGGTGGACCAAATGATCCTCAGTGGGGAGGATTGATATAGGTGGCTCTAGACACCCCCGAGAGACTAAGAGGGCTCAGAAATGGTCAAAATTCAAAGTGGCCAGATTGCTCTCAAACCACATTCAAATTGAAGTACTCGTCGCCCTGATTCCAATGGTGCAAACAGATCTCCAATCTGAGCCTATATGGAGAAGTTAGAGTGAGTCAAAGTTTTGGTCAATGTTGGGTAGTGGGCAATGTTTCAGTATCCCAGATATTCACCATCAACCGGCAGGGAACTTAGCTCCCGAAAATGGTCAAAATTGTGGCCTCGTTAAATTTCCCAATAACCCTTATATACCATATATATATATATATATATATATATATATATATATGGTTCAATGGGCCTTAACCCCCGTCGAACCCCATGGGCCTACGTTGTTAACTTAGGCAACGGGTGGGCCACCTGGACCCCACCCACGCCACCTCCATAGTGGCTGAAGCCCGTATCATATGGGGAACATAAATCACGATGTCAACGGGGGTCAAATCCGCTCGGCCCACGTGGCCGACCCCCAAGCGTGCAACACCAAAACCATTACAACCAACACCTGTTTAAAACGTGCCACCATATGGTTAACGGAAACAACAGAGGGATGGGTCGGGGCCCCATGGTGTGGATCCCACCCATTAGTTTATTACACAATAAAATATATGCAAACAAAACCGACCATTAATTTTGGAGTGGGAGGGGTTTGAACCCAACCCACCTCCACTTTAATCTCCAATGGAACCAACAGCCCACGGGCTGTCACACTAAAAATTTCGGCATAAAAATTTTATATAAACTCTCATATTTGCAGCATGCTTGTGGCAGAGGAGAGGAGAGTGCAGAGTTAGAAAAATAATGATATTTTAATTGCAGTTGCGTAACCACGAGGCATGGAGATGGGGGAAGCATACCCCAGGTAATCTTGAGGGCATAAAAAAGATTCCTTAACGCCCCGAAGTTGCAGGAGTCAAAATTCGATAAATTTTATGTCGATTTTACACCTCTTGGTGATTTTACCCTTATTTTATAAAATATTGAAAATGATCAATTATTTTTAAAAAATAAAAATAAAAACAATAATATATATATATATATATATATATATATATATATATATATATATATATATATATATATATATATATATGGTTCGATGGGCCTTGACCCCCGCCGAACCCCATGGGACTACATTGTTAACTTAGGCAATGGGTGGGCCACCTTCAGCGCACCTGGCCCATGCCACCTCCATAGTGGCCGAAGCCCGTATCATATGGGGAACATAAATCATGGTGTCGATGGGGGTCAAACCCACCCGACACGAAAACCATTACAACCAATGCCTATTTAAAATGTGCCACCATATGGTTAACGGAAACAACGGACGGATGGGTTAGGTCCCCATGGTGCGGACCCCATCCATTAGTATATTACATAATAAAATAATGCAAACAAAACTGACCATTAATTTTGGATTGGGAGGGGTTTGAACCCGACCCACCTCCACTCTAATCTCCAATGGAACCAACATCCCACGAGCTTTCACATTAAAAACTTCGCAATGAAAATTTTATATAAACTCTCAAATTTGCAGTGTACCTGGAGCAGAGCAGAGGAGAGCATGAAGTTTGAAAAATAATGATATTTTATTGCAGTTGCATAACCACGAGGCATGGAGACAGTGGAAGCATGCCCTAGGGAATCTTGAGGGCATCAAAAATATTCCTTAAGGCCCCAAAGTTGCAGGAGTCAAAATTTGATAAATTTATGTCGATTTTACAGCTATTGGCAATAGGAATCCAATGGCAATTTCTATTTCAGTGGGAGAGCTTCCCATTTTTTGGCCCTTTTCCTAATTGGAGTGACAGTATCTGATTCTCAAGTATGGACAGACGATTCTATGCCCCTTGATGCCACGAATTCGACAGTGCAGCCAGATTCAGTAGCTGAGCATCTGCTTCTGCATCCAACTTCATCGGTTGAGGTATATTCAATTTGATCATGTGCCTCTTTTTGTTGTGAAATTTATTATGTGTCTAGATCCTTGCTTGATGCATGTTGCGGGATATTTTTTTTTTCTTCATGTGAGATTATGTCATGCTGATAGGAGGTCCATTGTGAGTGAGAGTTATTGTAGTGGAACATCTCGTGGAGAGATAAGCCACTCATATTGAGGCCACATCCTTGTATGAAATAGAACATCATCCATGTATATCTCCCCATTTCCAGCACTATATGAAGCGGCCTACCCCATTTTGAAACCAGGCCAAGAGACATAGCCCACACTGGGTGAACTTCGTTATCAACTTCTCACGTTCTTATGTTGTCGATTTTTGTCTTGTTTTGCTCTGGATTAAGCATGTATATGTATTCCTTTATGCTATTTTAAAATGCAATTCTAACAACATCATAGAAGTAAAATATCATGGGTAAATCTAACAGCTGGCAGACCTGGATCAAGTGGTATCAGAGCGGTCTTCTTGCTGATGTGAATTGCGAGTGTTAACAACAATTGAATGTGCAACAATGGAGGATGGAAAATACATGTACGAGGCCATGCTTAGGATGTCCAAAATGGTGCACATGATCTATGAAGCTCATGAAAGACGGGAGAAAGAACAAGCAGAAAGCGATGCTTCATCCACATCTTCTAGTGAATATTCATCGCCCTCACCATATTCTCATCATTTGAATGAGGAGATCAACCATAACCTTCAAGCAGATAATGCTAAATTGAAATTCCTTCTACTAGAGGAGAAATATGATAAGAAGAGAGTGCAGCTTCAGTTGCAAGCCGCAGAGGCAGCGTTGGAAGAACTAAATCGCAGTGACCAGAGACTTCAAGAAAAGGATGTTGAATTAAGGATAATTATACAAGAAGAGAAAGAGGATAAGAAGAGACTGCAGCTCCAACTATAAGTCGTGGAAGAGGCCTTGGAGGAGTTGAAAAGAAAAAAGGGCTTGAAGAAGCCATCATCACCTATTTCCAAATCGACATGAGGTAAACAATGTTGATGTTTCTTTAGTTTCATCTTCACATGCTATCATTTCTATGGGAAATGTGGAGATACCCATTATAAGAACTGGCATAAGACTCCTCACCAAGATGGGATACAAAGGAGGAGGACTTTGTGTTAATGGCCAAGGCATAACTCAACCATTGGATATGGTGCAGAGACCTCGATTGACAAGTTTTGGATACACCGAAGGACAATGCTCGAAGGTGTTAGAAGCTTCCAATGCATGGTTGAAACCATAAGGGAAAGAGAATGATGGAAACACTTCACCATCATCCTATGATAGCACACATTGTAGAGAAAGAGCTAAGGCAAGCTCTTGTCACCATGATTGCACCAGAGACCAACAAGAAAGGTATAACAAGTCTTGATATTCTAATGTTCAGTTTGATTAAAAAAATGTCACTAACAATGAACATAAATCATGGAATCGGAAAACATGTAGTTTTTGTGGATTACATAACCATGTATTTGCTGAGTGTTGGAAAAGAATGGAAACACGAAAGAGGATGAGGCATGAAAGGCCTTCTCCACTGTAGGAAAAGAAGAAGGTAAAGCAAGTTTGGAGGAAGAAGAATCATTGCAATCATTTCAACAGAACTGGCCATCAAAGAGCCACGTGTTGGAGGCTCCATCCAGAACCGTCTCCAGGACAAATTGTCAGTGCAGGAACCAGTTGAAAGAATTGTTCGACAAGCAAATGCACCACAGAGAGATGACCCATTCACTTTGATAAGTGAGAGATGGTTTTTCTAGATGTGGTAGTGTTCTTGTACTTACTTTGTAAATCATGTGCTGAAATTTAAATTGTAAAAGTGATGATGCATTTTCCATCACTTGTTGAAGCAACAATGATATTTTGGCCTTGTATTGATAGCTCGGGTATTGTTTTCATTTTAATGTAAACTTGACCACCGAGTATGTGTTATAAATGCGTGGTAAGTATGGGATGGTTGGGTCATAGTTGGTCATGTAATTTGTAGAAGAATGTACTATAGGTTTGCAGAGGATTTAGGTGTTAGCTCATCGCTTATGGCTCCGAAGGACAAAGGTGAAGGAGAGATAAGGGTGACCTTTCAGGACACTTGTGGCACAGATAATGTATAAAGCAGATGCAGATTATGTTCATGCTTTTGGTGGACCAAAATCTCCTCTGTGGGGAGGATTGATCCAGGTGGTTCTAGACACCCTCAGGAGACCAAAAGGGCTCAGAGATGGTCAAAATTCAAAGTGGCTAGATTTCTCTCAAACTAGGTTCAAATTGAAGTACTCATCACCTTGATTCCAATGGTGTGAATGGATCTCCAATCTGAGACCGTATGGAGAAGTTAGAGCGTGTCAAAGTTTTGGTCAAAGTTGAGTAGTGGGCCAGGTTTAAGTGTCCCATAAATTCATCTTCAACTAGCAGGGAACTTATCTCTCGAAAATGGGAAAAATTATGGCCTTGTTAAATTTCCCAATAACCCTTATTTTAGAAAATTTCGAAAAGGAGCAATTATTTTTAAAAAATAAAAATAAGGGTGGTGGGCCATGACCCCCGCCACCCCCATCGTATATATATATATATATATATATATATGGTTCGATGGGTCCTGACCCCCACCGAACCCCATTGGCCTGCATTGTTAACTTAAGTAACAAACGGGCCACCTTCGGTGGGCTCGGCCCATGCCACCTCCATAATGGCCAAAGCCCATATCATATGGGGAACATAAATCACTATGTCGACGGGGGTCGAAACTGCCTGGCCCACGTGGTCGGTCCCGAAGCGGGTGGCACCAAAACCATTAGAACCAATGCCTATTTAAAACACGCCACCATATGGTTAACGGAAACGGCGGAGGGAAGTGTCGGGGCTGCATGGTGTAGACCTCGCCCATTACTATATTACACAAAACAATATATACAGATAAAATCGACAATTAATTTTGGATTTGGTGGGGTTTGAACCCGACCCACCTCCACTCTAATCTCCAATGGAACCAACATCCCACGGGTTGTCACATTAAAAACTTCACCACAAAAAAATTATATAAACTCTCAAATTCACAGTGCACTGCGGGCATGGTAGAGGAGAGCATAGAGTTCAAAAAATAATGATATTTTAATTGAAGGTGTGGAACCACGAGCCATGGAGATAGTGGAACCATGCCTCAAGGAATCTTCAGGGCATCAAAAAGATTCCTTGAGGACTTGAAGTTGCAACAGTCAGAATTCGACAAAATTTATGTTTATTTTACACCTCTCGGTGACATGAATCCAATGGGGATGTCCGTTTCAGCAGAAAAGCTTTCCACTTTTTGGCCATTTTCCAGATTGGAGTGACGGTGTCCAATTCTCAAGTGTGGACAGTCGATTCTATGCCCATCGACACCATGAATTCGACGGTGTAGCCAGATTCAACATGTGAGCATATTCTTCTTCAGCCAAGTTCAAGGGTTGAGGTATATGTAATTTGATCATGTGCCTCTTTTTTTCTGAAATGTGTTATGTGTCTAGATCCTTGCTTGATGCATTTTGCGGGATATTTGTTTTTTATTCATGTGAGATTATGTCATGTTGATAGGAGGTCCATTGTCAGTGAGAGTTCTTGTAGTGGAACGTCTCATGGAGAGAGAAGCCACTCATGTTAAGGGAACATCCTTGTATGAGAGAGAACATCGTCCATGTATGTATCCCCATTTCTAGCACTATATGAAGCGACCTACCCCATTTTGACACCAGGCCCGGAGACGTAACCCACACTAGGTGAAATCCATTATCAACGTCTCGTGTTCATATGTTTCTAATGGTTGTCTTGTTTCCTCAGATTGCTTAAGAATTTATATGTGCTCTTTTATGATCTTTTAAAATGCAATTCTAACAAAATCATAGAAGTAGAATATCATGGGTAAATCCGATAGCTGACGAACCCAAATCATGAAATGACAACAATTATTTATTTCCTCTTGATATGTGATCCACATCAGATACGACTCAAATAAAATAAGTAATGTATGTAGGATAATAAAGTATATACTACAAATAGGGCATGATGAGATGAGAGGAGGCATCCCACTCCACTTTTGTCGAAATGGTTGTGTCAAGAGAGAAAGCAAGTTGGGCGTAATTAGGTTGAAGTAGTCATGTGGGATTAAAATATGTATCACATCTCTTCATGATGAAATTTATTATGGAATAGGGTGGGGAAAGGGTAAAAGGGTTGAATAATTGGGATGGTTGTAGGAAATTCATCATCCCAACATCATGGAAAATGACTAAGTGTTAAATAAAAAATGGGTGATCAAAGGTTACTTCTTGAGGTCCCATATATTGAAGTACCAACTATTGAAGAATTGATTAAGTTTTGAGAAGGAAATTCGTGGTAATGACTATGTAATGGATGTTTTAAAGAAAGAAAGGATAATCTTCCAAGTGAATGAAAATAATGAATATCTAGAATGATTTTTATTTTATCCCCTCATTTTTGAAAAATTAAATCAATAATATTGTGGGTCTAAAAATGCATCGTTAATCAATAAATTTTGATCAACAACTCTCATGAGTTGTGTAGTGAAACTAGGCATTGAAAATTTCCAAAAATATCATGGGATGAAAGAAGGTCTCATCTTTGTGACACTGATAAGGTTGAATATGAAAATAAATTTTTGTTAGAGTGTCCCATAATACCCAAATTAGATCACAATTTCAAAATATTTATCACAATATCATCCTTCCTAATTTTCTCAGGCATCAAAACTACAGTGATCTTAGAAAATTTCTCTTCATATTTAGCACAAAATAAAATGCTAACAAAATTAATCTAATCATTTTCCTTTCTTAAGGTATAATGGGCCAATTCTGGTCTTAGTGGATTTTAATAATCATAATCATCATTCATATATAGATATGGACATAGGTAATTTGGTAGTGTAACTCATGCAAGATGTATTGGGATCATTATTTTATGTTTGTTTCCTTTATTACATTATTCACTTGATGTCCATAATGGCTTAGGAATCATAATCAAATATAATTTTCTTACATTGAGTGCTCTAAGCTTCATGCAAAAGGTCTTGGGGTCAATCAAGTATGCTTGTTGCTTCTGTTGTGTGGTTAAGCCGATGTCCCTAGTAGGCTAGGTGTCATAATCAACGCTAATGGATTTACATTGGGTACCATCGACAAAATGGGAAGAAGTGACTTGGAGGTTACTTCACAAGATTTTTCTTTAAAAGAATGCATACATAATCAAATGTACACTTTAAAAAACCAAGCAAATAAATCATTAGCAATTTCTGCAAACTCATTGCAACTAAAACAAAGGTTATAACTCATGAAGGTTTCAAAAAATTCAATAGCTTTGAATGAATGCCAAAATTTCATACACTAGAAACATTAATAATTAATTGATTTTCTTGATAGATTTATGAAACATAATTTTAGGTCAAGAGATACACTTACATTGATGAAAAACATTGACTATGGATACATACTAATGTACAAACCCCAATTAGGACATGTCTACTATAAAATACTAACCTACCTATTAGATACATTCTTAACATGATTTTTATAATTCAAAGAAATACCAAATTAAATTCAATATGTAGGGATTGAATTGAATAATATCCATTTTTCTAATGATTCTCTCATATCTAGTTATCTCTCTCAAAGTTTTGTTGATAATATTTTGAAACTTCTGGGGATATTTTGCATGGTAGTTAAGAGAATATTTAATGACACCAAGTATAATTTATATGCTATTGGTATTGAGGACAAATAAACATTATTGAATCAACCATGACAACATATTAAATATGGTGACTTTTCATGCTACTTGGGAAATCACTTTGGGGTAATCTTTCTCTCTTAGATCTATGGGTGTGGTAGGCTACAAAAGCTATAAAAGAAAAATAAAATATAATGGTATAAATATGTTCCATTCACTAATAGACTTATGGTTCTTGAATTTTGCAGATACCTCGCCTTTATTATGTATATTTCAGGGTTTTGGATGCTTCTCATTTTGTCCAACTAGGTAAACTCCTAAGGGGCTCCCCATGGTCAAATTTTGGAGATGTCAAGACACCCCTTAGTAACTTAGGAGGCATGCACTCTTTCCATGAAAAGGGGAATACTTGGACTAACTAATATTATGTTGGAAGGGGTGATTTTATCCACTAAATGGATTACTTGGTGCTTAATTAGGGATGGTCCATGAAAGCTTATTCTTGTATCCAAAATCCCCCATGGTAGTGAATTTAGCAGGATGGAATGGGATTTCCTAATCAATGACGTCTTCATTACTCATTAAGACTTTAGGGTTGATGATTGCTTTGTGTTTTAAAGAATATGCAAGGCATCAGAAAAAGGTTGCATCAAAGCCCACTTGGCATTCAAATGTCTAAAAACAAGGATCTGACTTTTAATTGCATTCAATTTAGATATTTAGCACATAGCTCAAGATTAAAAAAAATGAGATTATGAAGTGCTTTAATCTTTGGGATAGAAATTTTAAAGATCTAAAATTGACATGATTAATTATGAAAATTCAAATTACCTGATTTGGTATAGTAATTTAGGGATTTGATTAGATAATCCTAAAGCATGATATTCATAATTTCAACCTTCATTTTCCCAGACCCAAATGGAGAGATTAGTTATGAAAGTGAAAATATGGTATAAATATATTAGTCCATTATTCAAAACGTAGGTCTTTACATGATTTCTAGTTTTCCAAGGGCTCCCTTCTAGGGAGTACTTTTCATAAATGGGGCACATTGATGATTCATCCATGCATTGTGGGCATATTGAAATACTACCTATCATTGAGCCTAGAGGCTCATTCTACATCCCAGTATGAAGGGATGTGTAAGTTTGTCCATCCATTCTTCACCCTTTAAAATAAAATAAAAAATGAAAAATGTGTTCTAAATAGAGAAATAATGTTAGCTATAATAAAAAAAATGAATAGAAGTAAAAAAATGTATGAGTAAGATGTTTAAATCTTATAATTTTCAAAAATATTTCAAAAGAGTTTTAAATAAACTATTTGAAGATCTATGTTAACTAATTTATGTCGATATCAACTTCATATATATCTATATATAGAAAAATAATTGTTAAAATAAAAACATGTATCCAATGTAGGTTATAATAAAATATTTAAATAAGAATTAATATTGAGATATACCTATAAATATATTAATAATAAAAAATCATTTTAATTTACGTCATAAAATGTCTTGATTTAACACCTTAGGATTAAAACAAATTACAAACATTTACTTTATGTTACATTTAACTTAGTTGCATTAAAGAATAGAAAAATGCAATTAAAACTTTAGATTTGTTTTTTTTTTAATTAATAATAATTATGTGAATAAGAAATTCTGAATTGGGAAATATGAATTCCAAACTCTAGAGCAATTAGAAAGAGTTGGGGATAGTTACCTTCTCTTCCAGAGATAAAAGGGGATCTCAGGGAAGAAAAGGGGTTCTGTTCTAAAGAGGAAAAAGGAAGAAAACAAGTCTGAAGAAAGGCAAGACATTACCTAAGAGGTATCCATAGTCGGACATGAGCGAGTGGAGAATCCTGATACAGACAAGAAGATGAGGCTCAACTATGGTCTTGAGGCCTAGTTGTTTTCTAGGAATTGTTTTCTACTGATCCAAGGAGGAGCTCGGGGGGAGAAGTGGACGTCATTTCACTTCTCATGGTTGGGTGGACCAGATAAGTTTTGTTATGTTCTGACATAAGAATTTCCATATTCCTATATGAATGTATTTTGAAAATATTTTGTTAGTGTGTTATAAATGAATAGTTAAAAGAGACTATAAGCACAAATGTTTGAATCGAATTTTATTTGTTAATATTGATTATACATATTTGATAAACTCTGTAGGTAGAAGTATGTATGAAAGTTTACAGACGATTACAGGTTTGGTTAAGACCTGTAAGTAAGTAAGGAAAATTGTAAAATTTAGCCTGTGGGAATAAGAATATAAACAGGTGTATTTAGAACACTTCTACATGTAAAACATAGTTTCATTTAATTCTACGCAGACCTTAGATAAAAATAGAGATAATAATGTGATGGTTGTGTAGAGTATTAAATCGATTTCTTATGGGATAAACCCTAGTTGCAGCCTAACTGTACAATGAGTAGACAAATTCCACTCCTGTGCATAACTGAGTTTATAAGAACACATTGAAACCCCGAAAGGAGGAAATGAAATCATGAACTCTACATATAAATATTAAAGAAGTAAACAGTGTCATAGGCATAATGAAACTACCAATAAGAGCATTGTAGAATAAGACGTTGAATTGAGTTTGTTAACAATAGTTAGAAATATCATTTTTACTATTACAAAAGTAGTTAATAAGGGAACTCAGAGGTTGAGACCCTTGTTGCAACGTGAGACGTAACTCGGGTCCAGTCCTCACTGGGATAAATAGCTCCTAAAAGACTTCAACAAAGTAAACTATTAATCTATACAAAAATTACAGAATGCAAGGATTACAGAAATTAATAGCAAGAACCCTTCAAATCGTACAATGTAAAAAGAAACATAATAACCCCAATATTGATGTAATTAGACTCTAATCAAAATGGTATAGTTCCTTTCAGTAAACGAATGGAATATCATTAACCCTCAAAAGAGAAATCCCATTATCCAATGGAAAACAACCAGTAAATAAAATAAGCCATATATATGTATAAGTAAACCCTCTAAAGGTGTTTTCTCAGCATTTGAATGTCATACATATATTTTCAGTAATGGACAACCATAAAAAAAAATAAACAAAAACTTTATTTTCCAAGACGTTCCATGGCCAAGAAGTTCCATGACCATAGAGGTATAGAAACTATACATATTATAGTCGTTTATAAATTAATGACCATTGACATTTACTCACAACAAAAATAGGATAAATTTTAACTTGAAAACCCCCAATAACAAACATTCAAGATTTAGATAATTACTGTACAATTTGAGGAATACGCGAGTTAAAATCCTAGTAGGATATAAGAGCCACCTATCAAAATGTAGGATACTGGGTAGACCAGGAAACCTGTAAGAAGAAGAGGGGGTTTACCCTCAGAATAACTTCTTCCTTGTAAATAGAGTGGAAAAGAGAAGGTTGGTTGAAGAACCCTTACGGGTTGACCAATTAAAAACATTAATAATCCCACACCAGTACATATTACAATGGAAAGAATCATGCATTTCCAAAATAAGGATATTAGATCCAAGTTCATAAAAATAAAAATAAATTGAAGTGTTGGACAGAAATAAAACTCGTAAATAAACTACCTAGACAATTTTGGTAACTTAGAGCACTCAACCCCTCTCTGGAAGTGTCGCTATTGAATATATTCTCAACCTGGGGGTGACATGAAGAAAATATATCAACCTTAAGGGTAAATGTAGAGTAAAGAAACTGGGAAATGCATATCGACTAAAATACTTACCATAGATAGGACCAGTTGACTGGAAAACCACTAGAAGGAGGCGAAGATCTCAAGGTTGCAGAATAGGCTTGGAAACAGTCTGAGAACGAATGAATGATATAACTTCTGAAAGGGGTATGGTATCGTTACTCTAACCACCCATCCTTCATTGCATACTGTTTGATCAGCAAGTGGAAGATCAATGGTCAGGACGAAGGCCACATGTCGTGTCATACTCACCGACAGAATCCAGTAAGAATTCAAGAAGCTTCTGAATAGTGCAAAGGTCAAATACCGAAATGGTCAATGCATTCCAGTTCAAGCCAAAGGTATCGGTTAAGGCATCGCACACAGTGCATAAACATTAAAACAATGTGTTTACCGTGGTATTAAACAACAGTTTACTCAATCTCATATCAATGTATAATTTTGACACAAGTAATGTACATGTATACATATGATGTGATATGCATCTAGGTTATGATGTTTGTTAAAATATCACAATATAATTTTGATAGATACCATCGTATGCATAACCATGTGCTCAGTGCTCATCGAGACTACATTTGAATGCTTCATAATTGATCCAAAATCTTTTGTTCGAGATGTGTTAAAGAATTAGATGTGAAAATTGTAGCTTAAAACAGGAAACTTTAAAGGCATGAGTAGAAAAGGAGAGAAGCAATTAACATCATGCACGAAGACACAGAGTTGATATCGGATTTCGTCTAGGAGGGACTAGGTCTACGAGCCCTGCTCAAATAGTGGGGAGGCCCTACTTTCATTAAATGGAAAAAATGAAAGTACAAGTACAAAATGAAGAATTACACCCTTATACCTGCCAAATCTGACATTGGTTGAAAATTGCAGACCCCTGATGACGAAATGGGCAGCACCGTTGGATTTGTGGCATCAAGTAAAACTTTCCCCAATCTGATAAAGTGAAAATATGGCCCCTTTGGAAAAATGGCTTAGATCATTGTTTCGCCCCCTCCTGCACACTCCTCAAGGTTCCACTGCCTCGTTTTTTGTGCTCGCTCCTGTCTGTACCTAGGTGCACAAATGAGTGAAGGCTTAAATATATGAGTGTGGTCAGATTTACTAAGAAATACATTTTGTGCCCAATGGTTTCAAATTCGAATTATGGGGAGGAGATCAGGTGGTCAAACCCTGACCCCTCCTTAATGAGGCAAAAGTTGGCTTTTAACACCGTGCATTTTCCTTTAAAGAAAAAACACCACATGAATTTTTAAACATTAAGTTGGCACTTTAAGGGGGCCGGGCCTACATTGGGTGACCCACCCCCATTTTTTTTCCGATACCATATGTTGCTTGTTGGAGTATCACACGGGTCGGGTGGTGTGGTTACAGCCCCGCCCTCTATTAATACACGTTGCAGTATTTTTAAAAGTGGGGATTGTGGGGTGGCAGTGTTGACCACCTGCCCCCCAACCATATCACTTATTCAATGGTTTTCAGATTTGTATGGGGTGGCGGGGTTGGTGGCCCACCACCCTTAATATATATATATTTTTGTTTCTATTGTTATTTAAAACAAGGAGGTCATTTTTTTCGAATTTTTGAAAAATGACCGAAGGTGACAAAATAAATGTCCCACAAATTCGCTCGAAATCCGGTTAGGTTGGCCGAAATCCGGCGGTCGGGTTCCAGTGAAATTGTTGCCTCCTTAAGCTGCCACGTCACCAAGTCAACTCTCGAACTTTGACTGCTCCTAACTTCTTCGTGCATACTCGGAATTGAGTGTCATCTACATCGTTGGAATCAGAATGATGATATCTACAACCTGAACCTAGTTCGAGAGACTTTTGAACACTAATTTTTGAGCCTTTTTACTTAAGCCACTTGTAATTATACCTGTTTAATCCACCCAGATCAATAATGATCGCATATGTCTATCATACATGATTATAATGTTGATAAATTAATATTTAGAAAATTTTGTAATGTATTTGTGTAAATTTAAGCCTTTTCATATCTTTGGGTATAAAGACATGTATCTTCCTAACTACAAGGAGTTATATATTCATTGTGTGATAGAAAATCATGAATTAATGTGTGAACTTACTCTAAGAAGAGACTAGTAAAATATAAAAAAATTATGTTGTTTATCTAGGGTAGCTGTGGATAGGTGTTACAAGTGGTATCAGGGCCACGGTTCCAATATTGTGGCCTGAAAGGAGAGAGGTAGTAATTTAGAGTGTGTTGAATTGTGCACAGTGAAGGAAAGAAGAAAAGTGAGCAAGTGACTAGTGCCGATGAGGAGAGAAGTTGGAAGTCATATACTAACTAGATCAGTAGTGGGAGTAACTCCCATGCAAAATTCGGAAGCAAATCCAGAAATATGGGTGCAACTGGGTGTAGCGTAGCAACACCAAACAAGCAGGCTACTTGAATAACAACGAGATCAGACAAGAAGACTGCTGGAAATTGTTCTATAGTTTCAAATGGAAATGGTGCGAATCAAGACTGATAATGAAAGATTGATGCATGAGCAAGAAATGATTTTAAAAAGAATTTCCGATAAACAAAACCATAG
Organism: Pinus albicaulis; assembly: GCA_034641835.2. Classification (NCBI taxonomy): domain Eukaryota; kingdom Viridiplantae; phylum Streptophyta; class Pinopsida; order Pinales; family Pinaceae; genus Pinus; species Pinus albicaulis. The sequence goes on from CM076571.1 coordinate 831,622,202, forward strand.
ACCCTATCAATTGAGTCCTGAGTGTGAAACTCGAGATGAAAGATAACAACAACAATGTACCAAAGATAACCTAGATGAAATTCATACACAACGAAGTGATAGAAACACAATTGATAATGAGGAGGATTCTAGTAATGTTTCTGTTTACGGGAAAATAAATAAACAGAAAATGAAGTTACAAGGAGAATTATGAAAGATTAAACCCCCATTCTTTGACAAAGAAGTAGAGGAAGTTGCAGAGGCTTGGTTCACCACAATGAAAAAATATTCTTAGGTTTACGAGCATAACAATAACCTGAGGGCTAGGTTAGCCATCTAATAGTTACATGAAAAAGCAACCCTGTTCTGGGAAGAGGTCAAGACAGTGCAGGGAATAGAGGAGCAGAATGTAACTTGGGAGGAGTTTCGAAAGCACTTCAGAAGCAAATAATTAACAGAATGTTTCTATGATGAGAAGGCTAAAGAGTTTCATGACATGCGAATGGGGTAGCTGACTATGGATCAATACATAGCTAAATTTACATCTTTACTGAGGTATATGCCCTATCTCCATGAGGAAAAAGCTAAAGTATGACATTTTCTGAGCAACCTACCAGTCTTCCTGAAAGAAATAATAGAATTTGATAGTGCAAAAAATATAGATGAAGAAATATGGAAAGCTCGAATGTGATATCAGAAAACAAAACATAAGGACGCTAGTAAATATTGGTCCCAAAAGAAGGGACAAAAAAATTACCATAACTTAAGAGACTCTAAGCCTGCAAATTTCATAAATTCATAGAGGATTTCACTAAACAAATAGATGGGAAAGACTATGTTCAAACCTAGATGGAAAGCAGAAGCTAGGCCTACTAAAGCACCCAATAAGCTGGAATCCAGGCGGGTGTAGAAGCCCCCCTCTGCAGTTTTGGGGTTGTGGGGAACCAAATTACTATAAAAACTATCCTCGTAATGCAAAATTTGAGCGTGTTGCTAATATGCAGGAAGCATCAATGGTTGGAGTGGTAACAAGGAGCATGTCGAGGATTAATGCGGCGTTGGAGGACCGTCAGGAAAATTATTAGTCTACTATGATACAAATAGAAGGTAAGTTACGTAATCAATCTGTATCTATTCTAGTAGATCCTGGTGCTAGCTTAAGTTACATCAGCCCTAAGATAGTAGAAAAATGTTGTTTGCAAACCAAAAAATTCAAAAGTCCCTGGCTACTGTAGTTGGAACATGGAGCTAAGAGAAGGGTGAGTACCAAGGTACTGATAGGTCCTATTGAAGTGGAGAATCAACACATAAGTGAAAAACTAAATATTTTACCTTTGGGTTCGTATGACTTACTGCTTGGGATGAACTAGTTGGAGGGACACTCGTCCTTAGTAGATTGTAAGAAGAATACTATTAGTTATCTGGGTGAATATGGATCTCAGCAAGACATCCAAGGGATTATAAAACCCATGAAGTTACGTCCCATTACAACCTCCTATCTACGAAAATGTATCGGGAAGGGTTGTATGGTATATGCAGTTCAAGTGGGGTATTATAACTCCAAAATTAATAGTGCCGCTCTGGAGAACATACCAATAATTTAGGAGTTTACTAATGTATTTCCTGAAAATATACCTGGTCAGCCTCCAAAGCATGATATTTATTTTACCATAGAATTAATTCATGGAGTAGCACCGGTGTCCAGAGCCCCTTATCGCATGAGCATACCTAAGCTAACCAAACTTAAAAAGCAATTGCAAGAATTAATTGAAAAATGATATATTGGGCCCAGTGTATCTCCTTGGTGAGCTTCGGTGTTATTCGTAAGAAAAAAGGATGGTACCTTATGAATGTGCATTGATTACAAGAAACTTAATAAATTTACCATTAAAAATAAGTACCCTTTTCCTCGAATTGATGATCTCTTTACCTAGGTTAAAGGTGCAATAGGTTTTTCTAAAATTGATTTACGATTGGGATATCATCATATTTGAGTTAGGGATGAAGACATATTAAAATAGCTTTTAGAATTTATTATGGACATTACGAGTTCATGGTTTTACCCTTCAGATTCACCAATGCACCTATGACTTTTATGAGTTTAATGCATGGTATCTTTCATCCCTACTTAGATAAATTTGTTCTGATTTCATAGACGATACATTGTTTTATTCAAGAACCATGGAAGAGCATAAGGAATACTTAGGCGTGGTATTGCAAGTGTTACGATACCATCAATTGTATGCAAAATTTAGTAACTGTGATTTCTATAAAGCTCTTATTCAGTACTTGGTACATGTCATTTCAGCATAAGGAATAATAGTTGACCCTGAGAAATTCAAGTCTATCATGGATTGGTCGATACTCAAGAATGTAGCTTATATACGCTCTTTCATGGGTTTGGCAGGATATTACCGGTGTTTCGTCGAGGGGTTTTCTCGAATTTCCTACTCCATCACTTCATTATAGAAAAAGGAAAGTAATTTTAATTAGATCAGCACTGTCAACAAAGTTTTGAATGATTAAAATACTTATTGACTACTACTCTTGTGTTAAATATTGTCAACCCAAATAAAATTTTTTTGGTCTGCACAGATGCATTCTAGGAAGGAGTGGGGGAATTGTTAACACAATATGGGAGGGTAATTGCATACGAATCACGAAAGTTGAAGGAGCGCAGGCATAGATACTCTACTTATGATTTGGAATTAACAGTTGTTGTTCATGTGCTAAAATTATGGAGGCATTATTTGTTAGGAAAAAGGTTTCTGTTAAAAACTAACACTACAAGGAAAAGACCCTCTAGCGGATGTTTTTGAGGAATCCCACAGAAAAATACCCCAGACGTCCATTTCTAGTGGAGGATCCTAGAGGAGGTTGGCGGGCGGAGGTTTTTGCCGATGTATTTCTTCTGGTGCTCTTATCAACCTAAAACGCACCGTTTCATTCAATATGACAAAGCACCGATGTATTACAAAAATTGGCACACTGGACACCATGCGCTCCGTACACATACGCTCGGTGCATTGTATTTCTGTAGAGCACCAATGCTTTACATGTCAACTGCACAGATACTGCCCGGTGTGGAAAAAATGAAACACACCGGGACACCCACAAAACACGTGCACCGATGGATGGTTAAATAAAAAAAATTACGGAAAAAAAACCGCATAAAAAATTGGCACACCGGAAACAGTGTGCTCCATACACACCCTCCCGATGCTTTTAATTCAGTAACCCCACCGGTGCGTGTCATATCGTCAGCCTCGGTGCCTCATAAAAAGTGCACGGAACATAAACGTCCCGATGCCAAATGACTGAAATGCACCAGGATCCCCGTAAATGACGCACACCAGAAAAGGGTTTAAAACAAACAAAGTTATGGCCAAAAAACCGCATAAATCATTCGTTCACCGGGCACCGTTACCAGTGCGTTAGGTTACTGTAGATACCCGGTGTGTCACATCCCCATGCCTCGGTGCATCATAAAAGCGAGCAGAACATAAACTTCCTGGGGCGGAATGATGGAAACGCACCGAGGTCCCCAGAAATGCCACACACCGGAATAGGGTTAAATAAAAAAAAATTACGGCAAAAAAATCGCAAAAATCATTGGTTCACTGGACACTGTTACTGGTGCATCATGATACTATAGAGCACTGGTGCTTTAAAACTACCCCGCCCCGGTGCCTCCTAAAAGTACGCGAAAATAGAAAGAGCCCGGTGCAGCATACAGACAATGCACCGGTACTCCAGCGAAACTCTCGCGCACCGGAATAGGGTTAAATAAAAAAATTTACGACCAAAAAACTGCAGAAATAATTTTTTCACTAGACACTGTTACCGGTGCGTCACATTACTATAGAGCACCAGTGCTTTAAAAATACGCCGCCCAGGTGCCTCCTAAAAGCGCACGAAAACAGAAAGATTCCAGCGCAGCATATAGGAAATGCACCGGTACTCCAGTAAAAACCCCACGCACTAGAATAGGGTTAAATAAAAAAAAATTACAGCCAAAAAACGACAGAAATCATTGGTTCACTAGACACCGTTACCGGTGCGTGATGCTACTGTAGAGCATCGGTGCGATAAAATTACGCCACCCTGGTGCCTCCTAAAAGCGTGCGAAAGCAGAAAGAGCCCGGCGCAACATACAGGAAACGCACACGTACTGCAATAGAAAGCACATGCACCGGAATAGTGTTAAATAAAAAAATTACAGCCAAAAAACCGCAAAAATCACTGGTTCACTAGACACCATTACTGGTGCATCACATTACTGTATCACACCAGTGCGTTATAGTTACTGTATCGCACCGGTGCGTTATAGTTACACCGCTCCAGTGCCTCCTAAAATCACGCGAAAACAGAAAGAGCCTAGTGTGGCATTAAGACAACGCACCGATACTCCACTAAAAACCCTGCGCACCAGAATAGGGTTAAATTAAAAAAAAAATTACTACATTTTTCACTTTTGTTAGTTCTACAGAGCTCTCAAGCACCAGTGCAAGTTATCCTTGCTTGATCCGCACTGACATCCGTGCTCCCATTGCACTTATTGCACACACTGCTGCTATACATTGCCACCAATCTCCAGCTTGAATTTTATAAAACAGTGAACAAATTTTCTTTTTAAAATTGTACAGCAAATATGCCTCCTCAACGGGTAAATGTACAGGTATTTTTCTTGTGCGCTCGACCCGTTCGGCTCGCACCGGTTTGCGGTGCTGCCTGTAAATTTACAGGCCGCACTGCACCCGATGCTGAAGGAGTCTGCATCGATTCTGGGGTAGTACCGCGAGGTGCACGGTGTTATTTTCAAAGTTTTTAAAAGTGTGGTGCAGTCATTTACCAGGTCGCACTGTTTACAATGTTGAATCATGGCCACCCGGTGCGTTAACAATCTTGAATCGCGGCCACCCAGTGTGTTGACCAAATTATCTGCCCCGAGGCACGTAATTTTTTCGGCGCACCGGAACTGAAAATCGACATTGTCAATGGTTCAGGTTGGTAAACCAGTGCTAAGTGTATCCGCACCGGTTTCGGGGCGGATTCCAAAGGCGCACTGTGTAATTGTAAATTTTACGACAAAGAGCGGTGCTCTCAGATACCTGGCCACACCATACGACTATGTACGATGGCGGGAGGGCAGTGTGCTGACTTAGCTATAAGTCCCGGGGCGTATAGTGAAGTCAGCGCACCGGCCTCCTGACACCGCACTTAGTGAATGGTACGCTAAAAATATTTTCTAGAGCACCGCTCCCGGTGCTTTTTATATCATTATGTCCACCATCGCCGATGCATCTCTATGGGGGGATGCACCATTACCAGTGCGTGACTGTGTTTTTCGTGCACTGAATTTTGTTTTATTTATTTTTCAAAAAATGTTTATATATGTATATTTGTAAATACATGTGTCATTTAATTAAAAAATTGTGTTTAATATGTCAATCATTCAGAGATGTGAAAGGAGAGAAGAGGAGCAACAACAACAACAATAGGCTGAACAATATAACATGGTTCGCCTATGGGAGGAAAGAGAGAGGGAGAGAGATGCATACCCTCGCCCTATTACAGCAGCGACACAGGGGCTCCTAAGGTAGGTAGGCCTCCTCAAGTTCTATGAGGAGGCTACTTCCCTAAAGTCCCATAGTGGTTTTTTGAGACATCTTATCTGAAGGTGGAATGCCCAGCAACAGGCTTTCTGAGTTGGTATCAATCAGTGGTACACGCCCACTGAGGAGGATGTATATTTTATTAAAGGGCTTTCAAGGAGAGGGGTGGATTTCCCTCATTCCCCGAGGTTCCAGCTAGCTGTGTGGCAGGGATTTAGTTAGTTTGCTCCTTGAGATACATTAGAGCAGATATATTGTCTCCTTCATATTTTTAGGTCTCCGGAGGAAAATTACGTATTGGTGTGTTTGGTCGTGAGGAGGTCCAGTGTCTCTCACTTATCATTTCAAACATTTCACATAACACCAGTGACGGGAAACGCATTAATTGCCAGCTTTTATATTATGTTGATTCTTTACTACAGTAGTCACGACTTGTCAAGTGGTCTGCCATTTTTTTACGTCAGTTCTGTACAACATTAGATAGATTTCGTACTCCTGCTCAAGGGAGGGTCAACTTCCATTTTTTTCAGAGCTTTTTTTTTTTTTTTGAGAGGTTTCCAGAGATGAGGCCTTCTTTTATTTGGCAGCCTCGTTGGCTGATTACTGAGGCACGTGTGCATATGTGGGGGCGGATGATGCCCAAGAGGGAGGAGACTCTCTTTCCAGCGAGGATATCAGATGATGCACTGGGGTTTCTAGCCATTGTTTTTGAGCATCCCTTCATTATGGTCCCCTGTCCTTATGCGGGGTTGGATTGGCGAGGGTGTGCCAACATCCTCTTCACAGATGATGAGCCGCCAGATGATATAGGTAATATTACTGTTTTATTTAAATTTATTATAACATTTTCTTTAACTTGTCTTTATTAAATTGTGTAATGAAATTTTCTAATTATTGGTGTGTACTTGTATATATTTTGCATACATTGGCTCTTATGATGGCGAGGATATTTAGCACCACCACTTGATCCAGTTGTGGATCTTGATGATCTTGATGCTGAGGATCAGCAGGAGGTCGGTGCAGATCAGAGACCTGCTCCTGCTGGTGCGCCAGCTTGCGGTCGACGTATGAGTGATGCTAGATATAGGATGGAGTCAGGTGACCAACTCATTGCATTATTTGTTGAGGTGGGCATCCACCCCGCTGATTTCAAAGATATAGAGGTCGATGATAGGCTCTTATAGATGTGGAGAGGCATGTCGCGTGACATGTACAGCTTGATGCGGCATGTCGTAGGAGTTACGACAGCTTTTACACGATTGACAAGGACTGTCTCACGTTACGAGCGAGCAGCAGCACATGATGGATAGTCTGCGAGGTGCAGCGTACCGTCGACATCTCATGATTGTTCACGACCTCGCGCTGCACCAGATTTTCATGAGCCTCCAGTAGCATCTACCAGTAGCCATCATGGAGATTAGGCTCGATCATCGGCCGATCCATGAAATTTATATTACAGTTGTATATTTTTAACATTATTCAGTTATATGTATATATATATAATGGTCCATGTATTTTATGTTCATTTTGTAGTTGTACTTAATTTACATGTTGGTGATCATCATTATGTGTATGTTGTTAGGTCATCTTAGATATGTTCATTTAATGTGCAGCTTGCAGATAGATGTGTATGTGATAGCATGAGATGTATATTTGATGTCTGTGTTGTACTAATGATGTTAATATATAATGTTAATTGTGTTTTCTTAGATGATTATGATCACGATGATGCAGTTAGCGATTTTGAATGTGTTTTTTAGTCAAATATGATGTTTGTATGATGCTTATCATGAACGTGATGTTTATTATTTAATTTATAAATAGCAAATGATCATGATATTGTAAATGTGTAATATTTGTATTTCTAATTGTATTTAAAATTCTAAAATTGTAATTGTAATTGTAATTTTTTAATTTGTAAAATTGTAATTATATATATATATATAATTCTAAAATTATTATTGTACGTGAAATTGTAAAATTGTAATTGTAATTCTAATAATTCTAATTCTAATTCTAATTATAATTGTAATTGTATGTAAAATATTTGTAAAATTTTAATTGTATTAATGTGAAATGAATTTATGAAAATTTTTATATTTGTAAATTTGTAAATTTTAAATAATTGTAAAATAATAAATATAGAATAATATGATTTATTGTAACATAAGGAAATTTAGAGAATAATGCAAATAAATTATTGTACTTAATTAGAATTATCATTATTTTATTATGATCTTAGATACAAAAAAAGAATTAATTTATACAGTACGCCATTGTTTTTGAGATCAATTACATAATACCAAATTATCAAGTGAATTATTGATTTTAACATTAACACAATGCAAATTACCAATTAATTCAAAATACATATTACATTGGTATTTCGAAAAACTCATCTTAAAAAGTATAAATGTTGATGAAATAACACATATTGTACCATATCACTCTCGGTTCTCATGATCACCCTCATTATCTTCTAGCTCGCATGGCATGATAACACTATTGTTCTCAAAAATATGTTTTGATCTAGGGTCATGTGTCAATACGAACCACCAATCCCTATCCAACACATATGGGTAGAAAAACACCTGGTTGCAGTGTTTAGGGAAAACATAGGGCTCCTTAACTTCATCCCAGATATTTCTAGAGTTTATACATATCAGCCTACTATCACGATCTTCCTTTACATTATTCTGATCAAAGGTGTCCCACCAATTGAACCTAAAAATAACACATTAGAAAGAAGAAAAATCCACTTCAATGATCTATTGTATCTTTTCGACATAACCTAACGTCCCTCTTACTAGTTGTTGATCACGGTGGCTAGATCGACTAGATTGATCGAACTCAAATTCCCCTCCACAGTCTTGTGTGATGTTTCCATCATTGGCATTTTCTATGTGAAAATGGTGTCCATATGCCCACATAGATGGGAACAAATGCAACTATTATAAAAAAGTTTAAAAAATCATATAAGTGTCATGTGTCTTATAAATAATAATCCAACACTTAAAATATGAAATGTAGATGTCTTAATATAGGTTTCAAATTTATATATAAATTATTACCGAGTTGCTGCACCCAATCCCTACGTTTAGCACATCCTCTTCAGCACGTAGGTAATGACTGGTAGCACCATATTTCCCTCTGACTTGGTCAGCAACCCAGCTGTTGGGGCATATTTTTGGCACTTTTTCTTTTAAATGATCGGGATAAGGCAAATTTATACCATTAAACCATTTGAATTCATTCCTATCACTATCCCATTTCATTCTCTTTAGTTCTTACAATGCGACCCACGGTTGTGTCGCTTCAGAATTGTAAAGAATGAATTTATTGATTGATTCAATTTCTGCATTTGCTGATGAAATCAAACCAACATTATATAGTACTTAGAGATCAAAATATACACTATATCGAATTTCAACATGAATATTAATTAATTTTTGTAAATTTGAAAAATTATAAGTCGCTTACTCTTTATCAAGAACTTTTTTCTACTTGCTTGGAGCAAATCTCCTTCTCTTTTGTCTTCATCCAATTCATCGCTCCTAATCACTGCACCTAGTCTTTTTTCGATCTGCTTGATGTACTCACTGGCATAGTAGAAAGACTCATATGATATGTACCCCTCTGCCATAGACCCCTCGGGTTTTTCCCTTTGTCGAAAAAAACCTTTCAATTTCTTCATGTACCTCTCTATGAAGAACATCCAATGACAAGAAACAACCCCAACTAATTCAGCCTCATCTACCAGGTGGATTAGAAGATGAACCTGTGGGTCCATGAAACTCATCGGCAGTTCCTTCTCAAACATACAAACAATCTCAAATGCAGATAATTTAGATATGGCATGTCCTAGGTCTTCAGGGAATTCATGTTTCACACACCCATGCACAAACAAAGGATAATGACACTGCAAAGTTATAAAAACGTGCAATAATATACAAAATTAGTTATTTTTTATGATCACCACATGGGATAAAATTTATTAATATAAAAAATAATAAAATCATGCTTTTGAAATTATACGTACTCTTAGAAGATTCAAATGGTCATGCGATTTCAACCTCGACAAATGGTCATCCATGGTGAAGCAACGTCGTAGTGAAGACCCATATGAAGTTGGCACCCTCACATCCATTATAACTTCCTTTGCCAAAGATATATCATATTTTTTAAAAATCCATGGGACATCACCTTCTTTGAAAACCCATGAATTAGAGGGACTAGCACCTGCCTCTGATCCCGTACTTTCTAATTGTCTTGGCCAATATCTCTTTTTAGTTTTTGAAGTAATAAGATATTTCCTAACTTCCAATGTGCCACTTTGTTTCGATGATATGTGCCTCCATAAAGAAGATGAAGCATTTTTAAATATATGCATGGGATCTAATAAGTTGGCAATCTTAGGATGCTCCCAATATGGGAGGTCATAAAAGATAGATTTCCTTGTCATCCCAATGGGAAATTTCTCAACATTGGTGTTGAAGAAATCTGGATCATCGAACTTAGGCTCCCCATTTGAATCGAACGTTTCTGTGAACTCCTTCTCCTTATCTCTCTCATATGCTCTAAGCCATTCAACTGGTGTCATTATTGGAGGCCTTTGGGTTCTTTCTCCTTTACCATTGAAAGCGGATGCTTCTCTTCTGTAAGGGTGTTGTTTTGGTTGGAATATCCTGGAGCAATCATACACTGGCTTTCATAGGTCCTTGGACCATCTAGCTTTCAGAGAAGGTCCACAACATTTACATCCAAAATACCCTTTTGTTAAAAGACCTGCGAGATTATATTTGTATACATTGATTAATATGCATTGCACGTTAAAGAATATCATGAAGATCAGAACAAATAATATTACAACGAATTAAATAACTAATATGTGAAAGAATATTGTTACATTATATATAAACAAATCAATAAATTAAACATGTAATTTACCAGAGCAAACTCCTAAGCCTGGATAATCATGTGTCGTGTAAGCACATATGCCATACAACGTAAACCTCTTCTCTGTTGCAATGGGTCTTGATAGATAGTATACATTTATCCCATCCCATAATTTCTTCAATTCATCTACCAGTGGTTTTAAGTAGACATCCATATTCTTCACTTGTCTTCTACCAGGGACTATGAGAGCCAACATAAGATGTTCATTCTTCATGAACAACCATGGGGGGATATTGTTATTGATCACTACTACATGCCAAACAGAATAGTTGGTGTTATGGAGGGAATATGGGTTGACGCCATCCATGGTTATGCTGAGTTGTAGACTTCGTACTTCATTCTTGAATTTTTCAGGCCATGTATCCTCTATATGCTTCACGGCTGTTAAATCAGTTGGTATTCGCATAACTCATAACTAACTTCTGTGTGAGGCATGCCATCCCTGCAACATAGCTAATTCTTTGCAACGAAAGAGCCTTTGAATCCTTGAGATTATAGGCATGTGCCTCAATATCTTAAAAGGAGGACCAGTACGTGATTTACCCTTCTTTTTTTATTTATCATACCTGTCATGCCCACATTTCTGACACATCTCTTTGTCTGCATATTCTCCTCTATATAGAATACAATCATTTGGACATGCATGATATGATGTGTACTCAACACCCAACATTTTCAACAATTTTTTTTCCTCCTCGCAGCTACCGGGCAAGACATTATCACTCGGAAGAACCTTATCTTTGAATAACCTGTAGTTGGTGATCATGGAAAACTATATTAATAAATTTACATTAATGTCGAGATAATTATTAACGTTCATAAAATTTAACATTTGTAATTTTCATTGCAGTGTATTGATTATATTTCAAATTTATATATAAGGGAAGTACTTTATGGTAACTTACCTCAAAAGTTCCGAGAAACATGCATTCGACAAGCCAAACTTTGCTTTCAAGTTGTACAATAACATCATTGTCCCCAAATGGGTAGACTTTGACTGACCACCGGGTCCAAAGAGAGGGGTGGTGGAAGAAAATTTAAGGCTTTCGAAAAAGGTGTCAGCGATATGAGCATCATCCCCTAGTTCATCATCATTTTGGAATGCATCTAACAACATTGTCTCAATGGTAGTCATATCCCTTAAGTAATCATCCATACCAACCTCTATTTGATTGTCTCCATTTCCAGCTTGTGAAGAACTACTATTGTTGTAGTCATTCCTAATTGGTGAATCTGGACGTAGCGAGAATTGAATCGGTGGTTGATTCAATCATTCTTGGTATCGTTCCTCTCCGATTTTTTCTCTTAATTAAATCTTCTCTTGATTTGAAATTGTCGTGGGGTGCAATGGAAGATGGTAGGTAGGTCGTTCATCATCACTAGAATCCTAATAATTAAAAAAAAGAATTGAACATGATTAGTACAAAATATTATGATATCAATTAGTAACCATGTTGACAATATTGCATGATTATAAATTAGATTGACATTGAAATAATTACATATTAATCAATATATATACCAAACAATTATAATTATAATTACCATCATTGTCCCGAGATTGTGGCTAGAAGATGCAATATTGTTACAATTGGCAGGGTGAAGCGGCTATCCATTTTCATCTACTAAATGCATCTTGCAGTATGCAGCTCTTGATAAGAACTTTCGATGTTTTGGAGAAGTACTTTGAATATAATTTTGTGCATCTAAGCTCGATGATGAATCTGCATGAACCTGCAATTTTGTATACATTATAAATTTAGTTAAGTTGTGCATGATTGACTACATGGATAAAAATCATACATAAATTCAATTAGATAGTGAAAAAATAAAACAAATCTGAAGTAAATATTACGTCTCCACATGGATAGGGAGAACTCCGTGATAGACTTTGAGAAATATTATGGAATGAGCTGGATTTTGAAGAATTTTCCATTTCATATAATATGCGATATTTTCTCCTTGCATTTGAGAAAAACAACAATAAACTTTGGTGCACAAACCTAAATGTAATTCCGGTGCGTACTGTTCAGATAACTGCACTGGCCAGTTCTTCATTTTTCACACCGTTGCACTTTCGTAACAAGTAGCACCGATGCACTTCAATAAACGACACACCGGTAAACGAATAACCACAATAAAAAAAAAGCGCAACCCTATTTTCTTTAAGTGAAAAAAAAAGTGGTAAATTGAAAATTGGGTGACAAAATATTTTCGAAAATCTAATTTCATAAAACATTTCTTTAAATACTAAACACTTTTCATTATTTCACTATTTTTGCAAAAAAATTCAGCCAGAGATTTGCAGGATACATACCTGGAGAAAACAGAGCACGAAAGCACTGTAGAGTAGGGAAATACGTTTGAATAGAAGTATTCAGACAATCCGAATTCCAAATCTCTGGTAATTCAAACCCTGTACCATAGAATTTAAACGACGTGAGTAAAGTTTATTGTTTTTTTGTACCTTTTTCTGCAGTTTTTTTATGCAGTGAAATAAGAAATCAAGGTCTATTGTTTTATTTTATTTTTCCCTAGTTTTTTATGAAATAAAATACAAAATCAAATATTGTCTTTTTAACTTTTTGTTTCTGCAGTTTTTTACCTTTTCTGCAGTTTTCAGAAAGAAAAATAAAAAAAGAAATCAATTTTTAGAAACAAAACCCTAGATTATGTTTTTTCCTGCCATTTTTTCTCCCTCTTTCTTTTCAATTTAGATTTATAGGGTTTGTGTAATCATAAGAAATCCAACCCATGGGACGACTTGCATAGTCAGATCCCAACCTATGTTAGCCCTTGCGTCAATCTTAAAAAAAATATAGTTTTTTTTGCCGGTGTGCCCTGCGTAACGTTGCACACCGGTGCACTTGGTTATACCAGTGCACCGCTAAAGTACAATGATAAAAATAAAAAATAAAAAAAATACGTTTTTATCAGTGCGCCATTTGTAACATATGGGACCGGTGCGCTATTACATTATGGAGCACCGCAAAACGTGTCGTTTTGAAAAAAACCATTTTACAAACATACTCTACATTATTTTTGTTTCTGCCTTGTTTTCTCCCACTTTCTATGATTTCAGAATTAGGGCTTTTCAATTTATATTATAGGGTTTGTATTGCTAAATATAAACCTAAGACATCCAACAAACGGGTTGACCTACATAGTCAAATCCCAATCCATGTCAGCACTTACGTAAATAAAAATAAATAAAAATTCGGTGCGTCCTGTCTGAAAGAGTGCACCGGGGCACTCTGTTATGACAGCGCACCATGAAATTACTGTCATAAAAAATTATAAAAATATGCAGTCGGTGCGCTATTTCATTATGACGCACCGCGAACGTTCAGTTTCGAAAAAAGAAACTTTCGAAAAATACAGACCTTACTTTCTTTTTGTTTCTCCCCTTTCTTCTTCTTATTTTTTTGATTCAGAATTAGGACTTTTCAATTTAGATTTATAGGGTTTGTATTGCTAAATATATACCTAAGACATGCCACCAACGGGACGATTAGCATAGTCGTATCCTAATCCATGTGGGGGTGAAAATGTGAAGTTGGGAAACACTTTTTGCCCTTTTTTGACGTTGAAAATTGTAATTTTCTATGATTTTCAACTTCAACTCCACTAAACTCATATTTTTATTGCAAATTATGCTTTGACGTAAAAACAAGAATTGTAGAGAATTGTCTTACCTCCATACCCATATTTAAAAAAAAAAAATATTGACATATAGAGGGGTAAATTTCTTGTTTACTAACTGCATATACTTGAAATTTTCAGGCAAACATAAATAGTCACTTTATCATCCTTTACTTTTTTTAGGGAAGGTTATTCATTTTTTGGAAAAAAACCATAGCATCATAATCTGCATATATTGCACTAGTGCATAGACTATTTTTCGGTAATTTTCGGATTAAATCACTATTTTTTATTATTTTTTGAAATGGACGAAGAAAAAAAAACAGTGATGTTTCAGTACATTTTATCATCCTTTGATTTTCTTTTCAATGTGATCGTCAATAAGAAAAATGAGAGTACCCTTTTGAAGTAGACAGGGAGAGGAAGTGCAGTATGATTTTTTTGAATTTTTTGTGTCCTCATTTGAAAGTTATTGAATTTTCATTCAGTGTAATTTTTCGAACAATGCAATTCCACAGTGACACAGTTTAGTAAAAAATTAATAAAAAATTGAATTTTTTAATGAAACTCCACAAATCTCATATCATCAGAAACTAGATTCAGAGATGAATCTAATGGTACTTTGTCCGACATATAAAATTATGTTTTTGTAGGTTTTCTGCCCCTCAGAAGTTGCAGGTTCCTGAAAACTGCAGAATTTTCTGTGTTTTTCGTTGACCAGAAACTCTCGTCCGAGATAATGTCTCGGACGAGAAATTTATAAAACTCTCGACCGAGAGTTTAACCCGCCTAAAGTTACATTTAAACTCACGGCCAAACTCTCGGCCGAAAGTTTTAAAAACTCTCGGACGAGAGTTTGCGCCCGAGAGTTTACCCGATGAAACTCTCGGCCGAGAGTTTAGAAAACTCTCGTATGAGAGTTTAGAAAACTCTCGTATGAGAGTTTAGAAAACTCTCGTATGAGAGTTTAGAAAACTCTCGTATGAGAGTTTAGAAAACTCTCGTATGAGAGTTTTAAAAACTCTCGTATGAGAGTTTTAAAAACTCTCGTATGAGAGTTTTAAAAACTCTCGTATGAGAGTTTTAAAAACTCTCCTCCTAGAGTTTTTTCAACTCTCATCCGAGAGTTTTATTCCTATAATAAAACACAACAATTATTAAGTTTTTAGAATTGGTACTTTATATAATTTAAATAGTACTTTATTAAAATTAAAAAATGATAAAAAATAATAAAATTATAATTTATTTTAAATTATTTTATTATTATTAATGATAAAAAATACATGAAGATTTAATTAAATAAAATTTGTTACAATATTTTGTAATATCAATGTTATATAAAAAACTAAAAATATTTTTATATAAAACTAATTGATATATTAATATAAATTAAATAAAATTCTAAAACATAAATCAAAATAAAAACAACTATATATAATTTATATAATATTTTTTTGGAAATTAATGAATAAATTTAAATTTAAAAAACAATTGACTAAATGCAATGAGGTGATAAAGGAGACAATGCATAGCACCTTAATATCGTTATAAATTCTTGGAAATCTCGAGAAATTTTTGAGGTGAGATGAGCTTCTTGGAATGGGTCACTTTATCTTCCACTTCAGTTTCACACAATTAACTTGAAAGGAAGTCTATTTTCCTAGGTATGGATGTAAGGGAATGAACAATATTATTTTAACATTGAGTGAGATGCCCTTCTTGGAATGGGTCCTCCTATATTCCACTTTAGTTTCACAAGATTAAATTGAAATGAAGTTTATTTTCCTAGGTATGGATGTAAGGGGATAAAGAATATTATCCGAAAAGGAAATGAATGTTAAGTGTGACATTCCAAGCAGAAGTGTATGGGATTGGAGAATTATGTTATTGCATAAAACTAACCCTTGACCCATAACCCTTGACCCCTTAAACCCTAATTCCTAACCCCTAAACCCTTAACCCCCTAAACCTTAAACCTCTAAACCCTTAACCCCTAACCCATTTACCCCCACTAAACCTCTAAATCCATAACCCATTTAACCCCTAAACCCTTAACCCCTACCCCTAACACATTAACCCCTAACCCATTTAAGCACCTAAACCCCAAAACCCCTAACTCCTAACCCCTAAAATCCTTAACTGCTAAATCCCCTAACCCCCTAAACCTCTAAACCAATCCTAACCCATTTAACCCCCTAAACCTCAAAACCCCTAACCCTTAAACCCTAATTCCCAACCCATAACCCTTGACCCCTTAAACCATATTTCCTAACCCCTAAACCCTTAACCCCTAACCAATTCAACACCCTAAACCCCTAAAAACCTAACCCATTTAAGTGTTTATTCCATTTAACCCCCAAAACCCTAACCCCTAACCCCTAAAATCCTTCACTGCTAAATCCCCTAAACCTCTAAACCTATAACCCATTTAACCCCCTAAACCCTAAACTTCTAAACCCTTAACCCCTAACCCTTTAAACCCTAATTCCCAACCCCTAACCAATTCAACACCCTAAACCCCGAAAAACCTAACCCATTTAACCCCATTAACCCCTAACTTCTAACCCCTAAAATCCTTAACTGCTAAATCCCCTAACCCCCTAAACCTCTAAACCAATCCTAACCCATTTAACCCCTAAACCCTAAACCTATAACCTCTTAAACCCTAATTCCCAACCCATAACCCATTCAACCCCTTAAAGACCTAAACCTCTAACCCATTAACCCTTGACCCCTTAAACACTAATTCCTAACCCTTAACCCATTTAACCCCCTAAACCCTAAACCTCTAAACCCTTAACCCCTAACCCATTTAGCCCCACTAAACCTCTAAACCCCTAACCCATTTAACCCCTAAATGCTAAACCTCTAAACCCTTAACCCCTACCCCTAACTCGTTAACACCTAACCCATTTAAGCCCTTAAACCCCAAAACCCCTAACCCCTTAAACCCTAATTCCCAACCCATAACCCTTGACCCCTTAAACCCTAATTCCTAACCCCTAAACCCTTAAGCCCCTAATTCCCAACCCCTAACCAATTCAACACCGTAAACCCCTAAAAACCTAACCCATTTAAGTGTGGATTCCATTTAACCCCCAAAACCCTAACCCCTAACCCCTAAAATCCTTCACTGCTAAATCCCCTAACCCCCTAAACCTCTAAACCTGTAACCCATTTAACCCCCTAAACCCTAAACCTCTAAACCCTTAACCACTAACCCCTAAAACCTTAATTCCCAACCCCTAACCAATTAGACACCCTAAACCCCTAAAAACCTAACCCATTTAACCCCATTAACCACTAACTTCTAACCCCTAAAATCCTTAACTGCTAAATCCCCTAACCCCCTAAACCTCTAAACCAACCCTAACCCATTTAACCCCCTAAAACCAAAACCTATAACCCCTTAAAACCCTAATTCCCAACCCATAACCCATTCAACCCCTTAAACACCTAAACCTCTAACCCATTAACCCTTAACCCCTTAAACACTAATTCCTAACCCTTAACCCATTTAACCCCCTAAACCCTAAACCTCTAAACCCTTAACCCCTAACCCATTTATGTTGAAAATGCAGCAAGATGATGGAGCTTAGTGAAATGAAGTCGCCTTCACTAAGTGGGCCCGCAGGCAAATTCTGGCGCAAAGTCTATTTTTAGACTATGTCTATTTTTAGACATATGGAGCATGGTCCAGGGGTTGCAGTATGTTATTCTTGGAGTATTGGTCATGTTGTTAAAAATAGATGGACCTCTATTTTTTGGACCTATAGGTCGAAGTCTATTTTTAGACTGCCTATCCTAAAAATAGGGAAGTCAAATATTATTTACCCTTAATAATATTTGGACTCTAAACTTCAGTTTACTCTCTTGGAGCACTTCAGTTCGAGCTACAGAAGTGGCTCATGCATCCGACAGAGGAATTACGCTATTCCTAGGGGTTTGGTGAGCTCATGCATGGTTGACTTCAGTTAGGACTTCAGTGGCAGAAGTTTGGTGGAGTTGATGAGACAGTTGGTGGAGTTGTGTTCGGTTTAACTTGGTTGAACTAGTTGAGATTAGTTTAACTAGCTAATCAACTAGTAATGAGTGGAGTGAATTAAATATTATTTAATTCATTAATTAGTAACTCATTATTCAACTCAATAACACATCAGTTCACTACAGTGCATGGACAGTTCAGTGGAGACCAGTGAAAGAGGTAGATGAAAGGGTGGAGTTAGCTATCAGTGGCGACATCATTTGTGCATGAGATTTGCACCACACTTGGAGGAATTTCCCATGATGATTGCGCTGTCAAGCCAAGGGGATTCGAACCTTGGATCTCTATTTAGACAGGCCATGATTGCGCAATAGAGGCAAGGAAATTAGTGGTGAGTTTTGAACTAGTAACCTGTTCAAAACCAAGCTAGTTTGTGTGTAACTTCATGAGATAGTACTGAGTACTTGTGAGGAGTATTGTACTGATTTTGTTACATGTTTTCTCCATTCTAATATACACAATAGCTGCGGGGTTTTTAGCTATAAGCTTTCCCCATACATACTGTGTTAATGTGTATGATGATTTGATGTGCTATCGCTTGTTTTAATTCCGCATGTGTGATGATATGAGTGGAAGAGATTATGTGTTGCATATGAATTCGAATTGTATGTGATCAGGATAGTCTTGGTGGATAATTAATCATTATTCAGCAAATTTCTACATGGTATCGGAGCTATTGAAGCAGAGATTGATCATCACAGTGATTACAAACTTATTTCGGTAGATAGAGTCTGCATGCGGGCCAGGTAGCCTCCGGATTCATCTTTCTTCGGAAAGTGAAAGGTCTGGTAAATGCCCCTTGCAGTCAATCTCTGTGCTAGAAATAATTTGTTCTCACAGATCTAGAGCGGTTGAGCTTTGAGGTGGAATTAGAATTTTGCAGCAGTTTTGTTTTCTTGGTGCCGGTGTTGAAAATGTCTTTCAACGGTTTGCGACTCGAATATGCTCTTGAAGGCAGTTCGAATTATGTTGCATGGAAGGATCGCATGGAGGCAGTATTAGAAGATAATGGACTGAAGGAGTTCGTGGATATGGATGTCCAAAAGCCCACCGATCCTGCTGAAGTCGAAGCATGGCAAAAGAAGATGGCGAAATGTCGAAGGATCCTGTTGGAGGGCGTCAAGGATCATATTGTATCCAGCCTGCATGGAAAGGCTACTCCATATTTAATGTGGAAAGCTTTGACGGATCTATTCCAGAGTAAGAGCAACCAAAGGAAGCTGGCGCTCAAAGATAAGCTCGGGAACATCAAGATGGAGAAAGGCGACAGTATCGCCAAATACCTCACGAAGTTCACTCAGTGCAGAGATGAGCTGGGAAGTGTGGGGGTGACTGTCGAAGACGAGGACATGGTCGACCTGGCTCTCCTTGATCTTTCGAAGGCTTGGCACTCATATCAAGATAGTGTCAATGGTCGGGAGAAGCTGCCGGGATGGGAGCGCCTTTGGGCGGATCTCATGCAGGAGGAGATAAGGAGGACTACTCGAGATGGATCTTCATCAAAGGGAGCTGATGAAGAAAACTGCGCTTTGGTGTCCAAAGCAAAGAAGGGGAAGGGTAAGAAAACCTCTCATTCTGGTGCTAAGGGCAAGAAGCAGGATATGGCGAAAGTGAAGTGTTTTCACTGCCATGATCAGGGACATTATGCTACCAATTGTCCAAAGAAGAAGAAGAACAAGCAAGCGGGAAGATCTGCAGATGGAGAAGCTTTGGCTTCACAGTTCGAGCTTGACTTTTCACTAATCGCATGCTTGGTTTCAAGTGTGATGGGATCGGTATGGTTCTTGGACAGCGGTGCGTCATTTCATATGACGGGAGATCGGGATTTGTTCTCAGATCTGGAGGACAAAGATTTGGGTGTGCACATCGAGATGGGTGATGATGGTAGATACAGTGCGACTGGTATCGGTACCATATCCTTTCAGAGGGAGTCTAGTAAACCCTTTGTATTGAGGGATGTCATGCATGTACCTGGATTGAAGAAGAACTTGATCTCTGTGGCGATGTTGGAGGATAAGGGGTATGATGTGGTCTTCGGCGAAGGAAAATCCTTCCTGCGCAGTAAGACTACTGGAGAGACCTGGAAGATAGGGGTTCGAACCAAGAACCTTTATCAGTTGTAGGTAGATGGCTGTGCAGCTATGGCATGCAAGGCGAGAGAAGTGGTGAGCCGGGATGATGAGGGTGAACTGTGGCACAGGAGATTGGGCCACCTTCACCATGGAGCTTTGAAGATCCTGTAGCAGATTTCTACTGGGATTCCTAAGGGCACTCTTGCGCAGTCAGATCAGTGCAAGGGGTGTACTTTAGGGAAGTATGTGAAAGCCACCTTTCACGAGAAGGATAGTCGCGCCACGACGATCCTTGAGAGAGTTCACACAGACGTGTGTGGTCCTTTCTCAGTTGCTTCGACATCAAAGCACAAGTATTATGTGATCTTTATTGATGATTTCTCTCGAAAGTGCTGGATCTTCTTCATGCAGAAGAAGAGCGATACATTCGCGAAGTTCTGTGAGTTTAAAGCACTGGTTGAGAAGGAGTCTGGGAAGAAGGTGATTGCTCTAAGGAGTGATAACGGTGGTGAATTCATCTCGGCTGAATTCAAGGAGTTCTGCAGCGCAGAAGGGATTCGGAGAGAGCTCATCGCACCTCATAACCCACAGCAAAACGGGGTGGCTGAGCGGAAGAACAGAACGATCGTGGGTGCTGCACGGGCGATGTTGCATGATCAGGGCCTACCCCTTCACTTGTGGGATGAGGCATGCAATACAGCAGTGTATGTGCAGAACCGTTGTCCTCACAAGGTTCTTGGCATGAGTACACCAGAGGAGGCTTATTCTCGCAAGAGGCCTGATATTTCCCATTTGCGGATTTTCGGATCTCCTGTCTACATGCATGTGACGAAGGATGCAAGAAGGAAGCTGGATCCAACTGCTGAAGTTGGAATATTTGTGGGGTACACTGATACACCTCACAACTATCGGGTGTATGTGCCAGACAGTCGCAAGACTGTTGTGCGACTGGATATAAAATTTCAGGAGGAGAAAGCCATGCAGTGTTCGCTTGAGAGGGAGCTACACTTGCATGCAGATGAGGAGCTGTTAGTTCCTAAGGAGGAGCTCCCGGATGTGGATCAGCCACAAGAGGAGGTTCAGGAGGTGGAAGAAACCACCCATGCAGCGCCAACCATCAGAGGGCGCATGCGCACTACAGAAGCTGAGCGACTGGCTCGGGATGCAAAGAAGGTTGTAGGACCACCTACAGCACAGCGCAGACAGAGACAGTCACCGGATCGGTACACTGGATACATGGCTCTTGTGAGTCAATGTGTTGTGACGGAGCCATCCTCTTTTGAGGAAGCCGTGGAGGAACCCGCATGGGTTGATGCCATGATCGAAGAATATGATTCGATCGTCAGGAACAGTGCATGGGAGATTGTCCCAAGACCGGTGGGGAAATCAGTGGTGGGTTCGCGATGGATCTACAAAGTGAAGCAGGCAGCTGACGAGAGTGTGGAGAAGTACAAGGCGATATTTGTTGCCCATGGCTTTTCACAGATCGAGGGGATCGATTATGAGGAGACTTTTGCACCTGTCGCAAGGTACTCTTCCATATGGACGATCCTTGCTCTCTCAGTGCAGATGGGGTGGCACATTCATCAGATGGATGTGAAGACTGTGTTCCTCAATGGAGTCATTAAGGAGGAGGTGTACATAGAGCAGCCTGAAGGTTTCGAGATCTTCAGTAGTGAGTCGCATGTGTGCCGACTCAAGAGAGCACTGTACGGGCTGAAGCAAGCACCTCGTGCTTGGTACACTCGGATAGACAGCTACTTCACCGGGCTTGGATTCTCCAAGAGTGAGGCAGATCCAAACCTGTACCAGATTGTGGTGGAGGGAAAGCTGTTGATCATCGTACTGTATGTAGATGATCTGATTTTGACTGGCGATGAGCAGTTGATACTTTCATGCAAGGAGGATCTTGCACGAGAGTTTGAGATGAAGGACTCGGGCATCCTTCATTATTTCCTGGGATTGGAGATTTGGCAGCGCAGCGGAGGACTGTTTGTTTCTCAGGGAAAGTATGCCCAGGAGATTCTGGAGAGGTTCAACATGCAAGGCTGCAAGCCTGTTGACACTCCTCTTCCCGGTGGTTGGAGGAAGGAGGATGCTACTTCAGCGGAGGTAGTGGATGCCACTGTCTATCGACAGTTGGTGGGGTCGCTTATGTATCTGGTCAATACACGACCCGATATATGCTATGCAGTTAACCAGCTTTCGCAAGCTATGGTTAAGCCTACCAAGCTCTTTTGGAAGGCAGGCAAGAATGTATTGCGCTATATCAGAGGCACATCGGGATATGGTCTATGGTACAGACAGGAGGATGGAGCGAAGCTTTCTGGCTTCACTGATGCAGATTGGGCAGGGAGTCCAACGGACCGGAAGAGCACATCTGGAGGAGTTTTCAACATTGGGTCGACAGCAGTTTCCTGGTACAGCAGGAAGCAGAGATCCGTGGCACTCAGTTCAGCAGAGGTCGAGTACATGGCAGCTAGCTTGGCTGCATGCGAGGCTATTTGGATGAGGAAGATCCTCGCAGGATTGTTCATGTTGCATTTGGAGCCTACAATGATCTACTGTGATAACCAGAGTTGCATTAAACTCTCGGCTAATCCAGTATTTCATGATAGGTCCAACACATCGACATCATGTACCATCATATCAGAGATTGTGTTCAGCGGAGAATCATGATGCTTTCATATGTTCCCATGGAGGATCAGGATGCCGACATCCTGACGAAGGCGCTCACCAGGAGCAAGTTCGAATTCCAAAGAGGCAGGATAGGGGTTGCAGATAATCCATATCTTGCTAAGAGGGAGTGTTGAAAATGCAGCAAGATGATGGAGCTTAGTGAAATGAAGTCGCCTTCGCTAAGTGGGCCCGCAGGCAAATTCTGGCGCAAAGTCTATTTTTAGACTATGTCTATTTTTAGACATATGGAGCATGGTCCAGGGGTTGCAGTATGTTATTCTTGGAGTATTGGTCATGTTGGTAAAAAATAGATGGACCTCTATTTTTTGACCTATAGGTCGATGTCTATTTTTAGACTGCCTATCCTAAAAATAGGGAAGTCAAATATTATTTACCCTTAATAATATTTGGACTATAAACTTCAGTTTACTCTCTTGGAGCACTTCAGTTCGAGCCTTGGAAGTGGCTCATGCATCTGACAGAGGAATTACGCTATTCCTAGGGGTTTGGTGAGTTCATGCATGGTTGACTTCAGTTAGGACTTCAGTGGCAGAAGTTTGGTGGAGTTGATGAGACAGTTGGTGGAGTTGTGTTCGGTTTAACTTAGTTGAACTAGTTGAGATTAGTTTAATTAGCTAATCAACTAGTAATGAGTGGAGTGAATTAAATATTATTTAATTCATTAATTAGTAACTCATTATTCAACTCAAGAACACATCAGTTCACTACAGTGCATGATCAGTTCAGTGGAGACCAGTGTAAGAGGTAGATGAAAGGGTGGAGTTAGCTATCAGTGGCGACATCAGTTGTGCATGAGATTTGCACCACACTTGGAGGAATTGCCCATGATGATTGCGCTGTCAAGCCAAGGAGATTCTAACCTTGGATCTCTATTTAGACAGGCCATGATTGCGCAATAGAGGCAAGGCAATTAGTGGTGAGTTTTGAACCAGTAACCTGTTCAAAACCAAGCTAGTTTGTGTGTAACTTCATGAGATAGTACTGAGTACTTGTGAGGAGTATTGTACTGATTTTGTTACATGTTTTCTCCATTATAATATACACAATAGCTGCGGGGTTTTCAGTTATAAGCTTTCCCCTTACATATTGTGTTAATGTGTATGATGATTTGTTGTGCTATCGCTTGTTTTATTTCCGCATGTGTGATGATCTGAGTGGAAGAGATTATGTGTTGCATATAAATTCGAATTGTATGTGATCAGGATAGTCTCGGTGGATAATTAATCATTATTCAGCAAATTTCTACAATTTACACAAGGGTTAGGGGTTAAGGGTTTAGAGGTTTAGGGTTTAGGGGGTTAAATGGGTTAAGGGTTAGGAATTAGTGTTTAAGGGGTCAAGGGTTAATGGGTTAGAGGTTTAGGTGTTTAAGGGGTTGAATGAGTTATGGGTTGGGAATTAGGGTTTAAGGGGTTATAGGTTTTGGGTTTAGGGGGTTAAATGGGTTAGGGTTGGTTTAGAGGTTTAGGGGGTTAGGGGATTTAGCAGTTCATGATTGTAGGGGTAAGAAGTTAGTGGTTAATGGGGTTAAATGGGTTAGGTTTTTAGGGGTTTAGGTTGTCTAATTGGTTAGGGGTTGGGAATTAGGGTTTTAGGGGTTAGGGGTTAAGGGTTTAGAGGTTTAGGGTTTAGGGGGTTAAATGGGTTACAAGTTTAGAGGTTTAGGGGGTTAGGGGATTTAGCAGTGAAGGATTTTAGGGGTTAGGGGTTAGGGTTTTGGGGGTTAAATGGAATCCACACTTAAATGGGTTAGGTTTTTAGGGGTTTATGGTGTTGAATTCGTTAGGGGTTGGGAATTAGGGGCTTAAATGGGTTAGGGGTTAATGGGTTACGGGTAGGGGTTAAGGGTTTAGAGGTTTAGGGTTTAAGGGTTAAATGGGTTAGGGGTTTAGAGGTTTAGTGGGGGTAAATGGGTTAGGGGTTAAGGGTTTAGGGGTTAGGAATTATGGTTTAAGGTGTCAAGGGTTATGGGTTTGGAATTAGGGTTTAAGGGGTTAGGGGTTAAGGGTTTAGAGGTTTAGGGTTTAGGGGGTTATATGGGTTACAGGTTTAGAGGTTTAGGCGGTTAGGGGATTTAGCAGTGAAGGATTTTAGGGGTTGGGGGTTAGGGTTTTTGGGGTTAAATGGAATCCACACTTAAATGGGTTAGGTTTTTAGGGGTTTAGGGTGTTGAATTGGTTAGGGTTTTGGGGTTTAGGGGCTTAAATGGGTTAGGGGTTAACGGGTTAGGGGTAGGGGTTAAGGGTTCAGAGGTTTAGGGTTTAGGGGTTAAATGGGTTAGGGTTTTAGAGGTTTAGTGGGTGTAAATGGGTTAGGGGTTAAGGGTTTAGAGGTTTAGGGTTTAGGAGGTTAAATGGGTTAGGGGTTAGGAATTAGGGTTTAAGGGGTCAAGGGTTAAGGGGTTAGAGGTTTAGGTGTTTAAGGGGTTGAATGGGCTATGGGTTGGGAATTAGGGTTTAAGGGGTTATAGGTTTAGGGTTTAGGGGGTTAAATTGGTTAGGTTTGGTTTATAGGTTTAGGGGGTTAGGGGATTTAGCAGTTAAGGATTTTAGGGGTTAGAAGTTAGGGGTTAATGGGTTAGGGGTAGGGGTTAAGGGTTTAGAGGTTTAAGGTTTAGGGCGTTAAATGGGTTAGGGGTGAGGAATTAGGGTTTAAGGGGTCAAGGGTTAAGGGGTTAGAGGTTTAGGTGTTTAAGGGGTTGAATGGGTTATGGGTTGGAATTAGGGTTTAAGGGGTTATAGGTTTAGGGGGTTAGGGGATTTAGCAGTTAAGGATTTTAGAGGTTAGAAGTTAGGGGTTAATGGAGTTAAATGGGTTAGCTTTTTAGGGGTTTAAGGTGTTGAATTGGTTAGGGGTTCAAAATTAGGGTTTTAGGGGTTAGGGGTTAGGGGTTAAGGGTTTAGAGGTTTAGGGTTTAGGGGGTTAAATGGGTTACAGGTTTAGAGGTTTAGGGGTTTAGGGGATTTAGCAGTGAAGGATTTTAGGGGTTAGGGTTTTGGGGGTTAATTTGAATCCACACTTAAATGGGTTAGGTTTTTAGGGGTTTAGGGTGTTGAATTGGTTAGGGGTTGGGAATTAGGGTTTAAGGGATTAGGGGTTAAGGGTTGTGGGGTTAGGAATTAGGGTTTAAGGGGTCAAGGGTTATGGGTTGGGAATTAGGGTTTAAGGGGTTAGGGGTTTTGGGGTTTAGGGGCTTAAATGGGTCAAGGGTTAACAGGTTAGGGGTAGGGGTTAAGGGTTTAGGGGTTAAATGGGTTAGGGGTTTAGAGTTTTAGTAGGGGTAAATGGTTTGGGGGTTAAGGGTTTAGAGGTTTAGGGTTTGGGGGGTTAAGGGTTTAGGGGTTAGGAATTAGGGTTTAAGGGGTCAAGGGTTATGGGTTGGGAATTATGGTTTAAGGGGTTAGGGGTTAAGGGTTTAAAATTTTAAGGTTTAGGGGGTTGAATGGGGTATAGGTTTAGAGGTTTAGGGGGTTACAAGATTTAGCAACGAAGGATTTGAGGGGTTAGGGGTTAGGGTTTTGGGGGTTAAATGGAATCCACACTTAAATGGGTTCTGTTTAGGGGGTTAAATGGGTTAGCCCGGTTAGGAATTAGGGTTTAAGGGCCAAGGGTTAAGGGGTTAGAGGTTTAGGTGTTTAAGGGGTTGAATGGGTTATGGGTTCGAAATTAGGGTTTAAGCGGTTATAGGTTTTGGGTTTAGGGGGTTAAATGGGTTAGGGTTGGTTTAGAGGTTTAGGGGGTTACGGGATTTAGCAGTTAAGGATTTTAGGGGTTAGAAGTTAGTGGTTAATGGGGTTAAATGGGTTAGGTTTTTAGGGGTTTAGGGTGTCTAATTGGCTAGGGGTTGGGAATTAGGGTTTTAGGGGTTAGGGGTTAAGGGTTTAGAAGTTTAGGGTTTAGGGGGTTAAATGGGTTACAGGTTTAGAGGTTTAGGGGGTTAGGGGATTTAGCAGTGAAGGATTTTAGGGGTTAGGGGTTAGGGTTTTGGGGGTTAAATGGAATCCACACTTAAATGGGTTAGGTTTTTAGGGGTTTACGGTGTTGAATTGGTTAGGGGTTGGAAATTAGGGCTTAAGGGTTTAGGGGTTAGGAATTAGGGTTTAAGGGGTCAAGGGTTATGGGTTGGGAATTAGGGTTTAAGGGGTTAGGGGTTTTGGGGTTTAAGGGCTTAAATGGGTTAGGGGTTAACGAGTTAGGGGTAGGGGTTAAGGGTTTAGAGGTTTAGCGTTTAGGGGTTAAATGGGTTAGGGGTTTAGAGGTTTAGGGGGGTAAATGGGTTAGGGGTTAAGGCTTTAGAGGTTTAGGGTTTAGGGGGTTAAATGGGTTAATGGTTAGGAATTAGTGTTTAAGGGGTCAAGGGTTAATGGGTTAGAGGTTTAGTTGTTTAAGGGGTTGAATGGGTTATGGGTTGGGAATTAGGGTTTAAGGGGTTATAGGTTTAGTGTTTAGGGGGTTAAATGGGTTAAGGTTGGTTTAGAGGTTTAGGGGGTTAGGGGATTTAGCAG